>VHKM01000362.1:2767500-3121130 GCA_007210695.1 Neogobius melanostomus
TAAAAATGGTCAAAATATGTTTTTCTTTGGTCAAGTTTAAATGAATATTTTATCAGCCGGTGGATCCTGAAGCTACACGATTTGAGAACTACTGATCTATTGTTTTTTGTTTTCGCTGAACAAGTGGATGAGCTGCGGTTATCTAAATCTCTCTGCAGACTTTCGGTTGTTGTGCTTATGGGAAAAAGATGAGGCGAGTGCCAAAACTGTGCCGTCAGTGCCACAGAGGGAAAAGCTCCAGATAAACATATGGTGCATTCAATCTCCATGAGCCTCGGGGCGCCTCGGTGAACGATACGGCGCGGCGTTCCATTAAGGGGCGCCCGCTCGCATTTGCACTTTATTATTCCGAATGGATGCTCGTCTTTTCTCTGTCGCCGTTTCGTTACCAACGCTACGTTTCGAGTGTTTATGTTTACCCCGGTTTTGTTGAATCCAAGCAGGCGTCAAAGTACTCATAAGTCACATTGGTTCATCTATGACTACCGTTCTTTTACAACTGGTAATGAGTTTCCAGAACCTATATTCTAGCATGTATGGGTCCTTCTGAGCATTAGCATTAGCTCACAGTGATTTGTGTCTGACTCTACTATTTAACATGTATAAGCTGAAATGTTTAGAATATAAACAAGTCAATATAGCTATAATATCAAATGTAATTCTCCACCTAGACACAGTTGTTTGGGCGTAGTCAGTGGTTAAAGTGGACTTTTGGGGGTGGTGGGACACTAGACGACTTGTTTATGGTTTCTTATGTACTGTCAAAGTCCTGTGTTAGTGTTTCCCAGCGGGGCCCCAGTCCCTCTGCTGCCTGTATCAGCTCCACCCCTGTTCCTGCTCCGTCTGTAGCTGCACCTCGCGTTGAGCTGAAGAGGAGACACAGACTCACAAAACAAAGACTAAACTTAAGCCAGGTCTCCGGAACGTGTACGTTGCATTTAAACCTGGCAGATTCAGAGGATCAGATCAGAGGAAAGATTGTGTAAAAAGAACTGACATCGCGCCGTAACACTGCGCCTTTTTAATTGCCTTTTCTCTTCGCTATGCCTCCTAAATGAATCTGTAAAACTGCAAATAGTATAAGGCTGATTGTCGTGAAATAGAAAGTGGACAAAGCTTGGGAAGAAGACTCAGTTTATGGATTAGTATTATAGTCTGTTGAGTTCATGATTTCATGTTAAAGAGGGGGTATTGTGCTTTTTTCAATCACATAGCACCAGTCTATAGCATACTACAATGATGACGTAACCTTCTGTCGGTCTGTATATGCAGTAAATTAAAATAACTGCCTTGAATAAAATTGCTCTCTCAAAATGGCTGTACTGAACGTCTTGAAATAGGCCTCTGTCTCTTTAAGAAGCTTTCCGACACGCCCCCTTCAGCACACTGCTGTGGCATTTAAACAACAACACTGTGCGGGGAGGGGGCTCTGCTGAGCTGAGGAGCAGTGGTTGGTGGCTTGGCTGGTGACAAAAAGGTCCAGAGGCGTCTCCAGGAGGTGAGGGCGTTCCTAGGAGGACTGAGGCATAGCTACACCTAAAATGGCTGCCGTCTAAGTTTTTACTGATTACTCAAAAATATGTGAATGAGCCAAGGCAACACTCCAGGCATGTGTTAAACCCCCCCTTTAAATGCTGTTACATTGAGGTGCATTAAATCTTGCCTATGACCAGCCCTTGTGGCCCTTGTAGCCCCCCCCCCCAAAAAAAAAAACAAAAAAAAAAAAACCTTGACCCAAATTGCATGCTACTGTGTTTTGTTTTTTTCCTTTTATTACGATTATCTATTCATAAGAAAATCAGAGCATGTGCATCATGAAACATGCATAAGAGGAACCTCTACTTCTGACCTCATCGCGATGATGGTGAAATCTCTAACACAAAAGACCGCAAGTCTTTATCACTTTCCGTTCCACAGTTATGTCTGAAAATCTGGCGAGAGTTGTGGGTTCAAAAAATGTGGCGCCCCTCCAGCAGATGGTGCCCTAAGAGGCAGCCCAAGGTCGCCTATGCCTAGGACCGGCCCTGGCTGTTGCTGCTTTTTTCATAAGATTATTCTCCAGTCTCTCTCTAAAAAATACCCTGTACTTCTGTCCAGCACAGCTTCAGCAAATTAACAATAATTCTCGCCCACACTAACCCTTGGACGTATTGTATTTTAATGTCGCGTTGGTTCTTATCCTACTTACTTCCTACTAATTATTCATATTCAGTGTTGATAATCTTTTGTTTACTCGGCTTTTAATATTGTTTTCAGCATATCACTGAGCTACTGTGACAACACAATTTCCCTTGTGGGTCAATAAAGCGTGTCTAACTTATCAACAATGTTCATCTCCATTTCTTTTCAAACAAACAAAAAACAATGATTTATCGGGAAAGTGGTCGTGCTTTATGGACAGTTTGAATCATGTTTTGGTCTGCCATCACCTCCAGCTCCAAAATAAAAATAGTTCAAACAAAACACTGTGCCTTCGATGTGTAAAATATGTGTTGTGACATGTGTAAAACCAACATGGGGTAAAAAACAAAACAAAAAGAAACATAGCCCCTTCTCGCTATGCTATTTTAAACTCACAACAACTGTGCACTGTACAAGAGGCAAACTTTCCTGCAAAATCAAATGAAATATTGCCTATAAATTGAGGTCATTTCCATTCCAACCGCAGTTGTCTAGACATCTCGGTATGAATAAAACCCATTACAGGCAGAGTGGCAACGACAATGGAAGCGTTCAACTCAATAAAAGCGCTGTCAGGGAGCACGCACGAATCTGTTTGGACACCTGACGCAAGGAAAATAAAATATTCAAATAAATTGATGTGAATAAATGGCACCCAATAGGTCGATCTGCTAACTGTGGCGTATTAAAGTATTGTTGCAAATGAATGAAAAGCCTGGTGAATTTGAGGGATTTGTAACACGGTATAATTTAGCTGAACATCGCCCCATAATATTTCCGTAGCTTAATCAAACTGCGGGGGACAAAAAAAAAAGGCTAATGCACACTGCTAATTGGATTGTGTGCTTTAATTCAATAATGAAAAAGCAGGAGGAAAACAAACCGGCAATCCTACTCATTTGAGCAGTTAATTCTGAATCACATTGTATACGACAGAGCGTGCCAACAGAAATATGAAAAAACACGACTATGAAACCAAAAAATGTAATTCCTCACTTTCAAAATATGTGCAAGGTCGATGTAATGTCGAGTTGTGTATATGTGCAAATACGGGAGAGAGAATGGAAGGTGGGGCATTAAAATCAAATGTGCCAGAACTTTATTTGCAGGACAGAGGAATTACAGTACAGTTGAAAAGCAGAAAGCTTTCTATGCACTGTGTATAAGATTACTTGATTGCACATTTTCCTGTCTATTTTGCACCCGCTGAGTATTTCTTGAGAGCTGATGGAACAAGTCAATTTCTCTATTGTGAGATCAATAACGTCCTATCTTATCTTAAGTAGAATAGAAAGCAGCGGTGAGGTAAAGCTAGGCCCGTTTGTTTGTTGGTTAGCAGGTACTGTAAGTCACTGTGACTGTGTCAGTATCACTCAGTGTCACCTGGTCACTAATTTAATTTGCTTTTTGCCATATTAGGTTATGCTGTACAGCGATAACCTTAGTTCTTAAAAAATAAAAAGGCTAATTGCAACGCACTCACTAATGCTAATGCAGCTAGTGCTAATGTCCATAAGAGCGTATACACGCACTGAAAAAACATAATTGTTGCAAGGAAAGGAATACTTTTGCAGTGCCTTCAGAGTAGAACCACACATGAGCGAATCCAGCCCAACTGCTAAAGTACGTCCTTTTGTTTCCACATATTAAGTAGCCATGTGCTCCGGGTGCAAGTCAGACCATAACAGTACCGTAAATTCTTGATTTCGGAGTGCACCTAAAATTATCTCTTACATTATAAAAGATAAGATAAGATAATCCTTTATTGATCTCACAATTGAGAAATTCACTTGTTACACATAATTATAAGCCACACTAACTACATTCGGAAAGAAAAAAGAAAAAGTACATACTGTATGGGACACGCTTGTCTATAAGCCGCAGGTGTCTGTCCATGATGATTCATGAGGTGAGCGCAGTGCGGGACAGGTTACATGCATGGCGTACACGCAGCAACACAGGCCAGAGTCCCTCCTCTGCCGCTTCATTCTCATCTCCTCCTCGCTCGTTTTTCACAAACATTGCGCTGCATATTTCATACTTTTATAAATGGACACCAAACTACTTATTTAGCCCACTGTGAGTTAAAACTGTCAGAGAAAGAGCATAACGCCATGGTCTCGGTGTAGCGCCGGTATTAAAGCACTCGCCTCGCCATGCTTTTGAAACGTGGCCTACATTCAGCCCGTGCGCTCCCCTTCGCTGCAGTCTGTGAAGTAGAAAGAAAGCTGAACTACAGGAAAAGTCCTTCATATTATATGATATTCTGGACGGGCTTGGGCATAAGATCTAAACTCTACGCAGTTGGCACGTGGTCCAAGTGAAAACATGGGGCTTATTGTTGTGCGGCGGAGTAGAGTCCCGCCGGACCAGTTACCTGCTGACGACCGCATGGGATGAACTGATAAGGCTCAAAGTGTATTTTCACTCGTGCTTTAGAGAGCAGCTTAACAGACCGCCGACATCAATCCTAAGTGGATAGACGTTGACGATGTATAGTTTTGATTGGTGATAAAAGCAGCAAGTGTCTGAGGGTTGGATCCTGGGACTGGCAACAATGATGTGCATGGTTGAAATGTCTTGACAGTCGAAGTTGTTTTTTGACATTCCCCTTTTGGTTATTCTCGTTTGCGATAACATATGATATAGTCACGGATGACCAAACAGCAGCTATAGGTTTACATGCAGACCAGAAATCTGATTCTCAAATTATTGAAGTGGCAGGTAAACAGCATAAACTGATTTACATTATCCATTATGTTATCTTATATGTCTGATTTTTCACAACAAGTAATGGATAAAAGGCAAATACGAAAGACAAAACAAAATTATATGATTCACATAATATGTATAAATCACTGAGGTATTCTCTCATTCATTTTTTTTATCATGCTAATTACTGTAGTTTTATTGGAATTTTCATATTCCAGCCAAAATGCCATCTCATACTTGTCCTTTGTCATGTTTACAGTGAACTTTAGGTGCCGACGGTTTATCAGCGTCAAATTTGTGCAAATACGGCTGACATTTCACTGCCCTGTTCACACTTCACCGGTCCTTATTTAGACCTATGTGCCATTTTCACAAATGCCAATTGTTGTGTTACTGAAAATAGCATTTAATGGAGCACGGCATCAGTTGAGTGTGAGTTCACAAACCTCCTCAGGCTCATTGACTCGACCCAGAGAGACTTTACTAAAAGTTTCAATGCTTCAGCTGTGATGTGATGTGAAGTCCTAGTTTGGATGTGTTCTTGTTTTGCCATGAGCCTGGGAGTTTTGGTTATAAGATAAGATAAGATAAGATAAGATGAGATAAGATGAGATAAGATAAAATAAGATAAGATAAGATAGCCTTTATTGATCTCACAATGGAGAAATTTATTGGTACATTCAGCTCTTAGAAACACTCAGGGTGTGCAGGAAATGTGAAATAAACAACAACAATTAAATAGTAAATAGTGGTATCTTATATACAATGACTACCAAGGACTTTTGGGGACAAAAAGTGTAAACAGTAAATAATAATAAAGTAAACAGACTATAACAAAAAATGTTATAGTCTGTGTGATTTAAATACAGGGATTATTGCATGTGTTACTTTACAGTCTTGTTGTACAGTCTGACAGCAGTGGGGATGAAGGCCTTGCCGTAGCGCTCCTTCTTGCACTGAGGGTGCCTCTGTCTTCCACTGAAAGAGCTGCTCAGCTCCTCTACAGTCTCGTGCAGTGGGTGGGAGGTGTTGTCCATGATGGAGGTGAGCTTGGCTAATCCCCTCCTGTCCCTCACCTCCTCCACAGAGTCCAGGGGGCAGCCCAGGACGGAGCTGGCCCTCCTGACCAGCTTGTTCAGTCTGTTCTTGTCCCGCTCTGTGCTGCCTGTTATACTCTCACCTGGAACATTCCTTCATTAATTATGAATGGGGGGAAAGTGTGTCCAAACAAATCATCAGTACAATGTTACTCTTTACTGTTTTAATGGCTGTCTACAGCGCCTCACACTTGCTGACATTTAGGGCTAAGTCTCTGCACATAGAAGGTGACTGGTCCGCTCTGATTACAATCACCGAGCTCCCGCACACCTCCCTATTATCTCCTGCTTTAGTACAGACTCTTAATCACACACGGCTGCCGTTGCATTCGTCTCTGTCACATTCTCACCAGCTCCACATCCAGCTGCTCTCACATCCCTCTGTTTCCCTCCGCATTATATATATTTTTACTTTCCCGTGGGACCTTTCCAAATAAAGTCATGCCAATAAGTTTTCTATATTTGCTGCATATACAATAGACGTTTTGCCATTTGCATTTTGACAGCGACGTCTTCTATATATTGCTGTTCCAGCAGCAGCGCCTGTGCCCAAAACAACCGGCGACACCAGACAAGACATATGGCATGCAGCGGTTGGCGTGCTGTGTTTTTTTTTTAGTTAAAGTCAATTGCAGCGACAGATCGTGAACTGGAGATAGCATTAGAAACAGTATGTATACTTAAATTACTTGAATGACTGATTTAACAAGAGAATTAAGTCTCATGAGAAAAAAAAAAGTTTTATTTGATGCTATCATTCATGTGTTGAGTGTGTCAGCTCTCAGTTATTCTATTGAAGTATTTATTATTAGCACTGGGTTGTTTGTATTGAGGAAGGTTCACACATAATTATTTTTTTTAGCTCTGTAAGCATCTCATATGGATGTTTTTCACCACTAATATCTAATTTCTCTTTCTTTCTTGAACTTAAAGCTGCAGTTACATTATCTTTGGCCATTTTTAGAATATTTTCAAGCAACACCATCTATTAGAGCGATAAAACATTTAGGGCCAGCTCTTCGCCACTTGCGAGAGGGCGTCGCAAAGGGGGGTGACTGCTCTGATGGGAGCACCGCTGACATTCATTTCCTCATTTACATGGCGCTGCCTTGTGTTCTTCCTTAAGCATCATAGGCTCTCACAGGGCAAACTAAAAACTTTATTAACCCATCGTGAGCTAAACAATGTTTGTGTCTCGAAAGAAGAAAGAAAGAACTACAGCCGTCTGCTGTGGCGCGGATTAGCCCTCGCTTGGCCGTAAACGTGAAACCAAACAAATGCACATGTTCATCCCTATAGCTTTCAAATGAGGCACTGCACTGGCCAACAGGTTGTAAGCTTTTAGAGTTAGGTAAAGCTGAACTGGAGAAAATGCACTGGGGTTAAGAGGTTCATTGATTTCATTGGTTGTGCCGTAAGGATCTAATACAACATTTTCAACTTTTATTGTTTTTTTTTGTTTGTTTTTAAATTGTAAGTCATCTGTGTTTTGTTTTTTGTCTCCATATTACTCATTGTACAGGATGATAATGCTGTGGTTTAACGGTAACAGTTCATTTTTTCATCTCCTTCCGCAGCTTCTCTACCTTCTTTATTTAGCTATCGATCTTCCCCCCTCCCCCATCCTCAAATTTGTGACCATAACCAATATTTTTGTTTATGTTTCCACAAAGAATGTTTTTGGCATATGGAAAAATCAATAGGGCTAGAGTTATCAAATCCACCTTGTGTTGGAAGGGAGTGCCAAAGGGGAGAGTGTGCGGCTGCAAAATCGATCCTGAGATATTGCCTTATTTAACCGGTGCCATAAATAGCCACATTATGATGTCAACTCTTGCTGAAGTTAGAGGGAGGACAAGGAGAGGTCAGACGTTCAGAGAGACGCCTATTTACTGTATTAGTCTCCATACTTTAATGACAGTAGGTCTTAGAAGAGGTACTATATTCTGAAAGATAGTGTTTATAAAAGACTGCTGTCTGTTAATCATACAGGCCCCGTCACACGCCGTATACGCTAATTAATGCATTGGCTAAATAGAGGAGACATTTGTGACAAGATACGGAAAATGAATCAATGGGGACGATTACAGGGAACACAAGCACTTTATAGAAATCAGTCCATCAGGAGGAGCAATGCATCATGGTCCGGAGGAGTGGCGGGCCTAAATGGAATCCATTAGGTAAATAAGTGTATAATCAAAGTGATTAATTGACAGATGTGGGGCATTAATACCGCCAAACCCGCAATGGTAAAATGCCATAATGGACTTCTGCAGTGACTGTCTGAGATTTATGCTTCCGCATGACTCAGAGTGAGGACAAAACAATACGCTGGATTTAGCACAAACCCAGTCTGAACTGTGGTGGTGGTGGTGGGGAAGGGGGTGGAGGCATAACAATGGACTCCTCAAATGCAGCAAGGCTTTGTTAATGTGTACAGTAATGACGCTGAGTTTCCCCCCACAGCCTAGAACAAAGACTATTTTGATTATTGAAACTGTTCTTGACAACAGCCCTGACCCCTCCCCTACAGACACACCCCTTTAGCTTAAGTGTTAACCTTGTGCCACACGAATAACTAAAAAGTGCCATCCCTGGGCCACTCCTAGTCCAACAGCAAAAACAACAACAACAAAAAGTCTGGGCACGTCCCATCTCCATAAGGGAGCAGATGACTACTTTTGAAAACCTGACGATGGAAAAACTCTTGTTTGACTAAGAGCTTGCACAAACATTCTGCAACCAAGTTTTGGGAATGGCGCCCTACAGCTGGTGCACGGAATGAAGACGACTGCCAAGGAACTGGGAGATTCAACCAGACAGAACATACCAGTCCACCAATGTGTGAAAGGTACAGATGACTTCTTCATTTAAACTTTCTTTTTCTACAATAATAAAACTCCCGTGCAAGGCAAAGGCAAGTCTATTTTGATTCCTTATAATTAATCCATATCTTTGAGCTAAAGCAGCATCTGCACTGTGCCCCCCCCCCATGTGCCCACAGTCCTGGCACCACTTCAGAGAGAAGAAGGTTTAGAGATCATTCATTCCCTATTGGCCAACGTTAAGGTCGGCTCAGAATCAGCTCCCGCAGATCAGCACCGTGGACAGCGCCAATATAGGATTAATACAAAAAGTCTTCAAGATCAGGGAAGAGTGCGGCTTAATCTGTGACCATCCTACAAGTTCACACTAGAGATAGATAGATAGATAGATAGATAGATGGCAGGTAGGTATGGTTACATGTGCACATGTGCGGTCCGTGCACGCTGCTGGGTAAAATAAAGTGTTTTTAGAAAATGTTATTATTTGTAATGATTTATTGTTTGAATTTCTATATGATACATAATTAATTCAATTTAAGTAACTGAAAAACATTTTGATGATGTAGGAAACAATACTATGTTTTAGAAAGTTTGAGAATGTAATATACTATTATTAGATTAGCCTAATGTAGGCTACCATTATGTAATTTTCTCATGGGTGTTTGGATTTTCCTCATATTTATGTTTAATATTTAACAGTGAGTTCCACAGTTTATGAGTCTATGAGCCAAAATCAGCATTTAAGGCCAGGACTTTCTACAAAACACAACAGCTAACTTCAGTGAATCATGTGAAACAGATGCTAACAGCTTCACCTAAACAGTTTAGGCTAAACTCAACTGTTGAATTTAGCTTAGGTTGGATTTTCTTATTTACAAAGTGCCAAAGGGATTTAATGTTAATTTTATTACCATCTAATCGCTCTAGTTAAACTTACCTGCTCTGAGGCAGCTCCTGTCTCTGCCCCTGTTTCTCCGATATTTTCTGGCACAGCCTCAAATAAACACGACCGCATGGCCTGGGTCACTGAGCGCAAAATGCGTACTGGATCCGTAAAAAACGCGGACTCGGACTGGATTGAACAGGCGTATGTTCTCACAAAACAAAAAACGGATTAGCGGAATTTGGTAAAGACGCTCGTTTTAACGATCGGTGTTTTAGCACTCCATATTAAAAGGCTATCGTCCTGAGAGGGCGGGGGCTCTGATGACGGGGCGGCCCGCCCTGCCAATATAATGGCAGGTAGGGGAAACACTGAACATAGAGGGACTCTCACGTACTTCCTCCATCACAGCACTTGTCCCAAGGCAAGTCCAAAATTGAAAAATAAAAAATTGGCTGTTATTAAAGTATGATAGTGAAAGAGATAATATTATTTTTCACTATTTCTTATGTTGTAGTAGTTCTTCTCTTTGACTAAATGATGAGTGCTGCCTGGTGCCTCTGAAGGTGCTATTTCCAGTGCTCTATATTCGATGCTTTGTAGCCAGATGTGCGCGGAGCACCTGTGGCACAGTTGGAGACTCAGTGGGTGTAGTGGAATCTAGCGTTGCAAATCAAATCACTCCCCTCTTTAATTTTAAAGCAGTGCACTCTGGCATGGAGCGCCGACAGCTCTATAATAGATGGCATCAGCTCCGGCACAGACCAACCTGCCTCTGCATAGTTGCACACTTTGCAAATAGTACTAACAAAATATAGGGCACATAAAACTTCACTGAGATGGCCCAGAAAGTACATTTTTGACTGGAATTGCATTTTCCGGAAGAATATTAATATTATATTGGTAAAACACCAAGATTACCTTTAGTTTATGCAGCTCATCGGCCGTGTTTATCACAGTTACACCGCTGCTGTTTGAGTCATAAACGTGGCTTCATTTTCATAGACCCAGCCAGTCACAGTCAGCACTGGACTCGCAGAGAGTCTCTGCCAATACACCTGCTACTATCAGGTTGTGCAGAATAATATTTTGATTTGGGTATTCTACAGGGTGCTCACAATGTGGCACACTGACTCAGTGAACAATAAAGAATGATGGAGTATACCATATAGGGAACCATTAGAACGTGCACATATTTAATTCCTTTATGAAAAGAGTCCAGGAGTTGTGTTTAATTCTCCATCTCTAGTGTTGGGGGTAAGATACTACAAAACTAACGAGTTACACAAATATATTATTTTTTCAGTAACTTAGGAATATAACATACTACTTAAACAAAATACGGGAATATATTAGGCATTAAAACGTAAGTAGCTCAAGTTACAAGTGCATTTAAATGGTTTGTATTGACGTACGAAAAACGTCAAACTCCCCCAAGTAAAATGTAGCACCGACTCATGTTGAATGCTGGTGTATAAGATCTACAGTTGCGTGTAGCTAATGTCATCAAAACAAAACACGAGAGAATGGGGAAAGCTAAGGAAAGGGAAATCTTTAACTGTACTTTTGCTCGGTGGCATTATTACTATTTTCAATTTATATTTCACCAAAAGAAACTCAAAAGTAACTCAAAGTAGTGTAACTCAGCTACATTTTTGAAGCAGTAATTTGTAATACAAAAATATTACATTTTTAAAACGGTAACTACTAACATAGAATATATTACAATTTTAGAGTAACTTGCCCAACACTGTCCAGACACAAGAGTTGCCCTCTTCCTCTTGATCATTTCATTTCAGCACTCAAATTGCTTTTCTTGTTTCGATTTGGCTGAAATCGAAACAATGTACCCATTTGTAAATGTGTAAATAGCACTGAGTTTGTCTGTATAAATGATTTATACGGTGTACCTGGGTACGTTTTAAGATGAAATTGAAAATGTTAATGAAATGTAGAAAGGCCCAACCACGGACTGGAGTTGTAAATTAGCACTAGCTATAAACTTTTTGTGCATAGCATCAGTTGCAAGCTTGTTTGTACGATGTACAAATAAATGAATACATAAATACATTTTGCTTCAATACATAGTCTTGCCAATAATTAACAGTGACTGTTAGTCCTGATACTAAATATTATTGATTACATTTAACAGCATAATGCATAGATTATTTGGTGGCCCATTCTGTCCAAACCAAACCTTGCTACATTTATATATATGGCCTATTGCTCTCCAAAATAAACAATAAGACTAAGACTAAGCTTTAAGTGGGTCACCAATGACAATTATAAACAATTTTCTGAATAACTGTCCTTCATGAACTGCATAACAGTGGAAATTGTTGTTGTAATTTTTGCTTAACACATGAACAACAATACAATATATCAGTTAGGTGCACCGAGACATTCACAGACATCCATAAACGTATTCCCCAGAAAGTCTTTGGGAGTTGGCTTCCAGACATGTTGTTACTGCCGAGCTGCACCTGTTTTATGTGCCTACTGTTTCTACATCCAGCAACAGAGTCAGAGTGCTGTCAAACATACAGGGACAAGTGGTTCTTGTTCTCTCTCCGGAGCCTTTTCTGAGAACCATGAGAGCCATACAGGTCCGGGGCATCCCACTGCAAATGTCACACAAACAGATGAGTTTGCCTGGTCTCCCATAGTGACATAGAGGGGAGGGTCAAGCGTGCACTGATGATGAAAGGCAACACAATGGCCCGTACACCATGGCACAGGAGATGGAGACTGACACTGAAATGGTACAGAGAGGAGAATAACATGGTCGACATGGCCACCCTCTTGTCTTAAAAGGAAATGCCTTCTCTGATAAACTTTTAGGAGATGGGAATGATCAAATCTGCAGACTTTCTGAATAATGGCGGTCAATAACAAATAGAAAATGCATACTACATTCCCAGCTACAACATGTCTTCTTATACACGCTGAGGGATGCTGACATGTTATGGAAAGTCAAGTATTTATGGCAGATTTATGCCTGATGACTGATGCAGTGCAGTAGAAGCAATTCATTTTGCATAGGCAGTTTTCCCCACAGTGCTGGTGTTGGGCACATTTGCATGCAGATTGTATATGTACTCCATATTTCCATTTTATTTCACACATTTGGTCCAAGTACATGAATTCACTATGAAGCAGTGCGGCATATTTAACTGTATCCTGCCACAGCTTGTGTAAAGATTCCTTTTAAAACAGGCTTTCAAGTGATCATTGAGACTAAAACTGCACCATATTGATCAGCCTCATCAATCTGCTTCCTTCCTTTCGCTTACCTGTTGTCACCAGGTAAGGGCACCAGTGTTCGCGGCGTGGATCTCTCAGCACTTGAATCTGCAGAATAACCTTTTTTTTATTTTTTTTATTAATGTTGTTTTTGTAATTAGTGGAATGGTCATATTCCAAGACAATGCCTTGATTTTTTGCCATGCAGGAGGGTACAAGAATATTATGTAGCTACTGCCTGACCAAAAACAAAAGTGTCCACCCGGATTTCACTAAACCGTTCTGATCTGGGGTTGTCAGGTCTAGGTTCAGCAACACTATGTGCCCAAAGAATGAGATCAGCGACTACTTGAACATCCTGAATGACCAGGTTATTCCATCAATGGATTTCTTCGTCCCTGACGGCACGGGCATCTTCCAAGAATACAATGCCAAGATTCATCGGGCTCACGATGTGAAAGACTGGTTCATGAGCATGAGATGGCACATTTTCACACATGGATTGGCCACCCTAGAGTCCAGATCTTAAAGGAACAGGAGGCCACCGTGTTTCCATACTGAGATATGTTCTTACCTGAGCTTAGACGAGTTGATTACATACCTGTCTGGTCTTTGTGCGTGCCCGTGGAAGAGCGTGGTAGCTTACAACTTCACCCCTTATAGAACATTTCAATCTTGATTTAAACATTGTAGGCTGGGTTCTTGACTTTATAACTAACTGAAATCAAAGAGTGAGAGTTAATGGTGAACTCTCTGACCAGTGCACTGTTTCGACAGGCTCACCCCAAGGTTCCGTTCTCTCACCCTTGTTGTTTATTGTACACTTGCATGTGTCAGAATGACCATGAAAACAGAATCATCTTAAAATACGCAGATGACTCAGTTATTGTAAGTCTACTTCACAAAAATGAATGTCAGCATGACCCAGTTGTAAGGGACTTTGTCAAATGGTGTGATGAGTCATAATCTTCTCTTAAACGTTGCAATAACAAAGTATATGATCATCGACTTCAGGAAGAGCGCTCTCCCACATGACGTAACATTATATAAAGGGACAACCAGTGGAGTGTGTGGAGTCCTACAAGTATCTTGGAACAATTATAGATTGTAAACTGAATTTTAATGAAAACTGTGCTTTTGTTTGTAAAAAGGGTCACCAACGACTGTATTGTCTTCGGAAACTGTCCTTCTTTCATGTAGATAAAACTGTGATGACACTTTTTTTATCGGGCATTCATCGAAACGACCCTAACTTTCTGCATGGTCGCCTGGTATGGGAGCCCCTCTGTTAGAAACAAAAATGCCCTGAATCAAGTGGTCAAGTAAAGTCATCGGTCAGCTTCAGACCAGTTTGGACTTTCTGTTTGATAGACAGTTAGAAAGGATGGCACGAAGCATCCTAAAAGACACTGCACATCCTTTGCATTCAGAGTTTCAATTGCTTCCATCTGGGCGTAGGTTTTAATGCCAATAAGCCATACGAAACGTTTTAGTAAAAGCTTTGTTCCCGCTGCCATTTCCTTGATGAACAAGTAGGGATCTAATCGCCCCTGACACGGCTTCTTATCTTTGTTATTGTCCAGTGGCTTAAATTTCTGTTGTATCTTTAGGCACATCCTGTTAGTATCTGGAGCACTTACAAGTTTTATATTTAAACATGTACGTGGTGTTTATCTTTGCATAATGTGTTTTAATGTTGACTAGTTCTCAGAATTGCAAGACAAATTTACCTACGGGTACAAATAAAGTAACCTAACCTAACCTCACCCCCGTTTGGAGCTATAGGAATATGCTGGGAGAGGCCAAATGCTAACAACATCTGTGGTTGTTTTGCGTGACTGAGGGCACGCACAAAGACCAGACAGGTGTGTATCAACTCGTCTAAGCTCAGGTAAGAACACATCTCAGTATGGAAAAACCATGGCCTGTTCCTTGAACCCCATTGAGAATCTTTGGGAGAGGGCTTTGCACAGTCACAGAAGCTTACTGAAACGATGTCACAGAGAATGTGTACTGCTACAACCAACCTGTGCGACAGCCACTGTTGTGATATTGGGCATATACAAAAAACAGTTGATTGATTGATTCATTGGTTTCAAATGGTTGGCTCTTACAGATCGACTGACCTACATCCAGGTGGTATCTTTTTTGGTGCACAGTGTAAATACTGGAAAGTGGCATAAGTAATTACCTATACAGTATGAGGTCTTTTGACAGTCTAAAGCAGTGGTTCTCAACTGGTGGGTTGCGACCCAAAATTGGGTTGCGGACCCGCCTATCTTTTAATATGTATGTACAGAAAAAAAGAGTATTCTATAAGTACTGTATAGAACCACTACTTGAGTCTGTTCTCGGACTGTTTTCATCATAATAGTTTTTTTGGGATAAATTTTACATACAATTTTACAAGTTTAAGTCATATTTGGGTCGCGGCTTGTCATCCCAGGGGTGATTCCTGATGCCACACCAGTTAAGAACCACAGGTAGTCTGAAAAAGCATGCTATTTTCAGACAAGCTATATCCCTTACGCTGAAGAGGCTGATCCGTCCCATGACAGATCCTGTGCCTGTCTGTCACCTCTGCTGATGTCTTTATCCTGTACTCTGCTTCTCACCTCTCCTCGCTGTAGGTCCTGCTGCATTTTGTTCCCACTCCCGATTTCGCCCAAGAGTGGCATCCCTCTCGGTGTATGACGTGTTTACTGTTGTTTTTTGAAGAGCTCATTTTTAACCAAACGCATCCCAGCGGACTATTCGACAGCACCCTGGGGAGTTAGGGTGCTCGCTTCTCCGTCACTGCTACGGCTGTCACGTCTAAATCTACCTCTCCTGCACCAATTAATGCCTGACAGTTAAGTCTGGCTGCCTGTTCCATGGTGTAGGACTCATTATACCGGGGCCTGTTTGTTGGGTTGCGGAGCAGTCACTGGTGGCTGCAGCTCCACAGATGAGTCTCTCTCTCTCTCTCTTGGAGCAGCTGTTGCAGGTTATTGATGACCTCATTAGAATGCTGCCCGCGGCACGTCGGCTGACTTTGAAGGACTTCCCAAATGCAACGGCACCAACCGCAAAACCGAAGACGCGGCCGCCCTCTCGGTGCCAAGTCGCAGCATCTCCTAACGGTTTTGCGCTCAAAGGGAAGGAAACGGCAGGGGACGCGAAGCAGCGAGAGCAAAGAGAGGCTCTGGATTCACTCCTCATAATGCTAGGTTTTGAGAGAGTACAAGAAAGCTGCAGTTGTTGCTGAAATTATAAACAGACAAGACTCCGCCACATTATAAGCACTTTATTCAAAAAGGAAATGTTGACCAGTTGGCATAAAGGAACAAAAGCATGATACAACCCGTAAATAAGAAGCAACTTACCTCTCTCTTGGTACAGCGGTGCCTTTTTCTGCGAACTACATTAGTTTCTGTGGTCCTCATTGTTTCACTGGATACTTTTGTAAATCTTAGCTGTGTTTATGTGGGGCTCAGCGGATTTTGTTTTACTGCTTAGAGTCCGTACTAGCCATGAAGGACTCAGATTTTCTAAAGTAAACAAACAGCTAACGTTAGCTGAAGAGCTATTGGACATTTGAGACCTACATTTTCTTCTTCTGAAACACTGAAGAGGCACCAAGATCTCCCACACCTGCAGCACAAGGGGGTTGTCACAAGACGCACTACAGGAAACAAAAAAGGGACAAACGATTAGAAGATGGTGTTGTGGTGCGGAGGGAGCTGCGCAGGAGGGAGCTGCGCAGGAGGAAGAGGAAGGAGGAGGTGGAGCTGACCAGTGCAGGACACCATGCTCAGAAACAGGGACAAACCCAGAAGGCGGTGCAACGCTTCAGAGGATCAGAGCAGACTGAAGGCAGCCAGCCAGGTTTTCTCCGGGTGCTACGGTTTCCCCGACCTCCAAAAACATGCTGGTCAGGTTGATCCACAGTCTTACTGCGCGGCTCAGTTACGGCGGCTCAGGACTAACCCAACACCTGAACGCAATTTTGTTGTACAGTTGAACAATGACAAATACAACACTTACCTACTTATCAATTTTGTTTGTCGCTTACAAAATTCAAGCATGTTTGAAGCAAAATTTAGGAAGAGCATTCATTGATCATGATGGCTCCAAAAATGTTTACTTTGTGGAATGTGTCTGTGGGAGGGGTGTCAGGGAGGGGTCTCCTGGTTGTTCCCAGAGTCAATAATAAACACGGTGAGGCTGCGTTTCAGTTTCATGCAGCTAAAAGGCCTCAACTCTGACAATGTTCAAATCCAGGCTGAAAACAGCTCTTTTTGCATATGAAAACTGAAAGTATTTTATCTGCACTCTTGCCTTTTACTGTAATTGATTAACTTTATGTTGTTACTGATTGATTTGATCTGTTTTCTTGTAATTTTATGCCTTTCTGACTATAGCCACCAGCCAAAGACACGACAACAATGTTTACATGTGTGAACGAATCGATTGCAGGAAACAGAAATTATTTTCATAGAGATTATGATAGATAAGTAAATACTTGCAAAACATCACTTTTACATAATGAAAAGCTTCTTATATTTTAACATACTTTATTGAGTCAATATGTACACAATCTACAGTTTCTGAATGGCTAATAAAAGATCAAATATTGTAGTTAAAGGGAGTTGTAAAAGATGATGCTGACATGGAAAAGTCTGAATTTATCCAAGAATGGGTTCAACACATTATTAAAATAATAATGTGTTAGGGCATGATTATTTGGTCCAATATACATAACCATGGACTATTAACGCTTGATAGTTTCCCCTCCCACTTCACAAGGCAAAACAAGATCCAAAAACAGCTGTGTATTGCCTAACTTGTGTAGTCATAAAACTATGGTCATATAATGCCCCATTACGTTCACTCTGGCTGCAGGTTCTGTCTTTATCTTTTATATCGGAGGCAGCAGCTTGCATTCTCAAAGCTTCATTGAGCTATAATGCATCGTAATTAAATATGACTTTACATGTGACCATAACCGTAAATACAGCCAACACAGTGACAGAATATGACATAATAGCACACATAAACTGTTATCTCCAGAGTCAGCGTGAACAATTTACGGTTTGGGTGGAAGTTAAAACCATGTCATAAATCTGGAGTGATTTTAATGATGTTCCCAGCTCTTACTTTGTTTACACTGATGTTTTAGATTCTCACTGCCTTCATATTCTAAATTTATTCAATTTTCTAGAGCAAAAATGTCCAAGTTTCCAAGAGCATGTGAGGCCTGCATCAGAGGAGTTGGATTTGGTTTCTCCCCTCCATTTGGGACATTCACCCTCAATATCACATCACTCTCTCCCTTGCCTCCGCTTTGAGGTTTTTACAAAAGAAAACTCTGTGGACAAGTTTGCCCGCTCTGCTCTGCCTTATGACCTCAAATAATCCCTTTAGACAGAATCCAGCTTTTCCCCCCCGGTGGAATACGAGACAACTTTATCTAAACCTTTAAGATTTATCTGTTGCTATGACGCAGCTGGGTGGTGACCGTGCATGCAAACGGCCATAACATCTGTTCCCTGAAATAACCACCTGAGTTAACAAAGCACCCAGCCATCGGCGCCCAAAAAACCGTTAGGGGTGCCCCGTCTCCTAACCGACCGTTTGCTTTTGACAGTAACGCGACAGTAACGGAGTCTAGCCACTGCTTCCCCCAGTGTGGATGACAAGGGGAGTCTTGTCCTCTCGGAGTAAGCGACGGTTTGTGCGGTTGGATGATAGAGTATAGGAGACAGAGACGCAGGGAAAAGGTGACTCTGTGGCTGGGATTCTGCAGGCTGCTGAAAATTGGCCTTCACAGCCCATAAACCGTGTCCTGCCTGACCAGACACTTCAGCGTCCCCGTCCCCCCCCCAGGACAGGCCGTATAACCTCCGCTTATATAAGAGTGGGGAACGGAGAGTTTGTCTTTCACATCTCAAGTGCACGTTTGTAAATCTGTGGAGAAACAATGGAATGAAAAAATCAAAAAGATATCATTTTGGACACTCAATTTTTATTTATTTTTTCAACATTGGGTGTGATTTCTGTTGCATGCTGTGACTGGAGATGTGGGAAAGTTTAATTCCATTCATTTGTGTAGGTGCCCATTATCACAACAAGCCTCACAGGGCTCGCTGATTGGAACAAACAAACCTTGGAACAGTTTGAAATAAAGAAGCAGATGGATAATTGTCCCGGGACATTGCGTGCCAAACACCAAGTTCCTTCAAGACAGCTGGTTAAAAGGTGAGGACCTCATGGGATAGGAGTCGAGAGGTCACGGGCACATAGTAAAGGGTCTTGCCCAAGGACACAGTGTGGTGTCAGGTTTGGTTCAAACCACTTACCCCCCTGGTGGTGGGCAGTTACCCTCCTTCACCTTTCCGTTTAAACATTTAAAGTGCATATGACACATTAGACTACATTTTCACAAATATGTGGTTAACACAATTACATTCAAGATTCATGTTAAAATTTTCCCTAAATCTGGCAAAAAAATACCTTTTTATTTTGGAAAAGAAAAACACTTCCGCATTAGCCATGGAGCCCCGGAAGTGACGTAGAACAAAACTGAAAATTGTTAACGGTCGCCGAAAGCCATAGAAGTCAATGGGATAATTTGTCCAAATAAACTGCAAACTGTCTCTCTCCCACAAACATTTAGCTAACCACAACTATATCACCATGAACCTGGGACAAAATGTGACAGGCTAAGGACCAACGATAAGAACAAATGTTGAGCTCTGATATTTAAAAAGGTCTTGATGCAATGAATGGAGATCAGCGCCGATAACGCAAAGAAGCTAGCAGGCTAAAGCTAACTAGCCCGCCGCTTCAAGCAGATTCATTCAGGATTAGTTTGTTTACGTTCACACCACTTTTATGTTGTGCTTTGCATTAACGGGAGAGCAATTTGCTCACGGTACAGATGTAAAATGACAGTGGCTGATGATAAACTTGGCCTCTACACTGTAGCACACAGTAGCCATCACCAAAGCTAACACCAGGAGACGACATCTTCACGGCTTACAAACGCGGAACAAAGGCTCACAAACACAAACCGATCCATCAGATCAAGTCTGCAGAATGAAATCACACGTGGATCTGACCCTGCCATAAACAGCAGGATTTTACTCTGGAAATAAAAACTACACTAGCATCGTTAGCATGCGGTCACACGTCTGTAGCCTGATATTGACAACCATCGGTCGTAGCCACAATTCTCTCTTTCAACCATCGCCCACTGTAGACAGAGCAGCTCATGATTTTACAAACCTCATGTTGTGTCAAGTGACATCTAAACATCTTAGACAAAAGTAAATCGTACAGTGAACGCCAGCCCTAAGAAGCTAAGAAGCTAACCACCACAAAGCAGCAGTATCTCATAGCCAACTGTTGATTCACTAAACATGCAGAAAAACTAAAAGTTACAGTACTCACCAAACGCAGACATCGCTCTTCCAGTGTGTGAAAGCCTTCAGTCCTCAAAGTATCCCATAAATAATGTCCAAGTTATGGAAAACATCGGCTCCTTAGCCACTGGGTAGGCCAGCCACTGCGCCACACGCAGCTAAAATATCCATCCTGGTATAGATATGGAAAAGCATAATCGTCCCGCGTGCGAAATAAAGTCCTTGTGCGCACAGATAAACTCCTGTTATTCCGCTGTTCCTCCGATGCACGTGTGTCCTGTCAGCATTGTGGCTGTTTTTGTTTTGATGCAGGCGGCGCAAAGTGAAGGAGGAGCTTATTTCCTGCGTGGAACCAACTTCTTATAAATATATTAAAAAGAAACTAAATAAGTTGCATTTCTAAATAAGCACACTTTTAATGACTGCAAAGAATTGTATAAACATTATAAAATAAAACGAGCTACACCTTAGCTGAAGAAAACTGCACCAGAAGTGCATTTATACAAATGGCTGACTCCACACACACAATAACTTATTTATTGAAGTAAATTACCAGTGCAGTTTAATATAAATATAGCTAATCATGAAATCTGATCAAGAATATAAGAAAAAAGACTGTCAAATACCTACAAAAAAGAGCGCCCTCTGCTGTATTTTTATTGCACCTACCTTCCTCTACGTCAGCACTGAAGAGCGTTCTACTGTTGCTAAGGAGTTGCTAAGGACATTTCCCTGTTCGATTAACTACAGTTTTGACTTTTTAATCATATTTTCTCCACAAGCTGATATTTTATGGGTGTAAAACTGTGATATTTTCCTTAACACAGGTATTATCCCACCAAATCAAGAAGAATTATAAAAACTTGATAACCTGTCATATGCACTTTAAGGCGGGACACGGCAGGTGAAAGTATTGATTTTTCACGCAGTGGTCGAAGTGGAGATTTTTATCTATTTCCCTCCCTTTACATCTTAGTTTTCATGTCAGAGAATAAAAATGACAAAACTCACCCCGCATGATGCTTATTTTATGATGAGTTGTCCGCCTGCGACGCGGAGGTAACCCGGAAGTAGCAGCTGCGGCGCGTCGAAAGACCGTCTTTCCCGCGGGTATTCATTCGCAAATATTGACAGATTTTACATCCACGTGTCCTGTGAAGGGTGCCCGTGGTGACACTATCACCCAAATATGGTATTTTTCCTCCTACAAGACGCCTGGTGCGGAAGAGCCAAAGGAAGGTTCCGCGCATGCGCACTCGCTACAAAACTTCAGGGCTTGTTTTCTCTGAATGAGAGAAGATCCCACTCGGGCAGCGGGTGAGCCCTTATAGGGGCTATATGATTTTTTAATATCTAATTCCTAGCCTGATTTATTCAGCTTTGAACCCAAAAAAACAGGCGGAATTTGAGTTTTTACAGATTTTTTCACTTATGATTAGTTAATTGAAAAACTAAACAATATATGTTTGCTATGACTGTTTCTGTACACTATTGGATAAAGAAATTAGTAAATATAGACCAAATATAAAAATGCACGGAAGAAAATACAAAATCAAGCAGCCGTATTGGAATGATGAATTACAGTCTATGTGGTTGAGTCTTCGTTTGGCTGAGAAAAGCTTTTTGAAATGTAAAGATCAGATTTTAAGGAGAGAGTTAAACAATACCTTTAAAAGCTGCCAAATGAATTTTGATAAAAAACTCAGATTTTATAAAAGACGTTACAAGAGAGGGAAGGCCCTTCAGTTGGAACACTTGCAAAGCAGTAACTCACAACAGTTCTGGAGAGAAATCAATAAGCTTGGACCTAAAAGAAAAAAGACAATTCCATTTGAAATAGTCACTGAAAGTGGGGAATCTTTATTCCAAACTGATCAGGTTTTAAACCGGTGGGAAACAGATTACAGAAACCTGTTTGCTTGTAATAGTTACCACCAGTTTGATGACCAGTTTCTAACAGAAATGTGTAGTGCAAAAATACTACTTGAGGAAAATCTTTATCCTTCTTGTTATAATGATTTGTTAAATGGAGATATTACTTTGGAGGAGGTGAAGAAAGTCATTGAAAGTCATTCATTCATTCATATATCCAAAATCCCCTCTGAAAAAATCTTAGTTACTAATATGTCAATAAAATGAAACCATCAATTTTAACCTAGCTCAATCCATCCATCTTCTTCCACTTGTCAGTTGCCGGGTCGTCACATTGCACCACATTGCACCAGCACCTATGGTGCAGGTGGTGGGTCCACAGAAGGACGGCCTCATGGTTCTAACCAGGCCTGTTGGTCTCTCATAAGGGGCTTCTGAACCGCTCTTTGTCTGACTCGTCACCTAGGACCTGTTTGCAATGGGAGACCCTACCAGGGGCACAAAGCCCCCGACAACAGAGCTCCCAGGATCATTTGGGCGCTCAAACCCCTCCACCACGTTAAGGTGGCGGTTCCAGGAGGGGGTGAAAGGAGGAGGGGTCTGGCTCAATCCATTATTTTTATTTCGTTGCCCAAAATATAGGCAATTTTGGCCATTTTAATGTACAAAATGTACAAAGTGTATATGAAAACATAAAATGACAATACATTTTTTTCTCATATTTATATTAGTAAAGTTCAGCAAAAGTCTCAAATTGATATCTCTACTTTTTTTGTTTTTCTTCTTCCCCTATTCACCTGCAGTGTCTCGCCTTAAATTAAACAATATATTTGATTCAATATATACCAAAGCAATTCATACAGAATCAGTAATCTTTCTGGAACACTTTCTTCACTGATTTTTGTGGTGTATTCCAGTGTTAACATAAAGTAAACTTTGGCTTGAGTTTGCTTTTTCTTTTTTTTCTTTTTTTTTTCCAAAATACAAGCCTTGATATCCAGAAGGGCATTTTAAGTTTGAAGTTTATCAAAACATCTGATGGTGAACTTAGCCTCCTGCTGGAGCAGAACCTCTCCCGGTTCAGGGCAACTTCAAACAGACTATGAAAGGCACCTGGCAGCACCAGCACCAGCAGTATCTTCAGGTAACGGTGATGTTTTTTTTTTAACTTGGAGATCAAACATTGCACAAAATTCAGCAATCCAAATAATGGGTAGATAGACTAGGTGACACATTGACTTGAAGACCATTTACATCAGACTGGTTAAATACTGCATTAGAGACAGGTAAAGGAACAAAGATATATCAGAATGTGCTCGTTTCATTTTCTGCATTGAATATGATTGTTTGGTATATGACCATTATTTTTTACCTGTTACTGTAATACCTTGAGATCTCGTCCATTTTTGGGCTCTCATCATCCCTTTGAAAACAATGCACATGGCTAATCTGTGGCTGGTGTAGACAGTTATTCCCTTGCTTTGAAATGTGCATTGTTTCTGGTGCTTCAGAGTTTTGCATGGGAACAAATAAGGAACATATGAGTGTGTCAACAGGGGGTGACTAATTTGCACAGTCGCAACAACTCAAAGCTGACGGAGTCAACAAAAACACATGATATCCCCATATGTCCCGGATCTGCTGTACAGTGTGCACCTTAGTCACTGAAAGAAAAGTGAAGCAGATTGATAGGTCTTTACTACTCCAGCGCTCTCCCGCCGTCCTGTAATGATTATCCGTGCAACTCTCGATTTTCAATTGTCTATCACTTTGTCCCCAAACAACTTTCTGAAGCACCGAAAGCAACTCAAATGTAAATGTGGTATAATTTACTTTCAAATTTGCTCGATTTATTTTTTTGTCATGGCAGAATGATAAACACACCTGATAGAACTTGAAAACTGCCATCCATTTTGAGAGCAAAGCGCGTAGAAAGAAAAAATAAATAAATCTCTGAATAGCTTTGATTGAGAGACTGCCTGTTTCTGGTTGATGTAGTGGAGCTTTTTCGGCGCTGATGAGGACTGCTCTTCATTCCCAGCCTGAGAATGCTATTTTATATAGAACCAACAAAAATACCTTTCACTCGGCCCGGTATTTATATTCATGAAAAGACTCGATTGCCGCCGTTTATCAGGGTCAGATGCACAGAAAGAGAGATTCCACCGGGGGCACTGCCTTTATCTATGATTTCACCTACAGTCAAACGGATAATTCAGCATGATGGTATAAAGATGAAGCTGTGATACTATTATCTCTGTGATTCTATTAAAACAGATCCGGCATAAACAATGGATTTTTTTTTTCTCTTTATCAGTTTGACACTGGGCCATATGGTGTCTCTCTGTACAAACATGATACATGCAATGCAGGGCTCATTACAGAAGCTGAATATGCATGGGCATCCCCTCTGTGGCCTGTCTCCTCTACAGCACGGCGATGTACCGCAATTATACACTCATTTACTTTTCATTATTTTTAATGTTATTAGAGTGGACAGAAAAGCAGACCTTCTATAAAGCGTGGGTTTTGTTTGCATTTCTCTAACAGTGCACCATTAAACTCTCAAATCGTATAACTTTGGCTCAATTTGACAGCATTCTGAAGGACCTGGAAATGCAATAATCCTGACTCAAAGGCCATTTTATGGTCCTGGTGTTTGCTTTGCTGTTCTTTGTTTTACAATTTTGTATGAAATGTCTTGGCCTCTTGCCTCTTGACCAGGACACTTTTGAAAATAAGATCTACGGATTTCAATGGGACATTACTGGTTAAGTAAAGGTAAATAAGAATAAAGATACCATATATGGAGAACAAATTAAGGTATTATTCAGTTAGAAGCATTAGTAGTTGATTTCTCCAAAAGTTGTAAAGGCTATATATTCAGTTAGTTTTAAGTAAATGCTGTGGCCTTTCTGCTTTCCAAATTATTTTTCCTTTGAGGATGACGAATTTCAGCATCCAGCCAATGATCGCGTCCGCGAAGGTCACACCTCCACCTTAGCCTGTCAGCGCAGAGCCACACCTAAGCTCCAGCGTTCATGACTCATCTGCTCACCAGCTGTGCTGTAACCCGCCTCCACCCCTTCACCGCCTCTTCTATCAAGGGCTTCACCCTGCTACATCCTTCGCCGGTCTCCCATTCCACCACCAGTGCCCAGGCTCCGGGGGAAGACATCCCTAACTCTAACCTACCCAACCATACTAACCACAAATATCGTCAAAAAAGTATACAGTATGTGAATAAATCTTTCTAATTGCTGCTTTTGTCTCTGAGTCTATCCAGGTTGAATTTCAAATAGTGTACATTTAGACTCTAAAAAGAAATAATAATACTAAAAATAGACACACAAAAAATAATCCTTAGTCATAGACTCTACATACTCTAGTTTGTGCCTGCACCACATTTCCCCCTGCTTTTTGGTTTTAACCTCTTAACCCCCACCATAACCAAGTGCATTTTCTCCGGTTCATCTTCACCCAAATCTAAAATGTTACGGCCTATAGGCCAGAGTAACGCCTCATTTGAAAGCTAACACCTACAAAACTGATCTATAAGGATCTTTTTCCTCGTATTGTTGCCACTTTTTGTGACAAATTTTAGATTTGGGTAAAGCCAAACTGGAGAAACTGCGCTCGGTTAAAGGCTAAACATGGATGAATCTGACTTTTCAGCACTATAAAGGTTTTGATAAACAAGACAGGCTGAAAGTCACAGTACCACAGATGGTTGTGTTATTGGTGGGCTTTGGAGATACCTTTGGCACAAGTTGGCAGCCGTGTTTCCATCCATCCAGACAGAAAGAACAAAGAATGTATGGCCGTGTCTGAACTCCAAACAAAACCAAATCTAAAGCGGTACTAAAACATGTTTTAACAGTGAGCACTCAGAAAAAAAAGGGTTTTCAACAGGGAGATGACGGTGGAGTCTCGATGCATGCCAGGCCACTGCTTCATCCACTTTCCCTCCCTTTCCTGCCCCATTATGCACACATATCTTTTTTCATATTGCTATTGTTTCTTTTAGGATTGCATAAAAACGATAACAAGAAAGGGCTCGAGATTAATGTTGATTCTCAATATGTGCTTCACATGGCAGGAGTGACACTAACTGAACTGAAAGAAGCACGGACCGCGTTTGGAAAAAACCAGTGGCGCATGCAATTTGGGACGTTTAGCTCTGATACACAGGACGGTCTATAAACTGCAAGCCCGCGACATACGGCGTCCAGTCAAGTGCGATATGAAAAGATTAACCTTGCAGGCGCTCAGATGGCATGCGCGCGGGTTTAAAAAAAAAAGGAGCGGAGGGAAACCCCAGGCTACGGCGTCGGGGGAAGCAGCAGGCGCATAACGAGCCGTGGGCAGGGGCCTCACTCCTAATGGGAAGATTTATTATCTCTCGCTATCAATTAATCCCCGCGGACAGACCGGGGCCAGCAGGAGTGCACCAGGACTATGTAAAAGACCGACACGGAGCCAATACAGCCGCCGCTTTGGGGCCAAATGAGAAATAAAAAAATTAAAAAAGATGACGGGGGTGAGGATAGGGAAGGGGCGAGCCAAGGAGAATGAGGCAATGATGTGCAGATAATACCAATTTCAAAGATTAACGGATAGCGATGGGGGAAAGAACAGAGCGCCATAGAGGTACTTGGATTGGAACAAATAATGAAGGTAGAAATTGGATGATAAAATGAGGATGAGATGTCGATGGGATCACGGGCATAAATCTGAATTTGGAAGATCCGCACAGCACTATGAACCGCTATGGGCTTTTAATGTGGTGTTTAATGGCAGGAAATAATACCGGTTAAGTGTAAGAGGGAGAGCAATAAGCGGAAGTAGGTCAATGAGTGCTGTTTTAAGGCATGCATCTCTTTTTGGTCAAGGCATTAACAAAGTGGCTAAATTCAACAGTGGCAAAAGGGGGGGTCTGTTGTAGGGCAGGGCAGGGGGATGATTGAGAGACTTGTGTTTGATTGAATGTTAATGTTCTTCAGTCTAATGTGGAGCGGACCATAAACAATTTATCCTGAGTGCTTGTGCTTTGTCAAGTTGAGACTAGTCACTGTAATGCAATGACATCAGGGTATTTATTCCTAGACTTACCACGGAGATGTCAATGTCCTGCTTTCACAAAATACATTTAACGTCAACAACAACACGCTTTTAAATACGTTATGGATTTTACTTTGTGTGCGCCATAAAGGGTACGGTTAAAGTCAGCCTTGTAGGGAAATTGGATCTCTGCAATTGACAGTTGAGAAATACCAATTCTCCTTTTCTTGAAAGAGGATCCTGGAGTTCCAAGCTGGTCACCTAAGTTGCAGTGATACGGCAATATCTATGCAATCACATATGTACAGTCCTATTACAGTATGTACACACATTAAACTGATATGGCAAGATACAGTCCCAGTTTAAGATCACTTGAAAAATGTCAACAACAAAAAAGGCACGGTTGAGTCTTAACAAGAAGAAATGAGAGACAAAAAAATAAATAAAATGAGTGAACCTTTTACTGAAAACAACAATGACTTTTTTTGTTCCTTAGCCATCAGGATCTTTTAAAGGAGGGGTATTATGTAAAATCGGCTTTTTCAAGCTTTATATCATGTTATTATGTCATTCCCTCATTAAACACATGCCTGGAGTGTTGCCTTGGCTCATTCACATATTTTTGAGTTATCAGTAAAAACTTAGACGGCAGCCATTTTAGGTGTAGCTATGCCTCAGTCCTCCTAGGAACGCCCCCACCTCCTGGAGACGCCTCTGGACCTTTTGTCACCAGCCAAGCCACCAACCACTGCTCCTCAGCTCAGCAGAGCCCCTCCCCACACAGTAGTGTTGTTTAGATGCCACAGCAGTGTGCTGAAGGGGGCGTGTCGGAAAGCTTCTTAAATAGACAGAGGCCTATTTCAAGACGTTCAGTACAGCCATTTTGAGAGAGCAATTTTATTCAAGGCAGTTATTTTAATTTACTGCATATACAGACCAACAGAAGGTTACGTCATCATTGTAGTATGCTATAGACTGGTGCTATGTGATTGAAAAAAGCATAATACCCCCTCTTTAAGACATTCTAAATGAATGTCTAAATGACGCTGCAAGAGGCCCTGCTTATGCAGCTTAACAACCCGACCACAAGATTTTTTTTGCCTTTCCCATCAAGACATCAGGCCCGTGTGAATACCTGACAGAAAATCACACAGAATCAACATTTTTGCACAGATTTGGTCTTTGAAAGGCATGTGGACCTAAACTGTTGATTAGCTGAAAAACAGCCTATTTCTGTTTAATTGTTGTTTTCAATAAAAGCTTCACTTATTTTTTATTTTTTTGTCTCACTCCCTTTTCTTCTTGTTGCATATTGAAGTTCTACTTGGAACCTTGTTAAGATCCAACCATGCAAAATGTGGATTTTTGCCATTTTTCAACAGTCTTAAACCTTTGATCGGGACTGTGCTCATATGGATGGTAGTGAAGCTTAAACCCTCGACTGGGCTGATTTTGGTAGAGGACGCTTTACTTATATTAGCTCTTGTGGTCAGAACTAGACCCGGGCTAGAGAGGTCTTAAATACGATTAATACTCCTATGAGGAGAGACTAAGACTACCAACACCCACCTACTTGTTCGGAAGTTGAGCCTTAAACTCATATGATGCACTCGTCTATTCAAACCAAACTAGACTTGTATTTATTTATTTTTTTATCATTAATTTTTTATTAAGACGAACAGGTAGTATACACATTTTACAGGGTTCAGTAAAATTTTGTTCTCCTTTTTATGGTTAATAATCCCCCCTCCCCATCCCCACCCCCCACCCCCGCCACCAACCAGATATTCCATGTACAATGATGTCATCACAATATACAGTATGTCAAAGGAGCACTTTTTTTTAGATTTTCAATCAGTTGTGTCCATAATTCAATTGTGTTGAATGATGCATTATTGATCCTTGCTGAAGACAGTTCCATATAAGCAATGTCAATATAACAATGAAGCCAGTGAGTGAATGACACATCATTACTTTTCCACCTTTGCGCTATGATCTTTTTGGCTGCTGTGAGGCCTGCAAGCCAGATTTTACATGATCTTCCCGTTAGTCTTATATTTGAGTTATCATTCAAAAGATGTATAGTGGGCTCCATTGGTAGAGCAACCTCTGTTAGTGTACTGAGGCAGCTCACTACTTTACTCCAGAGCTCCTGAACTCCTGGACATTCCCATACAACGTGAATGAAGGAGCCTATGGTCCCCGGGAGACAAAATGAGCAGTAAGGATCAGGTGCCATCCCCATTCTATGCCTCACAACTGGGGTTAGGTATGCCCTATGGCAATATTTCAAATGGATATAACGATGATTAGGGTTCTTTGAGGCTTTCCCAATATTATTCCAAATTAATTCCCAGTCAGGAACAAAAGTGTCATTTGAAATTTCTTGTTCCCAAGCTTTCATTCCCACTGAGGGCACCACATTATGATTCAATAGTTGATCGTAAATATATGACACTATCCTTTTAGGGGCATTCCGTAACAATTCAGAAATGGGGTGATCGCTAAGTTCTGATCCCCAGGGGACTCCATAGGCTTTACATGCAGATCTTATTCTAAAATAGAAAAATAAAGAGTGTTTGTCAATGTTATAATTTGATACCAACTCTTGAAAACTAAGGATAGATTCTTCCCCATTAATGTCTTGTAATACTCTAATACCTTTGTTATTCCACTCTTTATTTGTGAATGGCTTTCCCCCTGAGAGGAAATTACTATTGTACCACAATGGTGATGATTTATGCCACTTTTGTTTGTGTTTAAGATATCTTTCCACTGCTCTAAATACAACCAACATATATGACAGAATTGGACCATACCGCAAATTACATTTCTTAGTTGGCAATCCTAGAAAAAGGAAGTCTCTCAGCTGTAGTGGCTCAATAAGATTACTTTCAATGGATTTCCATGCTGATTTGTTATCATTTAACCAATAGGACAAACTCCTCAGTACAAAAGCCCAATGATAGAGTTTAAAATTGGGACACGCACATCCACCATTAGACCTTTTCATCTGCAACACTGACCACTTAATAGCAGGGCGCTTGCCATTCCAAATATATTTACGAAGCAGAGAGTCAAGTTTTTGCCAAAAACCAGTAGGAGGCGGCAGAGGAATCATGGAGCTTACAAAATTGATTCTAGGTAATATATTCATTTTAACAGCTGCTATTCGGGCTGGGACTGAAGCTGGCAAGTGCGTCCACCTACTAATGTCCTCTTCAATTTTCTTTAGGACAGACAGGTAGCTATTTTTGCAGTCAGTGTTACATTAGGTGTGACCCGAATGCCCAAGTAAGTAGTTTCTGTAACTATTGTTACCTCTGATGGAAGAAGTACTTCTTCTTTATCAATATTTACCAACATTAATGCTGATTTGGAATAATTAACCTTGTAGCCCGAGAGATACCCAAAATATTTCAGTTTCTCCAACACAACAGGAAGAGAGTGCTGAACATCAGCCATGTAAATCAATGTGTCATCGGCATAAAGTGACACAGAGTGTGAGGATGAACCAATAGTGATAGGAGATACCTGTGGACAGTTCCTAATTAATTGTGCCAACGGTTCAATAGACAAATTGAAAACCAAAGGTGATAATGGATCACCTTGCCTACTCCCTCTTTCAATTTGAAATAATTCAGAAAAAACCCTCCTGTACATATCCTCGCTGAAGGATTGGCGTACAATGTCTGTATCATACCAATAAATTTGTCCCCAAATTTAAATTCTTTTAGTACTCTCCACAAATATGTCCATTCTAGGCGATCAAACGCCTTTTCAGCATCCAAAAATAACAGCCCACAGGCTGGGGGATCTTATGTGATGAGCCGAGTATATGCAGCAGGCGCCGGACATTATCAGAAGGAAATCGACCCTTCAAAAAGCCTGTTTGATCAGGATTAATAATTTTACCTATTACTCGTTCCATTCTATTGGCCAAAACTTTAGAGAAAATTTTTAAGTCAGCATTAATCAATGAAATTGGACGATAATTTGCACACTCAAGGTGATCTTTCCCTGGTTTAGGGATAACAGTTATTAGAGCGGTGTTGAGGTCACGATGAAATGAGCCACTATCAATAGCATGATTTATCGCCTCAAGCCAAATTGGACCAAGAAGATCCCAGAGTTTTAAGTACAGTTCAACTGGGATCCCATCGATACCTGGTGTACGGCCTGTCTTGGTATTTTTAACTGCCTTTAACAGCTCCTCCAGTGTTATTGGTTTATCAAGACTTTCAGTCTCATTTGTTGTTAAGGTTGGAAGATTAAGACCTGTAAAAAATCCATCCAGGTCATTCTCTGAAGGTGCTCCGTCACTAGTATACAACTTTTTAAAATATTCTTTAAAAGTTTTATTTATATCCTCAGTAGAGGTTAACAACCCTTTTTGAGTACATCTAATGGTTGAAATTGCACTCTTGGCCTCCTGCTGTTTTAAAGATAGAGCCAGAAGATGACTAGGCTTACTACCTTCCGAATAATATTTAGATCTTGTCACCTGCATCATATACTCAACTCTATTTCTAAGTAGGTCATTTAACTCTACCTGCTTAGATATAAGGATGTTTTCCTTGGATGTGCTATAAACTTTTTTAAGGTCCTTTTCCAAAATCTTACATTCATTTTCCAGATCTGAGATCTTTTGTAATCTCCGTCTGTGAAGATTTGAGCTAAACTGTATTGATATGTTACGAATACATCCTTTAACTGATGCCCATATTAGCGTCTTATCTGCAATGGTGTCCTTATTTAAAGCAATAAATTCTGTTAATTGGGCCCGCATTTGTTTAAAAAATTCTTCACACTTTAAAAGAGTAGTATTAAATCGCCATCTGCTATTCCTGTTCTTAACCATAGTGTAGTTAAAGGTTGATATTATTGGGTTGTGATCCGATATGTACCTTGGTAAAATGTCTATTGCACTAATTGCCGGGAGAAGACTAGTAGACACCAGAATATAGTCAATACGGGAAAATGTTTTATGCCTAGCTGAATAAAAGGTATAATCCTTTGCCGATGGGTTGTGTATTCTCCATACGTCTTTTATGTTTAAGTCCATCATAAAACGATTGAGTGCCTTTGAGGCAGCATCTTGAGAGCTTGAAAATATTGAAGTTGTTTTATCAAGGTTCATGTTCACTTGGGCATTCATATCCGACCCTATATATAATTGGTAGCCAGAGAGTGTCAGTAATCTCTTTGTTATTGAAGGGAAAAAGTCACTTTCAAAAGTATTTGGTGCATACAAACTAATAAGTGCAACCTTTTTACCCTGAGCGGACACACAACAGTATGACATTCTACCTGCTTCGTCCGAGCCAGTCTTTTCGATTAACAAATTCAAATTTCGTCTCATAATTATCATGACTCCTTTTGTACGCGTACCATCAGATGACCACGCAACTGGCTTGTACAATCTATTCTGCATTCTAACCACATCATTTGGCTTTAAATGAGTTTCCTGAAACATTGCTATATCTACTTTCTTTCTGTTGAGAAAATCTAAAATCTTGGATCTTTTATAGGGAGAGTTTAAGCCTTTGACATTAAAAGACATAATTTTGAAGCATTTCGGTTTAATAGCATCAGTACCTTTAAGAATATAACCCTTATTACTGGTGGTGGCACCCCCCTCCCCCGCCCCTTCCCTCTGGTCCCCCTCTCTCACCCCTTCCCTCTGGCCCCCCTTTCCCACCCCCTCCCTTCCCCTATCACGATCACCCTCCTGTTGCATCCGTGAGCGTCACTTAGCAACGTCACACGCCAGCCTCCGCTCCCCCCCCCCCCTCTTGTGAACATTTAACAGAATCCCCAACTACTATCCTAACACAACCGCAGCGCCGTCTGCAACCACATGTTTTATCCAAACTGTAACACAGGTAAAGAATAATAATAAAATACAATAACGTAAAATAAAATAAAAATAATAATAAAACATTGCCCTTACAAACTTGAACCAATTTGTATATATCAGATAAACCTAACTGACAATTTAAATGATCTGGACATTTTAAAACTTAGGACCACGATCTGGTCAATCACAACGCAAAATTATGACTTTGCTTCTGTCCCTAAAAAAATAGAATAAATAAACAAACAAACCAGAGATCTCTTTTATCAGAGAAATATCAAAACAGAAATTGTCCTTCGGATGTGTCAATAAACAATTTCAAACCTGCTTTTGGCAGTAGATCATTTCACCCAGAATCAGAGTCAACAAGTTGTTCCTCTACGCCCTCGCCTTCTTCTCCGTCCTCCCGTAGTGCTGCGGCCAGAGCTTTCTCGGCTTGCCCGGGCGTTTCAAACGACATCCTCTTGCCCTTGTATTTCACCTTCAGGGTTGCTGGATAGACCAGGAACGCTTCAATGCCTTTCTTCCGAAGTTTGGCTCGAACATCGTTGTATCCTCGTCGTTTCTTACTTGTCGCCGTGCTGTAGTCTGCGTAAAACCACAGCGGAGTGCCATCTGGGAGGCTCGGCTTGGATTTCCTTGCTCCCTCCAGTATGGCCTGTCGATCAGTGTAACGCAGAAGGCGGAATATCATGGTCTGGGTCTTCGAAGTGTTGTTGGAGTAGATCCGATGTGCTCTGTCGATTTCCACAAGAGACCCGCGAAGAGACGGAATCCAGGTGGGTAGCATCTTCTGAATATACCCGCGCGGGTCGTCACCCTCCGCTCCAGTTGGTAAATTAACCAGCCGCACATTGTTTCTTCTGGCTCGATCTTCTTGCTCAGTCAAGTCCTCGCGCAATTTTGCTATCTCCTCCAAGCAGTGCGCAGTATTGGTCTCGTTTTTTCTGAGGTTAGCTTGAATGCTATCCACTTTGTTGAAAACTGTAGTGAACTTTTTAGCATGAGTGTCCATCTGTTCGTTCAGTGACCGCAGAATGTTACTGTTTTTGGTCAACGTTTTCTCGATGGGGCCAAGAGACTCCTTAATCGAATCTTTGATCAGTTTACTGGCATTTTCGTGAAAGGTCGTCATTTGGTCAGCCAATGTTGTCTTGATTAGTGCAGCTAGCTCCTCCGTTAGCTCAGTAGCTGAGGAGGGGCGATTGGAAACTTTGCTGCTGCTCACATCCTGTTTTTTCCCCAAACCTTGTTCTCTTCTTGTTGTCATTGTTAGATGATTCAGGGTGCACCTTCGCTCAAATTAAAAAGTTGTTGGGTTTTGCCAAATATATCAAATAGTGCAGGGGTTCGCTCGGAGCTCAGCGTGTCGCCGCCATCTTGCCTCGTGCCTCACCGGAAGTCCACTAGACTTGTATTTAAAAGAGATGCTAATGTTTCTCTACCCACTGAATGTGTGTGTGTTGAAATAACTCGGCACCTACAACTACAGTATATCAGTTACCAAACCAGCCTTAAGAAAGCTTCCGATGGGGAGCAAAAGTCTCTTTCAGATGTAAGTCAAGTGATTCTGTTTCCTTTATATATTCCAGAGACAGCAGTCCATCTTTCACATGTGCCCTCTTCTTAACCTCAAAAACCTCCACTACCACATTAAAGCAAAACCTAAAGCCACACACTGACCCTCCACCACGGCTGCTCTCTATATGATGGTTCAGACTCTGGGCGTTTTCTCCTCTCGCCACTCTCTTTCTGACAGCACACGTTCAGACCAGCGCTCTCTCTCTCTCTCTCCTCTGCGTGTTGACCTTGGCCGCTCCGTCAGAGGGTGATGTTCCACTCCACACCGCTGGGCTCTGCATCATTGACCCGCTGGGGGGCGGATGAACACCGGACACATGCCATGCCCGTGTCTGCAGACCCACTGGGCCAAGGAGACGCATGCGGGCAGGGGTATGAGCTGATGCGAGGGCCAATGTGAGCTGAACCTTATTATAGGCGGTGTCATCATCACGCCAAAACTACATTCCCCACAGAAAAGTGCCCGGGCTATCCGGCTGTAAAGGATGCGGCTGAATAAAATCGTGTCTGTTTGGCAGATACGCATGAAAAGGATGTCGAGGCAAACGTGTGGTGTAATTTTTTTCAAAAAAGCAAATGACATTGAGTATTTGTTGGGAAAGTTGCATCAGGAGAACTAAAGGCTGATGCTCCGAGTTACTACAAGTTGGTGGATGTGTCAAATCCGACATCTAGTGCAGCGGTTCTCAAACAATGGATGACGGGACAAACAACCATTGCCAGCGATTGACTATCAAAAAACGCACTTGAATAAAGCAAAAGTCAATGCAGCTTTTTAATAGAAGTAGTACAATGGTGATTAGACTTGCAATTCATGCTTTAAAATAAAGATTCTCCTCACAGTAATAAAAACACTTTTATTTTTACCCAAATTGCGAATTATGTTTAAATCTATACTTTGAACACTGCATCTTGCATAAAACAATCCTGTGGATATGCATAAATACAACCTCCTCTGACATTATATTTACTGTATAACTGTTTTTGTTGTTGTTTTTTAGATCCTTCCAATTGTAATTGTAAATTGAATGTGCTTTATCTGGCAGTACTATCAAACAATGTCTCCAGCTCACACTTCTTAACAACACACTTCATTTGTAGGAAGACAATGACAAAGGAAAGGGAGGTGGTGCTCAACTGTTTAACATAAGGAGACTGCAAATATGTTGTTTGTGTTTTTTTTATTTAAAAGTTCATATAACCCATACAGCAAACTGTACAATTGAATTATTCACAGTGTGTTAAAAAGAAAATATTTCAGTAGGTCTTCTATAATATTTTGACTTTCCCCATGAGTTACTCTGGTGTTGGTTATTCTAACGTTCTCTTAACACATACATTTACTAGGAAAACAAAGTTGTTTTTCTTTTTTTATACAAAACCTTACAAAAACTATATTCATAGAAATTCTGCATGTCCACAAAGAAAACCCTGGTTGGCACCAAAGTATGTGTCATTTTGTTTGAGAGGGTTCCTGCCAAATAATAGAAGCTGAAAATCAAAGGTTTCCATAAAAGTTTGTGATTGCAGAAACTCAAAGTCAATGCACAGACTGCTAATGGAACACAGGTTATGTAGCTTACATTGTTGCATTACTTTTCTCTCACGATTCATACAGTTTTGTGTAAAATGACATTATTATTCACATTAATTTGTAAAAAAGATGTATATATTCAAGAACAAAATGGACAGAACCGGCCAATCGCAAACCCTGTCTTAACACCACCACATTTCTATTTCGATGAAGAGTGTTCCTGTATCTTCCATGTTACAGAAGTGGCACTGCCTGCATGAGGAGCTACAGAACACAGAAGGGTACATCAGGTCCTAACTGGCCTCACCGAGTCCAGTTTTATGAGATAAACCCTCTTTACGGGACAGGCCCCTCAGTACAAGGGGAAGCTCAGGACGTCCTGTTCACGTCACCTTGTAAAATATAAGAGGCATCTTCAAAGCAGATTTACATACTCAGTCCCACCTGGCGATACTAGTCCAATATACCATTTATCATAATGCATCTCCATAAAAGAACTGACAAGGTCCAGGCGCCAAACTGGGTAAAGTGAGGAAGTACAGGTTAAAGTGACCTCTCTAAGAAATAAATAGCTCTATTTAAATGTGAACAGAATTTATTTATAACGGTATAAATTTAGCAAAATACATTTTCTCCCACTGCTCTTATCTACAGACTCTACTTTTCCGAAGGGTTTCATAAACAATTATACACTCTACTGAACCAATGCTAAATTTTACAGACTGGTGTTTCAATGAGTTACACATAGTTCCAATATTATTCTGTTTATATGTGAAGCCTCATAGAGGTTTTCTCTTCATTATCTGTGACAGCAGCTCCGTAACGGTGCCATGTTTTGTTGTCAAGCATCACAAGGACACAAAATTACCCGCTGCCCCGTTGTCAGTGCGGCAGCAGTTTTTCCCCTGTATCTTCACCAATCAGACCATAATCAAACTGGTGTGCAATGTTTCAATGTGGAGGGACATGAGCACACAAAAGACCAGCATGGAGGTGTCAGATGCACACACAACTGAGATAACAGTCCTTCCACTTGTTCACACCTGTGATCTATAGAACACAAAGGCATGTATTGAATTGCCCCAAACACATAAAGGCCTCAGGAGGACTTGTTCCATTGTCACTGCTTCCTGACAGTATATTAGTAATAACGTTGGACTTGTTAGTGTAGCCTAAGCAGGTATTCTCTATGTAACATTATTGTCTAAGTCAGTTTGATCAATAATTATATCGGGAATAGTGGAGACATAAAGTGTATATGACAGGTTTTAATGCTTTTGAAAATATGACGTATTTAGACATCTGTTGTAAGTAATCATTCTCATTTTATTTCCGTGAAGCGGCAAATACATGAAGAAACATTGGCCAGAAAAGTTACTTTTATTTGAATTGTTAGCTACTGACGAGAAGTGACATAGATAGAGGTAAAGTTCCATAGCAGTTTGACTCACTTATTTCCCATTGACATAGATACAGACGGCATCTCGGCCATATATGGTCCTGTTTTAAGCATTTGAGGGGGAAAACAAAGAGGAGAAAAATCAAAATTTTCTATGATTACTCCAAAACTATTATGAATAGAGTTTTCTACAAAGATTCAAAAACATGGAGAGGACCAAAGTACGTCAACAGCCCATAATTACATAAATAACGGAACATGCTAACATGATGCTTCATGTTAGCATCATGCTACATGCTAACACTAGCTATGACTGCCGGTTTTTCACTTCTACTGAACATTCTGCTATGACAAAAACATCTATATGGCCCCGATTTAGACTTGACTTTATTTGTGTGTGATGAATATATTCCAACAGAAAAACGGCTAAAAAGAAAAAAATTGTGTCTCCCAAAAGAAACGTTCTGCCCCCTCGGCGAGGCCATGCCGCCTTGTATGATGCGATGCCGACTGTATCTATAACAAGGTCGACACGGCAACAGTTTAAAATCATTTGCCTCTATCTATGTCACTTACTGTCAGTGTCCATAAAGGAAGTGAAACATCACAAAAATGGACAACCTAAAGAAAGCTGGGTATAAATATTTTCAAAACCTTAAATATAATTGTGTTAACTATGTTTTAGCACAAATTGTGTCTAGTGTGTCATATGCACTTTAAGTTTCCAAATGAGCTAGTCTATGTCATATACTGCGCTCGTAAGACCATGACACTTTCATCTCCGTTATTGCACTCTAAATAACTTCACATCGGAAAAATGAGCAGTACTCCATGTGTTGTAAGATTGTGATCTTTGGCAATAAGTATTAAACGAATCAAAATGAACACCATTATTTTACATATACTGTTATTTTGGTGAGAAAATGGTTTGTGTTAGTTGATTGGTCTGATACAAGTTTCTGATAGCTTATTACGTGACCAACTTTCTATTGGTTTCCTTCAACACTACAGCACAAACTGCACATAATGTGGCCCTGTGAACCATTCCTCGTATCCGTGGAGTGCCTTAGACTTTTTGAGGTAACATCATGAGCTGTCAAAGGCCATTTAGGAGAAAGAAGTGTGTTGGCGTATCCTTATCGCTGCTGCTCCGTTGTATTTGGTGATTTCTGTCCATTATTGCCATTTCTTTATCCCCTTCCGAGTCCGTAATGTTTCCCACAAACCAGGCCTTTGTGTCTTTTCCCTTTTGTTTCAGTTTTTTGGTGTCTTACCGTGGTGAACAATGTCATACCTGCGTGGCCGACGCCGCCATCTTGAGCGTGCCGTGCTTGGTTAGCGTCCCTACGTCACTGTGGTTGATGGAGGAGTATCTGGAGATGCCGTCGATGCCATTGTCCCGAGCCTCGGGGAAAGCGCCCGACGCGTTGCTCAGGAGGCCCTTGGTTTGGGAGCACGAGCGGAGCGTCATGGAAAAACTGGAGTCATCCCAGTGCTGCAGGTGCTCAAGTGGTCCTTTCCCGGGAGGCGACGGTGGTTGTAGGCGTGCATGTTGATCACCGCGTCGCTCTTCATCACGGGAGGGGGGGGCGGCGGCGGGGGGCGGTGCTTCAGGCGCCTCTCGCAGGTGAACGACAGTCTGATCTCGTCCACCATGGCGCTGCACAAAGACCTCTGGGCCAAAAGGGAGGGGAGGGGCGGGGGAGGAGAGGGCAGCGAGGGGGTAGAGAGAGAACAGGGATGGGGGTAAATGCCTTAGATTTATAATAAACTGGGAGATTATTACAAAGATACATTATATGCTGTAAAAAGATAAGATGGACAGACTGGGGTTGCAGGATTCTGCAAAATATCTTGCAATTTTTCTGGTAATTAAGCTGGTTGCAATCAGACTAGCAATAGGATTTATTTTTTAGTTTATTAAAGGTGCACAATGCAACTTTTTAAAAAGAAGGTTGATATTAATACGTATTTGACCTCTCAGTGACCAGTGGATGCTTGGGTGGTTAGCATAGCACCTTTTCTTACCATCCTAATGGCCTGTAAGAATTTTTTTTATTTATTTTAGGTTTTCACTGCTGAATGAACCGTCTCCATGGTTACATATGCATTTTATTCAGAAAACCTACCAGAAACCCTAAAAAAGCTTAAATAAAATGTATTCTGAAGCATCATAGGAGCCACCGGGAGGGAAAGTAATTGCGCTAAGCTAACCACCCATACAGCCACTGGGTCACTGAAAGGTCAAATACGTGTTAATGTCAACTTTATTTTTCCATAAAAAGTTGCATAGTGCAGCTTTAATTCATGATTCAGTTTATGGTGCACATTTCAAACAAAGCAATAACATTTCAGAGAAAACTGCGATATGAACGGCTGAATTAAGACAAGAATCACATGCATTTTAGAAGATGTTTACAAGTTTTACACATAATAAATCCCAGTTAAGACCGATGTTATTGTTTTGTTAATTTTCAACACACAAAGTGCAGTCTTTGTGAATAATTGTGCAGCCAGCCATAGACTGGGTCATTCAGGGTTGGAGAGGCAGAGTCCAAATCGCTTTCAAAATCACTAAACCCTCAGTTGCTTTGTTAATTATTCTGTGCCTATTGATAATCTAAATGCAAATATGTTGCTATCCTAATATTGATAATAAACGACTTTATCTGAAAGCTCAAGATGCCGTGCATCTTCAGGTAAAGGAGTGTGTAAATATTTGCCACTGTTCCACTTTTCTCCTCAAAAGTGCTCTAGTTTTAGAGTACCTTTCATTGGTTTGTACTTTCCAACTCCAAGACTTTTCTTAGTTTGTGCACTCAGGTTGAGTCCACAGGATGTAACTACAGGACTGCATGTGTATTTCTAAAGCAGATTTTGCTTGTAGTATATGACTAACACAGTCAGAGCATATGCCAGAATTTAGATGCACATAACTGCCCTGTAACCTCTCACTTCATAAATGAATTGCACCGTGAAGCAACAGTTAATACTGTGACTTCACCAATGACTAATATAAAAAAATGATTCCCTCTGCTCCAGTTTGCAATTACTCCTCTAAAAATAGATAAATAAATATGGCGGTGTTTAGGCCAAGCACTCTGAAGATTAGCCAAAGGCGTCCACAAATCCCTTTAGAAGCAGTTTGAACTCCAAGCCATGACTTGTGCTCACATGTCTCAGGGGCTAAGTATCATGCCAAAGTTGACATGGATAAGTGCTATTTGGCTGAATAACAGTCAAGAGCGCTAATACAGTGGGTGTAATTAAATCACAGCCTTGTTATTGCTGCATTAATCCGTATTACAAATGCTCCGTAACCTTATCCCAGCTAATATGTTGTTCTACTTTATTCTATTCACGTAAACCCACTTGTACAGTCATTTCTTTTGTACTACATTCCACCTTTATGGAGTAATTATGGCAAGGCAAGGCAAGGCAAGTTTATTTGTAGAGCACAATTCATACACGAGGCAATTCAAAGTGCTTCCCAGTTGCAGAAAAAATTACAAGAAAACAGTTAAAATCAATCAATAAAACAACAACACAAAGTTAATCAATTACAGTAAAAGTCAAGAGTGCAGATAAAATACTTTCAGTTTTCATATGCACGGGTAAAAAGAGCTGTTTTCAGCCTGGATTTGAACATTGTCAGAGTTGAGGCCTGTCTCACATCCTCATGAAGACTGTTCCAGATTTTAGCTGCATGAAACTGAAACGCAGCCTCACCGTGTTTATTATTGACTCTGGGAACCACCAGGAGACCCCTCCCTGAAGTTCTCAGGGCCCGAGATGGTTCATACGGCTCTAACATGTCAGAGATGTACTTTGGTGCTAAACCATGAAAAGACTTGTACACAAGCAGAGCTGTTTTAAATTCTATTCTCTGAGTGACAGGAAGCCAGTGCAGAGACCGGAGCACTGGACTAATGTGGTCGTATTTCCTGGTTTTTGTCAGGACTCGAGCAGCAGCGTTCTGGATGTACTGCAGCTGTCTAACAGCTCGTTTAGACAGGCCAGTGAGCAGGCCGTTACAGTAGTCTAACCTGCTAGAGACAAATGCATGGATGAGTCTCTCTAAGTCTGGTTTTGACACTATTCCTCTGATCTTAGCAATGTTCTTCAGATGGTAAAAAGCTGATGATGTTATTGCTTTGATGTGGCTGTTTAAGTTCAGGTCTGAGTCCATGATTACTCCTAGATTTCTAACCTGATTTTTGGTTTTAGAGCAAGAGACTCAAGGTGACTGATAACACTTTGTCTTTGTGTCTGTGGGCCAAAGACAATGATTTCAGTTTTGTCTGAATTTAGTTGGAGAAAGTTGTTTTGCATCCACAAACTGATCTGTTCGATGCAGTGACAGAGAGTATCTACAGGCCCATGTTCACCTGCCGTCAGTGACACGTAGATCTGAGTGTCATCTGCGTAGTTGTGGTACGACACATTGTTGCTGTTTATTAGCTGACCCAATGGAAGCATGTACAGGTTGAATAAGAGGGGTCCCAAGATTGACCCCTGGGGGACTCCACAGGTCATGGAAATTTTGTCTGAGACACAGTTGCCAATTTCGACAAAGTACGTCCTATCCTCGAGATAGGACTTGAACCAGTTTAGAGCAGTACCAGAGATTCCCACCCAGTTTTCTAACCTGTGAAGTAAGATCCCATGGTCCACTGTGTCAAAGGCAGCGCTCAGGTCCAGCAGAACTAAAACTGAGACCTTACCTGCATTGGTGTTCATACGGATATCATTTGTCACCTTGATCAGAGCTGTCTCAGTGCTGTGGTGGGGCCTAAATCCTGACTGGAAAGTATCAAACACATTGTTAGATAGGAGAAAGTAAGTGAGCTGTTGATATATTACTTTCTCTAGGACTTTTCCTAAAAACGGTAGGTTTGATATGGGCCGGTAGTTGTTCAGTACCTTGGGATCAAGGCTGCTCTTCTTTAGAAGAGGCTTAATGACCGCGGTTTTCAAAGCCTTTGGAAATGCTCCAGTCTCAAATGAGATGTTAACAAACTGAACAAGTTGTGGTAACAAGCTGGTCAGCACAGACTTCAGAAATCTAGTGGGTAATTCATCAAGGCAGCATGTACATGAACTCAAACCGGAGATGACCTCTTCGATTGTTTTGCCAGTAACAGGTGTGAAATGTGTCAGCTCAAGGTGTCTAGTTGGTGGCAGGGTTGGTATTTGTGTTGTGGAAATTATGGCATTTTTTATGCCTTGGACTTTATCATAAAAAAATATTGCAAACTCATTGCACTTAGATGTAGAGATTAGTTCTAAGGGCAGTGAAACTGGAGGGTTAGTTAATCTGTTTACTGTGGAAAACAGAACACGAGAATTGTTTCTACAGTTTGCGATGATTTTAGAGAAGTATTTCTCCCTTTCTCCACGCAAAATCTGGTTGAACTCACAAAGCACTTCTTTGTATATCTCACAATGAACCTGGAGCTTTGACTTGCGCCATTTCCTTTCGGCTTTTCGGCACTCCCTTTTCTGTGCCCTGACCGAATCTTCACTTCTCCAAGGTGCCTTTTGTCTATTGTTAACCATTTTTACCTTGACAGGAGCAATAGTATCCAAAACATTTAAGACGCTTGATGTATAAGAGTCCAACAGATTATCAACATTTGAACATGGAGGATTTTCAAATCTGATCATTTCCATAAACTGTGTCCTTGTTTTATCATTTATGTGTCTTCTTTGAATAACTCCAGGCCCAACCACTGGTTTGGGTGCAACAGACAAGTCAAAAAAGACACAAAAATGATCAGATAAAGCAACATCAACAACATTCACATTTGATATATTAACACCTTTTGTAATAACTAGATCTAGAGTGTGACCTTTGTTGTGGGTCGCCTCACTCACGTGCTGAGTTAAACCAAACATTTCAAGAACAGCATTAAGTTCTTTTGCATGCCTGTCATTGGTCACATCCACATGCACATTAAAATCACCTGAAATGACCAAACAATCAAAATCAGTGCATATAAATGAAAGTAATTCAGTGAAGTCTTCGATAAAACAATTCTGTGGTGGTTTGTAAATAGTCATATAAAGAATGGAAGATTGTTTTATCTCCATTTTGAAAGACACATACTCAAATGATAGAAAAACCCCAAATGACAATTTGTGGATGACTATATTGTCCCTGAATATTGCACAGACACCCCCGCCCCTCTGGTTTTGGCGTGTTTCAGACACAAAATTGAAATTTGATGGACTACACTCAATCAAAACTGCGTTACCAGTGTTTTTGTCAAGCCATGTTTCAGTTAAAAACATAAAATCTAGATTATAAGAAGAAATAAAACTATTTATTAAAAAGGACTTGTTTTTAACGATCTGGCATTGAGTACAGCATGTTTAAGATTTATCTGTGTTTGAGTGGATGGAATCTTTTTGCAAGGGATATGGATTAGAGTTCTTTGATTGGACGGTCTGACTGTTGCCCTCTTATCTAATCTATGTTGTTTGACTGTACTAATTGTTTCAGAAGAACACACTCCCTCTATGGACCTCTGGTTGGTTTTGAGTTTGCTATGCATGGTAGCAACGCAGAGGCCCTTAATGTCCTAGACAGCAGCAGTGAAGCTGCTGGAAATCGGAGGTGGGGGAGGGGCATGATACGTCTTCGGGGATGAAAGCCTTGGTCTTGACATGACTGGAGTGCGGGGAGTCATTTGAATCCCTTGTTTTATCAAGGCTTCAAAATGGCTGGGAAATCCCATAGGTGACTTTGGTGATGGGAATGATTCAGAAAAATCTCTGGAGGGTGTAGATGTACCAGTCGGGCTCAAGGCCTGCGGTGGAGTTGAAGAAAGTGCTCCTTCGGCTGAATCATTTACTATAGATGCAGGTGGTGCTGAAGCGGAGCTTTTCCCCGGAGATGCAGATGCAGGTGGCGCCGCTGCTATGGTTGAGATGTTTTCCGGCGCAGCTGATTCCTTAACTGTGGCTGGATCCTTAACTGTGGCTGAGTCCTCTACTGTAGGTGCTGCTGGTGCTGCTGTGGCTGGATCCTTAGCTGTGGCTGAGTCCTTTACTGTAGGTGCAGATGATGCAGCTGCGACTGAATCTTTTATTGGGGATGCAGGCGAAACCTTTGCTGGTGAGCCAGGAGCTCTTCTCATGCTCCTCTCTGCTCTCTCTTGTTGCTCAGGCCTCCACGGATTCTGCAGAGCGTGGAGGAGATTTTCCGTCAGTCGTCTCACTCCACCTCTGCTCAAATGTGGGCCATTTCCTTTAAACAGATCGTCGCGTTTCCAGAAAAGATTAAAGTTCTCTATGAAAGTAAGTCCTCTTGACTTACAGACTTTTGACAGCCATGTATTCAACTGAAACAGCCGGGAGAATTTGTTTATTCTCCCGTCGATGTTTGGGATAGGTCCACTGATGAAAATTTGTATCGCGTCTTTGTCCAGGCAATCCAGTCTCTCAAAAAGTTTATTAAACTTTTCTTTCAGGACTTCAGACTCTCCGTTTCTTGTGTCCACAGCACCAACATGTAAAAGAAGTTTATTTATTCCAGGGTTGTTTGTAATTTCCTTGTTTAGAACATCTATGATGTCAGAAACTGTAGCAGACGGATAAGTGACTGTAGTCATTATCTCATTGTTTATATTAGATATGGCTCCGTCACCAAGCAACAGGGTATCTCTGGCCTTGACACTTGGAACAGTATTTCTCTCCATCTTTGTTTTGACTTCGTGTTCCTTGTTTTTCTCTGACATTTTTTGCTTGTTATACACATTCTCTGAGAGAGGTGAAAATCTGTTTGTTAACTTTATTTCAGGTGCATTTTTACGAGCATGTTGTCTTTGCTTTGGCCTAGCACCAAGTTGTCTGTTTAGTTTCGGAAATGTTATGGTATCGTTTAGCTTTAGGTTGCAAGTATCAGTTTTTTCCGTCTTCTTACCGGGTTCCACAGGGAGCGTGTCATTAAGTCCTCTTTCCGTCTCTAGAGCATAAATCTTGTCCCGTAGTAGGGAAATTTCTTGTTGATACATCCGACAGCTTTCACAAGGCGATGTTTGCCTTCCTCCCTCAGCCATGTTGACAAGATTGTCGTCGCTGGTTCGTCAAATGAGTTGTAAAAATGGCATTAAAATGAGTAAAAAGCCTTGGTTCACTTAAAAGAAGAGAATAAAATCATATCCAAGACATGTGCCCAAAAATAGAATGATTTAAAAAGCAAATAAAGAGGCAAGCGGCAGCAGCAAGCAGAGATACGTCTGCACTCTTGATAAGCAGGAAGCTTAAATCTTATGGTGATAAGATTTACAGAAAAAAAAAACACATTAAAGCAACCATTCAGAGACCAAACCATATTCAGCTCTCTTTCATGTGATCCAGAGACACATGCCTTAACCCTATTCTAGCCATTAAAAAAAAGCGAAACTGTCAACTTAATAAACGTGATCCAGTCAACCTGTGCTGACAAAATGTCTCTCCAGAGTGGCCCGCGTGTGCAGATGGGGACACAGTGTCGCATGTAGAGTGACATGGAATTACAGATCTGTTCGAAGAAGTGAACAGATCTGTAAACACGACGCACAGACCTGGCAAGGTTGCGAGAAGCAAACGGAGCCAACACCGCATAGTTTTAAGAAGGAAGAGAACAAGTGGAAATGGGTCACTATGGCCTGAATGCAGCCTTAGAGTCACTTATATAAAGTGTCCAATCAGAATCACAATAGGTTTTATTGCCATTGCCAGTGAAGGTACATTCACAAACAAGGATTTTTTTTTACTAGTGCATCTGTGCAATAATAAGTCTATAAGGGCATGCAAAAAAAGGATAAAAATGAGCAAGATAGTCAAATTAGCTTAACTCTGAATAAACCAAATATGTAAACATGATGTACTGTACATGTCCCGACAAACAGCGGAGTGAATGGTGGATTTACAAATGTACAAAAGGCAAGAAATGTGAGGTGAATGCCACGTACTGTAACAGAGAGTGCAAAATAACAGTGCAAATGGCAAGTAGCAGATGATTTAGTGTTGATGAGACTGATGGCAGAGGGGAAAAAGCTGTTCATGAGGCGGTGGGGTTCTGGTTTGGATGGATAGCTTTTTGCTATCTTTAATAAATGTGCACAGTGCATGTTATCCAAAAGAAAGGTTTCAATGCAATACAAAACAATTGACCCTGGAGCGTTGTACAGACCACCGTGATCAAAAGTAAAGGCACCATGCTGACCATTCATACAGCCGCTGAGTCACTACAAGGTCAAATACGCACAAATGTTAACTTTTTTTTTGTATAAAAAGTTGCATAATGCACCTTTAATGCCAGCTCTGGCTCACAGTAACTTTTTAGTAATATAGTAGAGGTTAAAATTATATACAGGTGAAACTCGGAAAATCAGAATATCGTTAAAAAGTGCATTCATTTCTGTTATTCAGCTTAAACTGTGAAACTAAATATATGATCATTACATGAAAAGCTATTTGTTAAAATATTAAAAATCTCATAAAATTGGAATATTTCGAAAATGGACTGTAAGCCATAATCATCATCATTACAACAAATAAAGACTTGACAAATGGGTATTGAGTCTATATCATATATATTAGTTTCACATTTTGAGTTGATTTTAAGAACTTTTGAACAATATTCTAATTTTCCGAGTTTCACCTGCAGAATTAATAAACTTGAGACAAAAAGGACCATCTCTGGTGATTGGTGATGCTGATTCAGCAAGACGCCCGAGGGCCCCCAAAAAATTGGTCCGAGGGCCACATTTAGCCCCAGGCTACACTTTGGGCACCCCTGCTCTTGCAAACAGTCACAAAACTAACATAACAGAATTTTCATGGCTTTTTATTTGAATATATGAATTCTACTTTTCCTATCGCCCGATTGCCTTTTGAATTTTGAATCGCACTCGACTGAACTGCCCGCCTGTGGTGCAATCTGTAGGGACATATACCTGCTCGCGCTCCGCCGTCTTCCGCAGCTTGTAAATGAATTCTGCGATGGCCACGAAGACCGACAGCACCAGCCCCGATGCCAGCACGATGAATATGCCACCTAGGTTCTGAATCCCCATGGGACCCGTCTCTCTGCGCTCTTCGTCCAGGCAGCTGCTCCCACTCCACCACTTCTCCTTCAGCATGTGTAGGCGCCCGTCCTCTAAGATGTTCAGAATGGCTATGGAGATTTTGTCCCTGTATGGCGAGCCTGGAAGAGATGAGCTCCGCTTTAGTGTGGCAGGAAAGCCAGCTGGAGACTGTGATAATAAGGTTCATAAACACATTGTGGCATGCTGTTGGACGGCTGGGGAAGATTTAATGTCTTGCTGAATTTTCCACTGCTGCACTATTTTATATTGCATTTACAGAAACACAGGGATGTCATTATATTGTACTATTAAGTATAATCATTTCCCACAAAAGTAATGGCAATTTTCCAGTGCAAACGTAACACAAAAGAAATGTATTGCAAGGATTCTGACATTTTATGGAATCATAAAATGCATAAATTAATATGTATAATATATATATATATATATATCAATGAAACTATATAATGGACAGAGTCAGGTTTAAATGCATGGTTCTATTTTGCTGATATATTGGTTACAAATATTTTTTTCAGAGGACATTTTTCTTGGTTAGTTTTAAAGCTTTTATAATTGAAAAAAAAAAGAAAATGTGTAAAAATTTAAATTTCACCTTGTCTTTTGTGGTTCAAAGCTCATTAAATCAGGCTAGGAAATAAAAAAATATATTCTTGAGTACAAGACTGTAAAGTTTGGAGTTTGTAGGAGCTACTAAAGTGGAGATATGTTGCAAGAGTGTATATAATACCTAATTTGAGAAAAATGGGCCTTAAAGTTTTATAATGTCTGCGCATTCGCCTGTATATTTCTCCTGTCTTTAGCAACAGCCATGTCCACGACGGTCCCACAGAAAGGAAATGACCACATTTGGATTACAGCTTCATCTCGATCACCTTTTGTGCTACACATGGACACCAAACATGTCAACACTGCATTTGTGAAGGAATACGTGTTTGTATGTTTTCACCTGCTGTGTCTCGCCTAAATTCAAAACTGCCAATACACGGTGACAAAAATACTGTCGTAAGAAACTAAAACTAAATGAATAAGCTACTAATGCTCAATTTGGTTAGCAGAATAAAATTAATGGTGGTCAAGGGTTAGCACTGGTTAACTCAGCCTGAACCTGAAAGATTTGATATAACAATATAAGCAAAAATAAATAAATACATTGTATCCAAATATGCTCTATTGATGGATGAGGTATAAAATAATAATTCTATCAGCTAATACCAAAGTGTGAAAGTGGAGCGCCCTGATCCCTTCTTTTATGTCCATTATAGATAACTCAATGTCTATATTCCTCCCGATCATCATTAGCCCTTACCGAGCGGTGTGCCGATGCCGTAGCCCTTGCTGTCGAAGAGCCCTCCCACCTGCGTCAGGTTACAGTTCCTCTGTGTGATGTAATCAATGGTGGTGGACTCCATGATGAGGGCATAGTCCGACTTGAGCACCCTCTGCACTCCGTCCTCGATGGACTTCACCAGCGAAGTGCTCGGCCTGCTGCTCATGAAAGCCCACATCTTCTCAAAAGTGGATACCTTAGATTTCTGCAAAGAAAGCAGAGAGGCACCTTTCAAGCTCCATCCTTTGAACATCCTTTGGACAAGCTCCTTTCTGCTGGGGGTGTGAAAAAAGAAGTTGAAATACATATTCAATGGCTGGAGCTTCACAAAATACCCTTTCAGGTGTTATGGCCCAAGGTGCTAAAAGTGCTAACCATAGAAACATGCTAGTCTCCAGGGCTGAAAAAGGATGGTACATTAGAACAAAAATAACTTGAACAGCATTTTATATCCAAGACACAAAAAAAGAAGATATTGCCAGTGATTAGATGCGTCTCTGCTGAGACTGCTGCCCCCGCGACCCGGCCCTGGATAAAGCGGAAGAAAATTAAGGATGGATGGATGGATGGATGTGAGATGTATTCACAAAAATTACAATGGATTATCTGGTTATAATAGCTGCAATAGCATATATAAGTCAATATACATCAATACAGAGTACACTAAAACTAAAATATTTCCTATTATGTCTATTACTGACCTCTTATGAGAGGTTCAAATGTTCAAATGATTGATTTTTTCTTTTCTTTACAGAACTGTATTTTTCATATGGGAAATGATCATCATCATCGATCAAAGGCCGTCCATTGCTTTTAGCTAGAAAAACATTCATATGTAGGGGGCTTCTTTTTGAAAGTATCTGCATGTACAGCACAACCCAGAACCAAAATGTCCTTGGCTAATGCAACCACACGGCTGCCAACAATATCATTTGAGCTAACTGCACTCCTAACAGGCAAGAAATTCTGAAACCAACGAGAAAAAGCATGATACTGTATACTAAAAAGATGACATTTACTTCCATCAAACGAGAAGAGTCTTCTCTTCTCTCCGTTTCTGTCAAAATGCAACAATAACATCCATTTTGCTTATAGCTCTGAAGCCGCCTGTGTGGTATTTCACACAATGTACTCTGGGGTCCTGCCTAATCAAAGATAATCACTGTGTAAAGACTATAGGCTGCTTCAAATTGGGGTTATGCTACTTGGAAACGCCCTGCCTTGTGTCCTGCGCAGACATGATTACCATTTTACCATTATACGATTTTCCGACAGGAGGTTGCACATGAAGTGAACAGCCCTCACAGTCATCTCTCCAAGTCAGGTAAAATGGGGTTTGTGGAAGCAACATGAACTGTCTGGGTTGTGGAGGAAGTTCAAAAGCGTGTCCATGTGATAGAAAATGGTCAATCACAACCCAATACAGTAAGGGAGTCATTTATCAAGGCAGGTGCTAAATAGCGAGTGCAAGCTGAAAAATATAATATGCTATTCTGTTGGCATGTTTTACCTAATTTACCGTTTGATATTGCCTGGGTTACAGTTTAAGGGCCTCAAATCTGTAATGTAAATGAGACAATTCTGCATCAGTAAAATATTGTTCAAATGACTCGGCTACCGATCCACTTTAGCACACGCTGCTCGTTTTGCACGTGAGCAAACGCTTGGTGAATAACTAGTGATGGGATTTACGGCTCTTTACCGGGAGCCGAGTCTTTGGGATCCGTTCATTTCAAAGAGCCGCTCAAAAGACTGTCTCTTTTAAATATAAAATGCTTATAACGCCATCCAGATAGCTCACAATATTTAACTAATTAACTCATGCCCTTAGAGGCCATAAGTGCCAAAGCAGGTGTCGTAGCATTTTGCGTTTTTTTACTCATTAATTGTCCGTGAGAGTCAATACTACGCTGACAGAAAAGACAAAGGGAGAGAGGGATATTGTACTTCCAATTATACAATGGAAATAATTTTTTTCACTCAAACTTGGCTGTAAATACTGTGTAAGTGGTGCTAGCCCACAGTTAGCTTTGCCCGTTAGCCTGTTAGCTTCTTCTTCGTGATTCTATTAGTGTGTATTGGTGCTCTGACCCGGAGGCAGCGAAGTTGCAATTGTGGTTTTCTGGCCAGAGACACCAGGGGGAGATGAAAGACCCCCCATCATCCCATTAACACTTGTATTACCCCCAGAGGGACTACGGAAAGGATTTATTAAGGTAAACAAGCTACTTAGTAATGCTTTAAGATGTGAACAATAAAAGTCACACTTTGATTAAAAAATTAAAATCACAATGCGCTGATATTTACGATAAAAGAGCCGGTTGGTCATTAATGTCACATCGCTATAAATGACCCCCAAAGCTTCTACAAGTTTCACTGCTGGAAGAAACTTCCACACAAACTCCACAACATTAGTTGAACACCGTGAGCATTTTTGTTTCATGAACTTAAACCGATCGCAAGTATCTAAACCTCTCATCTGATAATCACCAATGATGACTGTCTGTCTCATCCCATAATCACGCTGTCTTGAATTCCAAACCCTAAGTGTCGACATTTATCCTGTCTGTCAGTGACATTAGCATCTTCATCATAATCATCAGGTGAAGAGCCCAGACCTGCTGCTTCCGTACATATCCATGTGCACTCTCCAGCATTCACTCCCATTCACCGGGGCTTTGAGTGAGGGGAGGGAGCAGCGGGGCACTCCAGCCTGCCACTCTCAAGGCATAATTGCACACCTGGGTCTCCTCTCCTTTATGCGTTAAAGCCACAATCAGGACTATCCGAGTGCGTGAACTCTACTCCAGAGAACTTTGGAGAGCTCCGAAAGGTCAACAAGTCTGGATTTGGATTTGATCGTCTGCCTGTGCAAGAGGGGGGACGATTAAAATTTGAAGATGCTCAGAGCATTGAATAAGTCGTGATTTAGCTTCGCTGCGTTTAAAAAGTTATATTTCTATAGGCCTATAAGAATTCTACATGAAAAGTGTAAGTCGAATTGTCAAATAAGAGCTCAATGAGTCATCTAGAAGCAAAAAAACAACTGCATAAAAACAGGGGTTGCTGTTGAAACAATTTTCTGAACAGAAAGTTTGTACACTTTTGTTTTGTATGGTTATTTAAAAAAGATCCTTGGAAAGTGTTAAACATGCTATTTCAGTATGACAATTAAAACTCTCTATTCCTATAATCATTATGATCCAAAACAGAACAACAAAGCAACAGAAGTAAATGCAAAATGATATAGACCTTATAGTGCAGAGATGTGATTACTGTGGTTATACATTTACTCTATTCAACAGAGGAATTTATTTTGTCTTTATAATTACTGGTTCAAGCTTCCAAACAATTTTGAAGAATTCCTTGCAATTAACACAGTGTTTAACCGATATCATGCTCGCCCCTTTGGGAAGCTTCTGGGGCTATAAAACTAGGGCAGATGGATGCTGGGGAAGATTTCTTTCATATTACTTATTACTGAATTTCTTCGATGTGTTCAATAGAAATGTGCCGTCTCCATATTGCAGAGCCGGAGAAGCTCTAACTCTGTTACATGTGTTACTGTGCACCAAGGCAGCTGCCGAGCATCTAAAGGCAAAGCTCAAAATAATGAAAAAAGGCAAAGGCCCTGCAGGCAAACGCAGAAAGTTCGGAATAAAAAATCATTATGGAGCACATCAAACAGTGTGCTGAAGTGGAGGAGCTCAAGAATCTCGCTTTGCTGTGGGAATTAAGATCTCACTTTATACTGTGCATTTAAAACTATATAAAATTTATTTTGTGGAATGGGATAGTTCTTACTTACGCAAGGTTGTAAATAAAGCCTTGTGTTTAAAGAAAATCTTTGAATTAATCTTAATATGCTTTATAATGAATGTTAATATTTCATCATTTCTATCTTCTTGTTTTCAACAGAAAACCCTGGGCAGTTTTGTTACTTTGTTCATCCCTCACTGTTTGTTTGATGCCCAACAAAAAGTGTGATCTGACTTAGTGGTTAGTGGGTCGGGATAAAAAAAAAAAAGGATATTTGTCAAAGTGTTGATAAATTGTTTGGATATGTTTTGAAAATAACTAAAAAAAAAAAAAAAAAAAAAAAATCTAAACTAAAGTGCCGGCCAGGTAAAATGGAGAAAACTTCTTTAGGTACAGTAGGGCATCTTAAAGGTAATCTATCACAAGCCAAATCTGGCAACATACAGTATATGCACACTCTTCCAATGTCCAAGCACAAGCACAAACACATACTAATATTATAAGTTCGTAACCGTATAACTGCTTTGATGGTATGAGTGAACATAACTACTCTCATGAACATAGAACATGTATTGTGATACCTTGAAAAAAGACATGGTGGCACCATCCTTGACCACGCCATACTCAATCTTGGTCTGCCTGGCGATGTCGTCGGCCGAGTCCATGGTGGTGTCCATCCGCTCCACGGTGAGGAAGGCGGCCAGGTTGGCAGTGTAGGACGAGATGATGATGAGAGTGAAGAACCACCAGATCCCCCCGATGATCCGCGTGGACAGGGCTTTGGGCATCAGCTCTGAGCCTGAACACAGCACAGAGAGTAGACAAAATGACTAAACACAACTCAACCTGCCAAAGCCACAGCCATTTGAATCATATGAATCAAATAATGGTTTGATGATGCGTACTAAAACAGTGTGATGACAGCATTGGAGGAGCTTGAGGAGCATGGATAAAGAACAAGAGATAAACCATTCAAAAGACAGCCATTTCAGTTTGTAGTTGTGTTCTGTAAAGTTTTTTTTTTCAAGTAGGCAAAGCCAAACATGCAAAATCTACAATCTGTAAATAGTTCCATGTTCTAAGTTTTCTATTTTGCTTGTGCCAGTAAACGCACATTTTATCGTAATAGTGCCAAATTGTTGAGTACCATGTTAATGAGTACCATATGCCTTACTGTGAGACAATACTGCAACGTACTCAGCCGTTGTCTGTGTGAGTTCTGAAGATAAACGCATGGTCCGACTTACCCAAGTACGAAAGCATTAACCTCTTAACCCCCGCCTTAACCGAGCACACTTTAGCCCAGTTCGACTTAACCCAAATCTAAAAGCTTCTTGAAAAAAAAAAGCGTCAAAATAGCGACAATAACGAGACATAAATAAGGATGACAGACAAAAAAAGTGATGAAAAGCAACAAAACGGTTACAAAAAAGGAACATAAATGCAACACAAATGCAGTCAAACAGGCAGCAAAAAAGTGATGGAAAAGCAAGCAAAACTATCACAAAGAAAAGCAACAAAAGCCTGACCAAAAAAAAAACACACACACACAATAATATGACGAAAGATTGACAACAACGCGAGGAAAAATCTTTCAAATGGGGCATTACTAAGCTCCAGTCGAGAAGCTTTTAGATTAGGGTAAAGCTGAACTGGAGAAAATGCGCTTAGTTCACCTGCTGTGTTTTGGCTCAACAATAATGAGCAGGACAGGACCCGTTTGACCGTACTTTTATTCTGAGGCAGAGCGGACAGACAGGGTTATTTTAGTGGGAGACACCACGCCATCTCGCATCTCTTCAGTCCAGTCACCAGAGACAAGTCTATGGATTCTCGATCCATGCCATGTCCAACTGACTGAAGTACAGCTTCGTCCACCAGCCTTTTGTGAAGCTCAACTCTCCTCTTCCCTCCCTCTGTTGTGTATCTGTATATTTTGAACATGCTCTGTACATAATGTTAACTATTTCTTTTTGCACCAAGGGTTTAAGAGTGACGCAGTTTCGATTATTTGTACATGCCGTTGTATGATCAATAACGCAGCAAAATGAACTGAACTGGAAAAAATAAAACATGATGTTTGCATGACAGCCTCAGCTTCAATCTGACTGATCCTATGTCTACAATGGCCCAATGACTGCTGTTAAACGGACTTTATATCTCATCTGTGACAACCTTTAAAGTACCCTTGCGCCGTGAGCTCCGGGTTCCTTTACTGGGAAGATTTATGGGGCCAATTCTGAAGAGTAACAAGCAGTCGGACGGGGGGAGCACTGTGGTCAGCTCTTTAACCTCTCCCACCAAATTTGATTGGATTTGTCCTCTGCGGTTTGACATAGAGCGCGCTGGTTACAAACAAGGCGAGACGCTGCAATCCCTTAATTCACTCTGACTGCAGAAGGGGGAGATCCACGTCCATGCCGCGGTGGCACTAAAGATGAAGTGAAGCTACGGCTAACTCAATTGAATCCCGCGCTGTAAAGCCCGGTTGTCAGCGGGGAGTCGTATAAGGCAGCGGTCTAATGAATAGAGGAGCAGATCCGTCATAGTGCGGCGGGGAAATAAACACGGCGTCGATATGCCACACGTTTCATCCAGGAGGACTCGAATCTTGTAAAGCAAAGAGGCGTAAATGCTTGCTCAGAGAGACAGCACTGATAGTAAATAATAAAAACACTCCATCATCTGCTGTGTGTATTGGTAACCTGAACCACTGCAGTTTTCCGCAAAGACAACAACTATTCGTTTTGGATTATGTGTGTTTTACTCTCACACAGCAACGCACTCATTAAATGTAGCATACCATGGCCTGAGATACTGTAAAGCAACAATTAATGGAAAAATGTAGAGAGATGGGGAGATAAAGTGAAGTGTAACTTTAAGTAAGAAAGACACCAATTTAAGATTAAAAGTAGCACTCCAAGAGCAGCTGATAGTCTAGTGGTTAAGGCTAACGGAGCTAACTAAGGCAGAGCACTGTCTTCAGTCACTACGTTTACATGTGAAGTCTAATCCGACTTGGCTAAAGATTCGACTCCTATCCGTTTTCCTCCAAAACCTGTCAAACCAGTCTAGTCCCATGACAGCCACCTGAATGTCCTTTGGCAGCAGCAGGGGAGCAGCACAACTGCCGGCCAGTAGGGGCAAGGAGTTGAATGGCTATGCACACCATTTCCGGTTCACTTTTGGCTGCTATGTTGCTAGCCCAGTTAGCCCTGTTTAGCCCAAGGTGCTTTCATGACAAACTGCTGTTTTGGGGTTAACTGTGATGTCCTATGAATCTTTAACTAAACACCTACAGTTTACGCCAGGGTTTCTCCCAGTGATTAAGCTCACATAAGGCCGGTTAGCACTCGGCGGCTAACGGCTAACGTTACAGTAGGGGAAAAAAGTATTTAGTCAGCCAACAATTGTGCAAGTTCTCCCACTTAAAAAGATGAGAGAGGCCTGTAATTTTCATCATAGGTATACCTCAACTATGAGAGATAAAATGAGAAAAAAAAAATCGACGGATCTGTGTAAAGGAAAGAATGAATGGGGCCATGTATCGTGATATTTTGTGTGAAAAACCTCCTTCCAACAGCAAGGGCATTGAAAATTAAACGTGGCTGGATCTTTCAGCATGACAATGATCCAGATCTCAACCCCTTAGATAATCTTTGGAGGGAGTTGAAAGTCCGTGTTGCCAGGCGCCTGCCCCAAAACATCACTGCTCTAGAGGAGATCTGCATGTAGGAATGGGCCAAAATACCAGCAACAGTGTGTGAAAACCTTGTGAAGACTTACAGAAAACGTTTGACCTCTGTCCTTGCCAACAAAGGGTACTGAGATGAACTTTTGTTATTGACCAAATACTTATTTTCTACCATAATTATCAAATCAATTCATTAAAAATCAGACAATGTGATTTTCTGGATTTTGTCTCTCATAGTTGAGGTATACCTATGATGAAAATTACAGGCCTCTCTCATCTTTTTAAGTGGGAGAACTTGCATAATTGTTGGCTGACTACAGTAAATACTTTTTCCCCCCACTGTATATGACACTATGCAACCATAGGCTAAGGCCCTTTGTGGAAGAGAATTGTGTAATAAACTATAAATTCAAAAAGCACAGCATAAAAGGCCGGTTTACATGCAGCTGATGGTTATACTGACTTTATTGGAGCTTATTTCTTGTTTTATGTGATCGGAGCTTAATCTTAGCTGTGTCTCATGGCCCAACATAAAGGCGGATCTGTCGGGTTTACATGAGTTTGGGCGATCTTGTTCCAGTCTGAATAGGTGAGAGATTCGTCTTTCCCTTCGTCATGTAACCGCAGTGAGTGTCGTGGGTTCGAGTCGTACCATTAGTATCCTTTGTTAATTGTTTCGAACAAAACCAAAAAACGACATGAAGCAGCATCAAATATGGCGTAACTTTGTAATATTACTATTAGAGTTTCAAGTGCTGCAGCGCCGCAAAGTTTGTGCATTTGCCCTGCAGAGTTAACTGTCTGCTTTCATCAAACACTTGTCTTGCTTAACCACTGGTGACGTTTGGCCAATGGCATCGCCGCTTTCATATTAGGAACCCAAAGTGAAACAGATAAAAACAGTACTTGCGTCAAACTCCTAACTTGCAGTGTGTGCCGCGTCTACTCAAATTTGCATCACAGAAACTCCTGCATTTCATAGGTACAAAAAGTCTTTTTTTTCCTGGTGCTTCCCTCATTTGCATTTCGACCACGCGCTTTTGTATTGTCATTCTAGGCATACCTCAGTTCTCTATGGATTTGCTTATCTTTCATGTGTACAATTCTCTCGAGAAAGACCACCCGCACTTTGCATTCTCCCAGCATGCAGTTCCTGTAAGCTGCGGGCACGCATACGGCTAATTGCTTTAAAATGTTTCGCATCTTCATGTGAATTCTATAACGGGGGCTTTTCTTTTTCTTTTTTTACTGTCAAGCCATTCGTCATAGATCAGGCCTTCATTTCGTAATGGGCCATATGGGCTTTGAATAACAATACATCTGCTTTGTTTTGTACAGGAAATGAGAAGTGGCAAAAACAACAACCTGGAACTAAGCTGACTTGTAAATCAGACAGTTTCGGAAATAAATTTTACGCGGGAAACCAATTTACTGGGACTCATCAGACATATGTTTGTTGTGAGCGAGGAGCCTGGCGAGACCCCCAGGAAGGTATTGAAGTTCTCAACGTGTTTGCTTTTGCACCTCGTCAGATTTTTTTTTTTTTGTGTGTGTTGCGGATGACACCTTCCTCCCACAAACAAGCTGCTTCAAGATTTATTTATTTTTCCCCCCCCTTAGTTTCCCCTCCCTCCCCGGCCATTTGCATTTAAACATGTCAGAGAAAATGGCTGCCGTCTCGCGTGCTGTCAGGGCTTTTTGGCAGACGGGAGCGCAGTGGCTGTTGATGTGACACAGACAAACAGAGGATCGTGTGGTTGGGGAGCAGAGGAACACGAGGGCGGTAGGAGAAGTCACTCAACGTGGGGGGGGGGGGGGATTGCGTGATCGGGACCGATGCCAAGCGCCCGCACGCCCCGACAAAGGCTCATTTCAAATTATATGTTGAAGCAATTGCTGGGAGTAAATTGGGAGATTCGTAAAACCGATGTGTTAGCTACAACCGGATGTTCTTACACTGCCTGACCAATAAAAGTAAAGTCAAATCTGAATGACTAAACCAACGTATAACCAAAAGAATCAGAATACTCCCTCACACATGTCAAAACACTTCCACTGAGACGTTCATTTACCATAACACACTGAACACTAACGGCCTGTTTACCAGTTTTTAGCTAAATAATACCGACCATATCCCTTTGTGTCGGCTCGACTGTATGTCTCTTATCTGTCTCTGTCCGTGCCGTGGTAAATTGGCGGAACGTCTCCACCTGAGCTGCAGCGTTTGTGTGCTTAATGAATTGCCGTGCGTGTTTGCCAGTCTGAGCGCCGAAGATCCACTGCCGCGCCGCGCTAAGCCTCCTTGATTTGTCTTGTTACTCCGGGGTTAAACATTTTATTACCCGAGTCTCTTGCTTCACAGCTGACTTCATTACGGCATCGCTGGGCCAATCGTTTGCTTACCTTTTGCTGTGAGGGACACCACGCTAGTGGAAATCTATTTGGATCATGTGGAGTTTTAGTCAAGATGGTGATAAAGAGTTTCAAAGGGAGTTGGGATCAGATGCTTGGGGGTGAAAGGATTAGCACGACTAGTGAATGTTTTGGGGAATGTGACGATGCTGCAATTCATCTCATTTTGCCGTTGATTAAAGACAGATTTTGACATCGGGTGCACACATCTGATGATGTTATCATAATCATTAACCAAATATTAATATTTTCACTTGTATCGATACTATAGGAGATTATCTGATAACACTTTAGATCACAGCCTGCAGGTTCCATGTGTATGTACAACTGTATACAATGTCTGTGTAGGCTCTCAGTCGTACAGGAGTTGTCCATCTTCAATGAAAGTTCTTGAGTCATCTTCTGCACTATGTAGTAAAGTGTAGGACGTTTCGCCTCTCATCCAAAAGGCTTCGTCAGCTACACAAAGGTTTCCAGCTCCGATCGCGGACTATAAAGACCACCGGGAGGGTTTAGCTTGGCTAAGTCCCTCCCCTCTATTTACAGCGACTCTCACCTGTGGGTAAACATCTTTGTAGCTCTAAGGCTTTGTAGTTCTATGTTCTAATGACCCAACTCCATCTGAGTTTCAGTCTGAACGACCCTACTTTCTCCTGATCCCTGCTAAGCAGGTAATTAGCAGTTATCAGCTGAGTAATTACTAGTTACAATTGCAATATTAATTTCCAAGGAAAGTAAGTTTTAATTATGTTTTTCAGTTAACGGTTTGAGTAATTTAGCTTCATACAACACACTTTTCAATACTCAATAATTTTAGTTTAGTCGGTCACTGTAATAATATTAGCAAGATCCTCGAGGTAGGGGGTACTCGGAATATACCTGTACAGTGTTTCCCACAGATTTCAAGGAGACTGTGGTGGGAGAGAGCGCCACCTTGGGGGTCCGGGGGCCTTCCCCCGGGAGATTTTTCTTTTAATTTAGATGCGTTTTCCTGCATTCTGGTGCATTTTAAGCAAAAAATAATAACTATTTTGGCTATTATGCTGCTGTAAAAAGAATAATTTCTGGTTAATTTACATAGGGTACAGTTTTTGTTTTTTTAATGATGTAATGGGTCAGTTTTTTCCAAGGGCACAGGCCCTTGATTCTTCTCTCAGCTCCGCCCCTGCAGCTCTCAGATACAGACTCGGAACCTCAGCCTGATGCTGTGTTTCTCCTCTTTGCTCAGCTCAACAATGAGCCCTGTTTAGTCCAAGTCCTTGTTTGGTCCTGGTTTAGTCCTGGTTTGGTCCTGGTTTAGTCCAGGTTTGGTCCTGCTCGCTGCTCTTTTGTTTTAAACGATGGAGAAACAGCCGCGCTGTTTGTGCGTAACTATCGCGCGTGCATATTTAATTAGATGACTAGCGTCTTTTTAAATCTTTAGCCATATTTCAATCATTCTGCAGCCGTTTCTAAAAGTTTAAAACGAGCTCAGAGGCTGCAGTTTCTGTTCAGCATAGCGCAGGATTATCGTAGCGTGAGGGGGAGAGAGAGGGAGAGAGAGCGAGGGGGAGACAGCGCAGACGCAGCTGCAGGACTGAGGGAGTCACGTCGGGTCTAAAGTTTGGATCCAAGTTTCGGGTTCGGACGGGTTGGCGCGTGGGTCCGGACTCAGACTGAGGTCCGCCATTTCGTGACCTCTGGTTTAATTCATTATAGTGACAGCTGCATTAGCAGCGCAGTAAAGAGGTTTACTATGCAAATTAGCCATGTGATCTTTTAGTTTATAAGCGAAAACAAAACTACGCGAAGCTGCCTTCATTTTTTGTAATACTAATAGGCTACTTAAACAGTGAGACATTGTTCACTGCTCCTTATTTGTCCTGTTAAACCTGCACCTCTGCTGCAGATGTTGGTGTTGGGTGAGAGACAGAGAAAGAGAGGGAGATGAGACTGTGGCGGATAAAATAGACTATGGCGGGCCGCCATAGACTAATGTATTAGTGGGAAACCCTGCCTGTATATGAACGACTCAAGGGTACGCGATGCAAAAAAAGGTTGGGAATCACTAATCTAAAGTGAGACGCTATGTACCCCTTTGTTAGACGTACACTTTGTACACCTATTAAATCTTGCACTTTAATGTGTAATTACCTGCACTTACATGTGCAACAATTATCTTGTACCTACACATGGAACCTGTGGGCTGTAATTTAAAGTGTTGACAAATATTTTTGTTCTTTTCCTAACATTTACTCTGTAGCCGTGTAACTCAACCCACCAGTCAGCGCACAGTCAAAACTAACTGTGAGCAGCCCCTGAATTGTAACAAATCAGTGGCACGGTAATAAACCCAGTTGAGCGCAAAACTGCCCCGAACAGGTTCAGGGATGATTTAACAGTATGCAGGAAATCCCAAACAAACGATTTCCACTGCTCGGGAGTAGATGGCCTCAAAGCTGGATAAGTCAAGTGAATTAACCTCTTAACCCCAGGCCTTAACCAAGTGCATTTCCTCCAGTGCAGCTTTACCCAAATCTAAAAGGTTACAGCCTATAGGCCAGTGTAACGCCTCATTTAAACGCCAAGACCTCAAAAACTCATCTAGAAGGATCTTTTTTCCTCGCATTGTCGCCAGTTTTGGCATTTGTTGTTTCATTGCTTTTGTTTTGTTTTGTCACTTTTCTGTGGCTTTTTTGCCGCTTTTTCTGTCACTCTTGTTGGGTTTTTGTGACTTTTTCAGCCTCGTTTTCGTAGCTATTTTGACACTTTTTTTCCCAAGAAGCTTTTCCATTTGGTTAAAGTCGAACTGGAGAAATAATGTGCTCGGTTCAGGTGACGGTGAAGAGGTTAAGCTAAAACTACTCCGAGTACGGGCTTAATGATGAAACTATGCTGGTGACAAACTGGAAATAATATTTGATTTCGCATGACATCCCCTCTTTAAACTTTATCCAATTATGGGGAAAATTAATAAATAAATACTCAGAACATCCTGCCAATTATCTCCTTACCATTAGTGTGACCATTAATTGCCTGGCAGCTTATCGCAGCAATATAAAGGCAACATCTGTATTCTCAGCTTGAGTTCACACACACTACTGCACTGACTGGCTCTTGAACATCACAGCCGCCGAGCCTACCGTACCTGACAGCTGGCATTTGTCAGACACGTTCCTTCAACTTAGCCTTTTTGTCCCCCCCCCCTCCACGCTCCGCACTCTTCAGCGGGGCCAGCCAGTGCATTATGGAAAGAGAGAGAGAGAGAGAGAGGGGGGGGGAAAAAAAAAGGAGAATGCCGCTATGTTTTTCCATCCTTAGCTGCCAATCTGTGACAAGTACCTGGCACCCACACGTTCCCTTTTTAAACAGCATCGCAAGGTGACAACAACCTTTCTTTGTCATGTTCGGCTGCTTGTTCTTGACAGCTAAATGTCTTCTGAAATAGTGGCGGAATGGAAATCGGGAGCTTGTCAGAGGGAAAAGAGGGAAAGCGGGGAGCTGGGAGGAGAGCAGAGGGAAAGCGGCGGCGGTGTGATAGTATTGTTTGTGACAGGGGGGGAAAAGCGGGGGAGCGTGAAGTGGTACCTTGTTGCATTAAGGAACCCACTCCAAACCAGAAGCTGTTGAGCAAAGTGAAGTTGTTCTCCACCACGTCTGAGCCGGGGTTACACGGATGGGCGTCGTACCACTCGTAAGGGCTGAACCTGGAAGGAGAGGAGAACAAGACGGGAAGTACGAGGGGTGTCAACGTCTGGAACAATATTGCAAGTAGTTCACATAAAGTAGTTGCAATTTATAGTTGTACAGTATTGGTCAGGGGCGTCTTCAGTGTTTTCCAAATCAAGACTTTCGTCAAGCATTTTATCTTATGTACAGTATCTTCTTGTGCAGAATATTGTAATTTTATGATTTATTTTCTGGTTAAATAGATTCTGTGATTCTGTCGTGCAAGGCATGACAGATCGGTAATTCGTAAATATGTGCCAAAAATTAAACCAAAACATTTTGGGACCCCTCTGCCATGCCACCTTAAGGTTATGACTCCCACATTGAAGACTCCTGGTTTTGGTGGTGTTATGGCATTATTGGCTGTATACATATAGGTGAACAATATAATATGTTGATTACTCATAGAAACAGTGCATTCTTCTTCATTTCTTCACAAAATGTTGTTATATAAATCTTAGTTTACTTAGTCCTCTTAGTTTTTAGAAGTAAACATTATATCAACAAGCATTCAACATTGCTCTGAATTTGCAAAACAGCCCACTATTGATTCAAAACAGGACATTGGCAAGTTCCACCGAAGGCATTACATCAACCATAACTAAAAAAATCCACTGATCTAACTTTGAATTAGGTGTTAAAATTGTGTGGCAAAAAAAAGAAAGAGAAGATACACAATAGATCACAATTCGTGATTGCATTACTCTTCTTTTTCACTATTGCCTTTAAGAGGAACCTAAAGCTGTTTGCTGCTTTTGAAAGCTCACACTCCATTGTGATTGGTTATATCGGCACATCAGGGCATGAAGAGACTAACCTATAGGAGGAGTGAATGGGGCAAAGTGTGAGTGACTAACGGGTATATTACACTTTTGTTGTTGTTGTTATGATTGTCATTGTTTTTGCCACAATTTGCATTTTGTTTTTAATCAGACAGTTAGATTTTATTGATTTAACCTTTATTTAACCGGGTAAAACCTCATTGAGATTTACATTTACATTTATACCGCGCAACTCAATGCTCCCTACAAAAGTAAACACTCTCTTTTACAAGAGTGACCTGGCTAAGAGTTGTGGTTTTTTCTTTTGTCCATCTATTTCTTTAATACCGTATTTTCCGCACTTTTTTCATAGTTTGGCTGGGGTGCGACTTATATATCAAAATATATAATTCACATGTTTGTTATTTTCACCCTTCCTGGAGCTCCACCATAATGTAGTGGAGGGTTGAGCACCCGAATGATCCTGGAGCTCTGTGTCGGGGCTCGTGCCCTGGTAGGGTCTCCCATGGCAAACAGGTCCTAGGTGACGGGTCAGACAAAGAGCGGTTCAGAAGCCCCTTATGAGAGACCAACAGGCCCGGTTAGAACCATGAGGCCGTCCTTCTGTGGACCCACCACCTGCAGGAGGAGCCATAGGGGCTGGTGCAATGTGATTTGGGCAGCTCCAACAGCTGCCCCACGGATGGATTTTATTTTCACACTGACAGCCGCTAGAGGGCGCTCTAGGCCTGTGTACCAGTATCTGCTACTCTTGTACCACTGAAGATTAAAAAAAAAAAAGGTAATCGAGCAGCAGAAAGAAGGTTTGGAGTGAGCGAGAAACTTGCGAGGGACTGGTGAAAGGTGGAGGTTACTCTTACTGCTTGTACTGCTAGTTACGCCTCCATTCCTAGGTAGTAGCCACGGTGGGTGCGACTTATACTCCAGAGCGACTTATATATGTTTTTTCTTCGTTATTATGCATTTTTTGGCTAGTCCGGAAAATACGGTACTTGTAAGCAATCACACAATCACAGTATCGCCAAATGGGCATACCATCACAACGGGCCCATCCCACTTAAACGTTAACATATCGCCAATCCTCGCTTTAAATGATTTCACACTCTACACCACAGTCAAAAATATGTATTATAAGTGCACGATTTAAACGCACACATAAATCCGCCGAAACAATTTGGCGCGCACTTTGCCCGCCTGCAGTGTCAAGAGTGCTGATTTAAAAGCCCTGATTCACGGCTAATGTCTAAAAAGGTTGTGCTGCCGGTGAAGGGCCTCGTCTCCACAGGCTGGCACTAAAATGTCTGCTAAACACACTATTAACTGTCACTGCCAAGAGGGCGGCCTACACATCAGCAGATGACTTGGCACGGGCGGCGTCGACATAAAGCAAAAGTGCCATGTTTGCATTTACAAAGATTATATTGAGTTTCCACTTATATTTGAACTCCGCTTCACTCGCTGCCACTGCCTAAATTACACGCGCGCCCGCCTTGTCACGTCGGCAATGTTATTTTTAATATATTTATCGACTATCAGCCTCCGCGCGTCAAACCCCGCGCGGAGCTACAAAACAAAGTAATGCTATCAGGAGCTCTAAATCAGAAACGCTTTGGGAAACAGAAAGTACAGAGCTGGCCCCGTGCACTTTCGGATAATACGATGTCTGAAGTTACCGTTGGATGTCTAAAATAATCTGCTCGGAGCTGTCACGGAGAATTTAGCGTTTGCGGGTGGAATGCAATTTTCTGTCTTCGTTTTGCTTTGAAGTCGTCAAAAAAAATGTGGAACATACTGTACTGTACATCCACCTATTATAAACCGGGATGAACCTTTTAATTCAAAGTTTCTATTGTGTTCAAGTACGGCCGGTTGTCGCGCTTTAGGATGGAAAAAGCATGGGAAGAGGCCATTACAATTACAATGAACTATTAGCTGTGCCCTGTTGCCATGTGATTATCATAAACCCTTTCACACGGGATTATAGGAACCTCAGATTAAAAAAAAGAAAAAGGAGGTTCAAGACTGCACAATACTGCTTACGACTCTTTTTTTTTTCTTTTTTTGGCAGAATCGTAGCGTGTTGGAAAAGTTTGGCGCAAAGTAGAGGTTGGCGTGGGCGTCTGCCAAGATACTTTTTTTTTTCCCATCCTCCTTTCTAACAAGTGAATTCAAGCAGGACCTTTTGGTTGACCAGCTTGGATCTGGTGTGATCAATATCCACAGAATGTATCCGGTAGCCAGTTTTCTGTAGTAAACATTAAAAAAAAAAGAGGCAGATGTGGGCGTCGGTGTGTGTAGGTGTGTGTGTGTGAAATTGCCTTAAAATAATTCCAACCAAAGAGCAGCCGATATGAAAGCAATAGCTGCCCTGAGGATAAATGTTTGAGATGTTTATAGGTCTCAACAGTCAACATCTGAATGCATTTTTGTGTAGGTTCTGTGATGTGTGATTTATGTTTACATGTGTCATAACACAACTATTAACATACATAATAGGACACAGGCTTATTTCAATTGGTTAATGATTGACAAAAGGAAAAGTGGGATATTGTTGCAGGTAGTAATCTTTTTGTTACCGGATTAAACAGCATTGCCTTTCCCTACTTTCTGTTGGAAAATGAATAGACTGAACAACAGGTAAGAACCTTTTTGAAAACCATCTGTGTCCACTGAATATATATACATACGATATTATCTTCCGTCATCAAGACTGTCTCCCCCCCTCCTAAAATAAAACCGATGCGACTTTTTAAGATGATTTTTGTACTTGTCTGAAACCACTCCATGATTTGTTTGGTTGCCCTAAAACGCACAGAGATAGCGGAGTGCAGCTGTTTGCTCTCGAGATCCTGGTCTCCTTTTAGCGGCTGCTTTCTCCCACTTCCTCAAGCACCACTTTGCATGGCAAGCAGCAGGAAACACTGACAATCACCGCAAAAAAAGCATATTCAGTCCATTCATATCCGCCAAAAAAGGCCCCCGTGCCATACTTCACCGACCAGATTATCACCATTCACAGGACGACTTGTGAACACGGCTTTTTCGGTTTTATCGAAATGATGCTACCCTCCTATAAATAGCTCACGCTTTTGACATGTCACAAAATGTGTGCTCCTGTTTGCTTTATCGTGCAATTAATGCGCTTTTTAATTGCATCATGAACTGAACACTTTGACTTATCCTCCAACAACAATTTCTACTACTAATACTACCACCACTGTCAACTACTACGGCTACTACTGTTTTATCCATGTCATCATGTAAGCACAGACTGTTTAATGTGTTATGTGCTACATGACACCTGCATTTCTCCAGAGAAGCAACACATTCATAGCTTCTGAATAGACTTTCCAATAGTTCGATGGATGTAAAACCTTCTTTTAAAGACCAGCCAATTTTCATGCAGGCCTGTTCAAATCTTGCCACATGTTATTATTAGGGCCTGGACTTTTTTCGATTAATTGCGATTAATCAATTACATGAGGTTTAGTGCGATTAAAAATATTAATCGAAATTAATCACACTTTGCTTTCCACACTTCAGTTTCCTTTTTCCTACAGACGCACAATTAATGGCAATATTGCACTGGTCTGTTGGACTTGGTTGAACAAAAAATAAACAATATTTTGTTGCTTAAGCTTATGTATTCAGTCATTATTCAATGGTATACTAAAATCCTTATGAAAAAACTTACTTCTCACTGTTCTCAGGTCAAATATTTATATGCGATTAATTTCGATTAATTCATTACAAATTAGATTAATTTTTTAATCGAGTCCCGGCCCTAGTTATTATTACTATTATTTTGTATTATCCATTTGCTTACTAGTGTCCAATGTTTATAATACTTGGACTTGCTGTTTTGCTCTTGCTATCACTGAAGCCCAGGGATCTCCAACCAGTAGCTCTCCAGCTCTTTTTTGGTAGCTCGCCAAAGACTTTACATTTCTATAGGCGCTAGACACATTTTAAATGCATTTTCTTTTTGTTCTGAACATTATGAACATAATCTGCACCATTTAGGGAAATAAAGTAAAGGATGGGGACAGAATTCAAGTCATTTTCGTTCATTCTGTTGAAATATTTTGGCTACAAACTCTCCAGGGTGAACTCCTCCTCAGTAGTTTCATAGTTACACAAGTGTCTTTGAAATATATGTAGCTCTATGATGGTTTGTTAAAGAAGCTCACGGTGTAAAAAAGGTTGGAGACCCCTGCTGTAGCCACACCATACTACCATACCATCATGTTTTGTTATTGCTTATTCTCCAATACCTACACCTAAATTCATCTTTGCACCTCTAGTATTATGGACTCATACTTTAGAAGTGTGTACCCCCGTTGGTGGCAGTTTGAATAAAATTGCACCTTCCATTTGACTTTGCAAGCAAACTGCTGCTCTTTTGTATTCCTCCTCCCACTGCTCGCGAACCCGCGCCGACATAACTACCTTGATCACTGCCCAGCGGCTAACACATAGTGCCACAGCGGCGACTGCGCTCCGCTCGCAGTCTGCGATGATAACAGAGTAAATTACTGTGTCTACCGAAGGGACCGCATGGGGGCAAATGAAAAAGGGTTGGACGAGGACGGGAGCGCCACTTTCTTTACCTGGCAATGACAAACAGGACGCAGCTGACGCCAAAGTAGGCGAGCAGGATGTAGACCCAGATGTCGGGCGTCATGGGGTTGAGGAAGGAGAAGAAGCCGCTGTTGGTGGAGTTGGGCTTGCGGTACAGGATGCTGATGCCCACGCTCAGGAACGGCTTGGAGAAGTCGATCACCTTCTCGCGCATGTAGGTGATGGTGAGGGGAGCCACAGCCAAGTCCGCTCTCTGCAGCAGGCGAAGAGGTAAAAGGCGACTGGGTTAGGTTCATGCATAACAAACTTAAAATAACAACGCTACTTTATTCTGGTCATAACTTGAGTGTTTTTAATGGGTGGTAGACTGGTTTGGAAATGCGAAGGCGGTCATAGTTGCCTCCAAACTCCTGGGTATAGACACACTGAAGAGAGGACCTTACGCAAAACCAAGGTTATTCTCTCTGACATGACGCATCCTCTTTGAGCAAGTTTGCCCTCTAGTCGCAGTTAGCTGGCCTCCACTGTTTAAGACAAAAGACTGCCAAAAGTCCTCCTTTGACCCACCAGTAAAAAAAAAAAAGACCACAGGCTAAATTATGCCAGTTTAACTTGTCAAGTGAGTGTTGCGTTGATGTGTGGAGCCAGCCGTGTGGAAATTGCAGCAAACCAATTTCCATAAGGGGACGGATAAAAGGCCATTCTATTTTCTGTACCATAGACTTAGCGTACGTTTAGAGCTGGTTCTACGGGGTTTTAGAGATTTTCTGTTTAATGCAGGTCTGTGCTCAAACACACATTCTGATAAAGACAGGTCTTTACCCTGACATTGTTTTTCGCGGCGGGCACATGTTTCCTATGCTTGCCTCCTATGATGCAACACAGTGTTCATGAATCTTGATGAACTGGCAATTGTTATTTAGGCCCTGAAAATGGTTATCTAATTTATTTGGGCTCTTTTTTTGGTTGGGATTGTTAGCAATATTATTATTTTTAATACTACTTGCAGCTATAGCATAATGTTATAGAATAATGACAAGTCAAATTTCAAAACACTGCCACCACTGTTATATCCGGTTGCTGGGAGTAATACTGTGGTCTCACTACTGCACTTGAAGTAAGTAAGTAAGTAAGTAAGTAAGTAAGTAAGTAAGTAAGTAAGTAAGTAAGCGCTTTACTGTGGGCCAACCTGACCAGCATGTTTTTGGAGGAAGGGGAAACTGTAGCACCCGACTCAAAGCTTAGCCATGTGTGGCTTAGCTGTGAGTCTTGCCCGGATACCTCCTTGTTTGTCCCTTTTGTGTTTCCTGTTGCGCCTAGTGTGACGCCTCCACTGTGCTGCAGGTGTGGGGGCTCTTGGTGCCTCTTCAGTGTTTCAGAAAAATAAATTTATAGGTCTCAAATGTCTTTAGCCGATATGCTAGCTATAGACCCTTTAATTGTTTGTAAACATTCCGGGCTTAGCTGGAGGCGGGAAGCTCGATTCCTATCTATTTCCATTGTAGCTGTTGTCATAGTAACGATAAACAAATGTCTAACTGTTTTTGGAAATATCAGATAAATCTTATTTTATCGTCTCGAATGTCATTCCTCTTGTTCTTGCGCCTTAAGCCACAACAGGAGCACATTTTTCAGTTGTAGTTTTACACTTAACATCGCTAGTTTTAGTGTAATCTTATTTCTCTTGATCACTTCCTGCCTCCAGGTGATGTCACTGATGATGTCAGCAGTTAAAGGGTCTAGTTTAGTTTAGTTTATTAATTTATTTCAACAGGGACAATGTGCAAATACATTAATTAAAGATGCTTTGCACCAGATTTAGCTTGAGCTAGTTTCCATCTGCAGTCCCTGAGCAGGTGAGTCACAACATGTACAATATAAAATATATTTAACCACTCAAATACAAATATTCATTCATACATTCACCCGTTACATCCATCAGTCCACATAAAATCATGCTAAAATTACTACATAAAACATCACTAATGGTCATATTTACATTTACAGTTATCAGTGCTGACATGACTGGTTTTCCAACAGCACTTTTTTTGTATTACGAGAGAAATCTTTCAAGTCTAAGGAAAGTTTCAGACTCTGTGGGAGTTTGTTCCATTCTTTGATGCCTTTGAATGAGAAGGATGTCTGCGCAAAGGCTGAGCTACGTTTAGGCAGTCTACAGTCATTACGACTTGTGGACCTGGAGCTCCTAGTCATCTGCTCAGAACAGAGCTGGACAAATGTTTTCAGCGGTGGAGGTGCAGTATTATTCAACATTTTAAAAACTAATCGCACATTTGCGTACACAATTAAATTATCAAAGTTAAACATGCTGTATTTTCTAAGGATCAGACAGTGATGGTATCTCAATGGCTTTTTGTCTAGCACTTTAATAGCTTGATTATATAGAGATTTTAGAGGTTTTATTGTTGTGTCACTCTATTTGTTTACTTTTAAAAAAACTGCTTTCTTCAGGACCATTATGGACTCGCTGCAGTAAAACAAATCCACCAAACCCCCAAAAACACGCCAAAGATGTACAGAAGCATCCAGTAAATCCATGTGGAACACAGAAACCACAAATGCAGTTAGTAGAAAAAGGCAAAAAAACGCAGCTGTACCAAGAGAGAGGGAGGTTGCCACTTGTTTACACGTTGTAAAAAACATTAACAACTGGCAGGTTTGCAGTTAAATTTCCTGCACTCTCTGAAGCACTGTTTAAGTTAGGTTCAAGGGCTTTGTATTTTTACATTCACATCAAAAAGAACAGACACAACAAATGAGCTGAAGAGTTATAGCCATGCAATCAGATAAGCATTAATGTCCATGTGACTTTAAGAAAACACAGTCTAAACTACCACTTGTCTACTGTAAATGTATTCAGGTTTGTGTGGAGCAATCAGATGTTCACGCCAAACCTAAAAAAACAACCGTGCTCTCAACCTAAGTGAAAGATATGTGGTGGCCCCGTTCATGAAGCCTGTTCCCTCTCTTCTATTACTCCCTTTTCTTTTACACTCCTGAGACAAGCTGTTATATTGCAGTAACTTTCAGTAAAAAATTATAGGGTCCCAATGAAAAATACATTTCTGTCAGTCTGACATTGTATATTGGTAAAAAAAAAAAAAAAAAAGTAGACACCTCGTTCCAAAGTCAGAAGAAATCAAATCTTTTCCCATCCAAAAATCCATTATCTAGTGCCTCTGGAATGACTCATGACACCGGCCAGAATATCGCTATGAATGGAGGCAGTGAACAAGACGGATCACTTGCAGCCTCCTATTATTTTACATTGTATGCATATGAGTGCGTATTGAGGTCAGCGGTTATATTGGCGCCCTGCACTACTCCTGGCACAATGGCCGGACGGGAGGTTAATGAAAGCAGCTGCTGGGTTCACGCTCGGATAGCTCCCCTACAAATATATACACACTCACACAGCGCACAATTGAACACAACGCATCCTCTGTGCGTCTTCCTGACTGGAGATGAGAGGGAGAAAGGCAGGTACTGTACATGCACCAAGCTATGGACTTTTTAAGGAAAATCGCAATGAGGAGTTGTTTTTTCTCTTAAGGCGAGACACTGCAGGTGAATGGGGGTAATTCATAATTTAGAGATATCAGTTTGAAACTTGTTGCTGAACCTGCTGAACATTACTGATATCAATATATGAGAAAAAAAATGTATTGCAAGTTTTCTGTCATTTTATGTTTTCATTCAAAAAATAAGGCATTTTGTAAATAAAAATTGCGACAAAATCTAAATAATGGATAGACCCAGATTAAAATGTATGGTTTGATTTTATTGACATATTAGTAACAAGGATTTTTTCATAGGGGATTTTTGATCTTACTGTATTTAGTTTTGAATAAGCTAATCATAAGTGTAAAAACTCAAAGTTTTCCTTGGCTTTTTTTGGGTTAAAAGCTGAATAAATCAGGCTGGGAATTAGACATTAAAAAATCCTTCTGAAAAAATCCTAAAAATCTTGACTGTAGGAGCTACTAAAGTGGCATGAGTGACTAAGATGTTAAGGAGGAAACTAGCAAAAAATCTCCACTTCGACCACGGCGTGAAAAATCGATACTTTCACCTGCTGTATCTCGTCTTAATGCCTATGAATTAGCAATTATGAATTGTAGGCACTTTGGGCATAGTTACTACGTGTGCTGCATTGTTTTTACCATATTAGTCCAGTTCACTATGTAATTTCGCTGGATATTTGTGGAGAATATAAAAACAAATGTTTCCAAAATGTATGAAATAAGCAATCAGAAAAAGAATGTTTTCATTTGCTCTGATATGTAAAAAAATAAATAAATAGCGACAATAGCGATAATAACATTTATATGGGGAGTAAAAAAACGTAGTTTGGCGGAAATTTACAAAATTTGGCAGAAAATTCAATTTTTGACATAATTTTCACAGTGTTGCCGTAGCGATGACCAGAACTCCCCATTTACTCTTATGAAAAAATTGTATAATTGCACAATTTTACTAAATGACAATGTCAAATGGAAACAAATATATAGTTTTCATACTCTCCACAAAAATCCCACAACAGTGGAGATCTAAACCGGACTATATTCTTCTTCTCCTTCCTCCCCTTTCAATATTCTCCATAAAAAAAGCATCGATTCACCTTGATGTACCTACACAGATAGTGACATTGCCGCTCCTGAGGCCACCGATAGCGTGCATTTGGCTTTACCGCTGTTATAAACGCTATTTTCTATTTTACTCCTGTGATACCTCCCAGACGAGAGTAAACACGGGCCAGACAAAACAATTCCTCCTCCCCTTGTGGATTAGACGCTCCCGTGGTCAGAACTGCGGCGGCTAAATAGACTACGGCCTCCAAAGAGACACAAAGGCGACGGAAGAGTGTGCGTCCCGCAGGGCCTCCGCTGTCTTCCCTAAACTGTTTTAAAATGTACAAATTCCGCACTGCTCCACCTCCGCCGCGGGCTGCCAAAATGCAGCCTTGAACCTGGGCTGCCAGTCAGGCGGGAAGATCAACCAGCGTGCGCTTTTCCACGCGGCTCAAACGCTCGGCTAATGCACACGCGCTTGTTCTGCGGGCTGCTGAGGCACACACAGAACTGGGCACGAGCGAGATGGAGCTGATAGTGCCCCGCTGCGTGCCACATGGCCGGGTGTTATCGCACTTTGCAGATGGCGAGGCCTGCTGGTGTTCTCCCCGCAGACCGCCTCACCTGACGACAACCGCGAGATCGCATTGGGAGACAATAACTACAGCATGTTTTGAGATCTGTTCAGTATTCAGGGATTTTATTAATAGTATTTTCTTTTTTCTTTATGGTTTAGTTATAAAAGTTGCTCAGTGTTACGGGTCACACATGAACCGTCTTGCCCAAAATACAAGCTAATGTTAAACGCATTGTCTTCTAAACCACAAAAAATGGACACAATGGACAGTTTAAACATGTCAAGGAGAAAACGGCTGAAATACGAACAGCTAAAATGATACAATTAGACGCCATGGCGACGGGCTATTTAACAAATAATGTACAGCGAAATGAGCGTGGCCTTTTCACATTTCTAATTTCAACCATTCATATTGCAGTTTCTAGTGATGTGCAAACCTATAACCCAAAACACCATTGTCTCTTTTTGTTAGAGGTCGACAGATACGTTTTTTGTTTTTTTCTCATTCGATGCCGATATAGCCGATTTATCAAAATGTCTATAATCCTCGTGCATGATGATCTGTGACAGCAGGGGGCGCTTTATTAGGGGCATAGAGCTGATTTATTCAGGACACTCATGTTCAATAGGTGCTTCAGACGGAGCTCGTTTAAAGAGAAAAATCAGCAAATTCCAAAACAAGCAAACAACCGGTAAATCTCTTATGGTTCTGAAATTATAAGCAAAAGTCCGCAACATAAAATATATCAAATATGATCCGAGGTGTACAAACTTGTGACCTATTTTCATAGCGATGTTTCTTAGTTCTCTCTGAGGCCTATAGGAAATTGTGAGACGGCTCATTTTAAAGCTCTGACTAAGCTCTTTCCAATGCTTTCGAAGTCTCTATCGCTTTCAATTCCGGAGATATCGGTCTTTTATCGGCGTTAGATCGGCCAATATTGTAAAATACCCAAATATCGGCCCGATATATATCGCCCGGACGATATACTGTACCTCTAAACCTCTGGTAAACCTCAAATTTTTGTTGATTCAAGACACTACAAAATAAATAAAGCATATAATACAATAAGGATCCCACTTTCACTGTTTCACTGAACGGGGTATGAGAATATGAAACAACTATTCTCAATGTAAAGTTGGAATAAATACCAAAGCGTGTACAAGTATGAAACTGTGGGTGAAAGAGAAAACTGAAAGGAAATCCCCCACAATTGTGCTCTTCATTGTTCATGCTCTGGCAGATGATACAGTGTTGAACTGAGATGCCACACTTCTTTCATACCTTCTCTAGGTACTGCTAAGTCTGCAAAGCCAGCCAAGTTGGAGCTTACCTTAACGCCATTGCCGAGCGTGTGCTATAGTATTCTTTTTATAGACTGTAAAATATGCTCCCGTTTCTAATTGCAGAAACACAATGCGGCACAGATATATGCAATGGAATTTACTGCTGACTTTGAGCATCTGTGACTGAGAGGTTGCATGGAACCTTTAGTGACAGACATCTGAAGGAGTCCATTTCTTCCCATGGACCTGCAATTAATCTCTTTTTCAAAATCACTAAATTGTTGCGATGAAGCGAGGCGGTAGCTCTTGCGTGTGCTGACCCAGTGTGATGTAGTGCCGGAGACGGGCTAACAGCGAGGGGTGATGCTGCAGACAAAGGCCTTCCAGCTCTGGGTCACTCTCCTCAGCACCGGGTCGTCCTGCTAACTCTCATCACCATCAAACTCATGGATGTCGAGCCACAGTGACCCATGCTGGTGCGGAAGGAGGAATTCACACAAAAGGGCATGCGGGGATTTTGCTAAAGACTATTGTGTCAGCGTGTTTTGTGAGGTTTAAAAGTTCAGTTCCATTTTTATTTTTGACTTCAGAACAGACGCATGTAAACTTTATTGGTCAACGATAGAGTTCTGGGATTCAGCAGAGCCTGCCTTAAACCAAGAAATACAGCAATGTTATGGAAACAGCAACCAACAAAAGAAATATCAGTTGGGCTGTGTCAAGGTGTGCCAGGACATTCGAAGTTGCTGGAGGCATACAGTAGATAACTCCTGACAATGTGAAGAAAGAAACACACATTGGAATATACAAACAGAGAATTGGTTACGTTCACGATGTTATAGGATGTATTGCCATTAGTGCTGGGCGATATGACGATACATATCGTGGGGACGATAGAAAAGTGCCTATCGTGCCATTTCTCTTCTATCGTTTCTATCGTTTCTAACCTAATTTAATCAATTATTAAAGCAAATATGTCATTAAATAGGCCACAAGAATGTATTAGTGTTGTCTTGTCACTATGCATCCTCTAGGTTTATATTAAGTGATTATAAACAAGAATAAAAAAGAACTTTTTCGCAAAGAAACTCTGCCTTGTGGTTTTGCGACACCCCCTGCTTTACGATATCTCTGTCCGCCACCACACCTGCTGTAGCAACGGCGACATCTAATGGACGTACACGCGGGGCTCTCTCTCCCTGTTAAACACCGCGTGGTTTCACTGCTTTACGCACGGCAACTAAACTGCTTTTTAGTGATGGATCTTTTAGCGCGTGGATCTGGATTAAACACACGAGAGAGAAGAGAGAAGAGGCGTGGTGCAGGAGGTAAGAGACGGATCGGGCAGCGCGTAGAGCAGCTAAAGACGTACAATACAAACTGCTCGCCCACTGTTTCTTAAACATTACATTAAAGTTGAGAAAATGGCGGTAATAAGCTCCAATTTACATTTGTTTTAGTGTAATATGAGCCTTGATATTGAGGAGCAGATGATGCTCTGAGTAAGTCGTTCTCTACGCACGAGTTTACACATTTCTGTTGTTAAATTCGTGTTGACTCTGGTCAGATCATGTTTGGCCCATTTATCCAGCAGTCTCACATTTGACAATTGACACATTGACAATATATGCTATATAAATTATCCATAGCAAAACCACTGCTTCAAAATAAAGTTGAAAAAAAGTAAGCAATGATATTTTTGTCAAACTTTTCAAAGAATAACTGAAAACTGACTTTATTGTGGTATATCGTGATATATATCGCTATCGTGATATAAAATAATCCATATCGTGATATACGTTTTTCCATATCGCCCAGCACTAATTGCCATAGTGCCAGATAGAGAGCAGGAACCTATATAACTTTTTTAATTTACGGTTTGTGAATGAAATAACCAAAGAGAAAATACAGCACACAGATGTCCAATGTTCGGCTCTACAGTACAATTTTTCCACAGAGATCTTGCGCCTTTCAGTTGACAACAATTGTGCCACATGTCCGACTGAATGAGGCCTAATGCAACCACTTTTTTTTCATTTGACAGGGAAATACAAACAAACACCAAAGTGTGTTTTTGCTGACAGAGAAGAGATTGAGCAATATGCCAGTTTTTGGTTCTGTGGATAGGTACTCACAGAGATACAAACCATGAACCAGGTCAAACACTGACCTGAACGGTTGTCATTCTATTGCTCAAAATTGCAAATAGAGAATTAGGGTAGGCGAGCCATGAATCTGTCATCTTTTAATGCACACAGCACAGGAACATCATCTACAAAATCAGCTGTTAGGGCAGCTGGGTGGGGTTTGTTGATGGGGAGCTACTGCCCTCTTCAACTGGTCCCCTCTACACCCTGGCTTTTAATGCACTACACTATGTACAGTAGGGCTTAAATCATACATTGTACATAAACAAAAAATAATAATAAGGAAACATTGTACACAAATTAATATTATACTGAGGATGGTAATGACAACTGGGAAGTAGCAAGATCACGGAGTGTATAATAATGTGCCTTTTTAACATGAAACTAGTGATTTTCGGTTATGTTAACAATGTTTGGCTTTGGTAACCATCTGAAAGAAATATATTAATGATCGCCTTTTGTCACTTGCTTTGTTCTCGACATCGAACATGAAACGAGACCGTTGTTGTAGTTGTGCTTCGTTTCTGTTAATTATATGAACATTTCAAACAATGCTTTGTAAGTTTGGTCTGTTTTAAAATAGCCGCTTTGAAGTGTAACAGGTTCTCTTTTGCCAAGGAGGCAAATCAAAATATGATGCTGCTAATTGTGTGATTTATAAAGTACTACAATACAATTAAATAGGATAAAGTGAAATTATAAACAGGTCTGTTGTGTGTATGTGTGCATGTACTTTGTAATTATGTTCCTTTATATTATTGTGATATGAACATTTTTATTGTAAAGATTTCGGGGGTGGGTGCTGATAAGCTTTTTGCCTCGGCCCACACCTTTTGAGCAGAATGTTAACTGCTCAAATACACAAATAAACTAAACTAAACCAAACGTTTGTATATTACAAAGTAACAAAGCACCTCGATATCGTTTGAATAGTATTTCAATCAAACGTATCTAACAAATTGTCTTTAGTATTAGAATGGCATTATTTACCACAAGAGTAAAAGTTACGAGATGGACATTTTTATAATGTAAAATAATACAGCCTCTATTTGAACATTTTGTAGGGAACACAACAGTAGTGATTTCAATCCATTAATTGTAATTGAGAAGAAAGTGTTCCTCTTTATATGGATCATTGCCATCAAAGTCAATTTTGTCAAATTAAGGGAAGAGCAAACAAAGACAGATTTTGCCAGCTTTGCCCGTGGGGTCGTTATCCATCATTATTCCACAGGAATCACTGCCAACACACAATGCTAGCTCGGAAACAATTGAATATATTGACAGCCACAATGTATCAAATTCATAATGATGTGATGCTTATGGCCGTATCGGATCTTGTAAACAGCTCTCTAATACAGCAGTTTGAATTGACTTTCATTCGTGAAAAAAGACCGAACTTTGTTGTCTGTTCTGAAGAGATTCGGCTCCAATCAAAGGACCATCACTGTCATTACTGCAAAAGTCTTCCATTTACCTCTCTCTTAGACCATGTATCTATTGGATGAGAAAACTCAATGCAAGGCCAGCACCTTCCTGCCTGTCTGTCGAAGCCAAGATTAATTGCCATGACAGGAACAAATGATGTGCTAAGCATGCTATTAACATTTGCATCTCCCATGATTAAAGCCATCATCCACTGTGACTAAATCAAGTTTAACAAGGCCTGTTGCATCATTTAGCACCTTCGAAACAATGCCCTTTGGCTCTGCACGGCGCTTTGTAGCTACACAGGGGGAAATAAAGGCCCCGGCTTTGCACATCACTCTCATTGGCTTTGGAGAGAAGGCAGTTTGTTGTTCAAAGGCATTAGGTAGACCTGCAATAAAGGTTTTAATTTAGAGATTTAGTCAATCCTGTCGAATGCACTTTCCACCTGAACAAAGCAAAGCAAAACTCTACACAACTTAAAGTGGGTTTAAACATTTAGAAAAACACAAGGAATCATAGTGGAAACAATATGATGACATATCAGTCTTCCTTTTCACATATGTGTTAGTGCCTATAATTGATACAACTATACAAGCCACATGCACAGTAAGGCATGGTAAAAGTCCTTGATGGTAAAATTGTCCTCTGCTTTTTGCCCATTGGCTACACCTCTGTCAAGAAAAGCTCCATGGTCCGGGAATCAAATACAGGTGAAACTCAGAAAATTAGAATATTGGGAAAAGTTATTCCTATAATTCAACTTAAAATGTGAAATTAATACAATATATGATAGAGACTCGTGACATGTGTCAAGCTTTTGTTTGTTTTAATTTGGATGATTTTGGTTTACAGCTTGTAAAACCCCCAAATTCAAAATCTCAGAAGATTAGAATATTACATGAAATCAATTTAAAAAAAAGATTTTAAACAGGGAAATGTCGGCCCTCTGAAAACTATAATCATGCATGTACTTAGTACTTGATTTGGGCCCCATTTGCCTGAAATACTGTCTTAATGCGGTTGCATGGCATAGATAGCCTGGCTAACACCAGACTGCTGTGTGCGCTCGAATCCTTTCGAACTTCACAGCAGTCTGGGGACCATGGCCGAAATCTTCGCATGGATTTGGGGACCAATCACAGAACGAGGAGGGACGGTAAGACGATGACGCACTTTTCGACATACGGAAGCTTGTAGTTTGTTTACGGATTAAAAAAATAAATAAAAATTACGGATCCAACATGACAGCAGCAGACGCGACGCCATCTTTCGATCAAGCTTTAGACCGTGTTCTAAATAGTTTAGCTCGAAAATTTACAGCTGGTACATCATACGTCATCTGATACGATGATACGATTGGCTGTTGCTTGTGAAGGTCCCCCACACTTTTGAATGGCCTTTTCCTGACAATCCTCTCCAGACTGCGCTCATCCCTGCGGCTTGTGCATCTTTTCTTCCACACTTTTCCCTTTCATTTAACTTTCTGCTTTGATACAGCACTTTGAAAACATCCAACTTATTTTGCTATTACCTTGTGAGCCTTTCCCTCCTTATGGAGGGTGTCACTGATGGTTTTCTGTACAACTGTCAGGTCAGCAGTTGTCCCCATGATGGTGAATTCTACTGAACCAGACTGAGACCATTTAAAGTCTCAGGGACCCTTTGCAGGTGTTTTGGATGAATTAGCTGTTGAAAGGAGACACTTTGAGCTACAATAATAGTCCCTTTTCACAATATTAAAATTTCTATTCTAGATTTTGAATTTGGGTTTTTTACAAGCTGAGCCAAAATCATCATGCAAAGTGAGATATATCAAGCATTTATTTGTTAACATTTTGATAATTATGGCTCACAGCTTGTAAAAAATCCAAATAAAACATCTCAGAAAATTTGAATATTTTGAAAATGGACTGTAAGCCATAATCATCCACATTAAAACAAAGGCTTAACACTTTGTATGTCATGAGTCTATATAATATATTAGTTTCACATTTTAAGTTGTATTACAGAAATAAATGAACTTTTTCACGATATTCTAATTTTCCGAGTTTCACCTGTACAGTACGTGTACCTTATACTGTGAAGCAACCGTACACGTCAACACCTTTTCTACAGAGTCAATAAAGCCACACTTGGTCTTACACTCGCATAATCTTTCACCAACCAAATTCTTTAAATGATTTTGTTAATGACATGCAACAAACATTTTTGTTTTCGGGGATTTACTCAAATTCAGTTACGTCCACTTTCATTAAGAAAAAACATAGCGAACAACACAGAATATTGCAGTACAGGGGATTTTAATAGACCTTGTTGTGTTTATTTGAAAGGCAGTCAGTCATCCAGTTTAGTGTGATTTTATAATAGAACAAGGATTTTACTTTTTTTTTTTTCTGCTGAAACCAACCACTCTCTCCCATCTTTTATCTCAAACCTTATCTCAGCCCTGTGACCTTTTTAAGTAATGGCAGTGATCCTACGTAAACACATTATCTGTATCTATTACTATGAGGGAACACGGTTTGCTGTGGGCTAACACAAAGTAGTTATGAATACAAATGGAATTCTCCAGCCAGGTGATTCTGACCGTCAGCCTGGCTCCACATCATGGAGATGGGTCCCCGGGCGCGGCACTGCCGTCGACCACTGCTCCTTACGGGTTGCCTCAGTGGCATTGAAGGATGGGTTAAATGCAGAGGACAAATTTCCCTACGGGGACAATAAAGTAAAACAAACAAACAAATAAACAAATGGGCCGGATAAATCTACGGAGCTTTACCTTGAAGTTTAACTTGTAATTTTTTCTGGACTTCATAGCGATAGAAATACACGTACTGAGATGTGAAAGATCTTGCCATTTGTCTAATAGCCTGCAAAGTTCAGCCTTTTTGACGCTGTCTTCATTCATGTACAGTAAGTCAGTTTTTCCTAAGCGAGGGTATATGATAATGGACCGCTGGGACTGGCACTTAACAGGGGATACTTGGTGTGACTTCAGATCAAAGAAAAAAGACGAAACTGAGCTTTCAAAGGAAAGTGATTTAAATATTTTCCAGAACACCTACAGTAGCATGTCTTTTTACTAATATACATTTTATTTAAATGGTGGCACTAAAGACAAAAACAATTTGGAACTATCTAACAAACTAACTTGTGTTTACAGACAATTAAAGAGGAAGTGCGTACATTTTAATATCTTTTCTTTTCTTCACCGGGATGAATTTATACGCATGTTTCACATATTTCAGAGAGAAATACTGTCACAGCAATGTAAACAAAAACTACTAGCCAGCTAGTTCCCATCACAATAAATAAAAATGCAGCGCAGTTAGCTCTTTTTCCACATGTTGGCTTTTACAATATAATGAAGGACAAAACAAATCTAATACCACTACTATTAAAGGGACTTTAAATACTAAATTACTGTAAATTGAATTTCTCAACAAAGATATGGATTTCCCCACTGTCCAAGTTTCTAAACAGACACATTTTCTATATATTTTCTGCTGCCTATATCTAAAACCTCTTCTCTCTTGATCTCGCCTTAAACTTTGTTTTTCAGCTTGACTGAAGCATGCCCATCTCATCCACGCAGAGCTGAGAGGGGCACTAGACCACAAAATAGAAGCCACTGAAATCCACAAAGGAGTCATGCATCCTCGGTTATGAGATAAGCCACAGTCAGAAAGTAATGACTGGCACTTTAGATTCTCAGAGACAGATCTGCACTTATTTACAGGCAATAGTCTCCAATCATTTTGATTCTATGTTTTTATAGGCATGTTTAGGATTGATAAACAATAAGGCTGCATAAAAAAAAAAAAGGTACAATAAGCAGAGCTGGTTTCATAAGAGCAGTTAGCATGTGCAGAATATTTAACGCCATAAGGCAAGATCCGACAGCAGCACACATCTTACTTTATAATGGCTGAAGCAAACCTTTTACTTATCATAGTAAGATAGGTAAATAAATACTGCATAAACAATAAATAAATACTTATACTCCGGCGCGACTAATATGTGATTTTTTTTTTTCCGTATTTTTTTTCCATTCAAATATATAATTTCACATGCCGCTAGAGGGCACTGCAGGCTAATCGAGGAGCAGACAGAAAGTTTGTAGTGAGCGAGAAACTTGCTAGGGACTGACGAAAAGCAAAGGTTACTCTTACCGTAATGAAGAAAACAATAAAAGCTAATCGCGGGCTAAAAGCTAGATGGCCACAGCTAGAGGAACAAGTTTGCAAATGAGAGCTTGAAAAACGTGCTGCCGGGAGAGGCTTGTCAACGGTGCAGTTATGCCTCATCCGCCCAGGTAGTTGCCAAGGCGATTGTTCAGAAATGACACAGAGGATGAAGATTTCAATGCATTATGTGATTTGGAGTGAGATCGAGAGTTTGGTATGTTCTTTATGCTATAGTTATCTGAACTGTTTATGTGACGTTAACATACCAGACTCCTATTTAGTTTGTTGTTTATGCTTCATGTAGCTAACCATCAATCTGGTGCGTCTTATACTACGGAGCGACTTACAGTCTGGAAATACGATATACAGAAGGGCTCCACAATATGAGAAAAATATATAAAATATTAGCAAAATTCAGAAACAATTTTAAAAAACATTTCTATTACAATGTTGTTGAGCTCATATAAGTACATGTTCCAGTACATTTAAGTAAAATTTGTATTTTGTTTATAATAATTTGTTTTTAATCAAATGACAAAACAGGTCTTAAAAATACAGGATAATCAGGACCAAAACAAGGCGAATTTAAGGCCTTGTTATATTTGAGGGAAAATCTTCGTCAGATGGAAGATATTGCGATGTGGCTCCTTGAGATATGAATAATGCACCACATAATATTGAGATAACAAAGATTCTGTGATATAATGTAGAGCCCGAACCCACAGTAAAGGTTGATGATTTCATCCATCTCATTCTTAAACCATTGAGTTTAATGAATATCTGGCGTCAAACTGGGAACCTGATGCACCACAGACCTATATACTGTACACATGCAGCGCCTATATACACTTTTCTCTTCCAAGATGATAAAATAAAAATGTTTACACTCCAGGCACCCTTGGTTCCACAGAGCACCCGGTTTAATGGATAGAGCCAATGCATCTCCATTTCGTGCCAGCATCCGGAGCCTTTAGTAATCCATTTGTTCCCCTCAAGGTTATTGTTATCAACATAGATCTGGCAAAAAGCTGCAAGGGGAAGAATAAAGTGCTGCAGCGGTGGGCCACCTTTCCTCCAACCCTTTCAGCGCCGAGCCATTGACTCCTGCCATACGATTCCCTGCACTAAATGCCACTTAAGCTATTACAAGTTTTCAGCTGAGTACAGCGCTGACCTGATGGCGCCGAGGACAAAGACAGAGCAGTGACAGGGGACACTTATGAAATGCCAGCTCCGGCTCGCCGCCATCACGAGGAAGCAGCTTTCACGGCCCGCTAAAGCTCGCACGCATATAGTCTGACAGAGACAGCTGCGATTACCCACAATGCATCAGGGGTAGGGGATGATTGCCGGCATGTCCTACCGCGGTATCCTTATTCACCACAACACCGCGAGGCGTATTCTTCCGCGGGGAGTGGTCTGTCTCGCTGAGTGCTATGAATACGCTTGAAGTTTTGGACAACCTTGACGGAATCATCTCGTAAATGCGGCTGACAGCTTTGCGGGCTTTTCATGTCTGGCACTCAATCATATCTATGTCACTGTCCACTTGAAGGACACAGCACACGACGCATCTCAGCACCTCGCTAACTTGGCCCGATGGTAAACACCTTGCTGTTATTGCCAGGCCACATGGAGTAAAAGGAAGAGGCGAACAAATCAACTATGTTTTGATTTTTATTGTCTTGGTCCTGGGCACATCTCATTCTGATGTGACTTGTCAGAGGGTTCCTGGTCGTCTGGACCCAGAGCGAGTGATAATGGGAGCTTAAATGTTGCCATAAGTATTTAGACGGTTAGTGATTCACCAAAACAATGGGTATTTTTTTCCAAATAGAGCAGCCCAATGTTGATGAAGTCCAACTCGCAGTTTTATTCTTCATCACTGTGACAATCTGCAACTGATGTCCTATTATAAGGGGCTTTAAACCTGATTCATATGCCCACATTTGAATCCTTTTGTACCAGGGTCTCTTCAGTTGGCAGCAAGTGAAATTGAATGCTTTTTAATGCTATGCTAATGCAAAATATCTGGCAAATTTCATTTTGTAAGATTTGTCAATATTTAATCAAACAAGGGAATGAGGGGAAATTTTGATCTTCTAAAAACCTAATTGGATACAGCAGGGAAACTTCAGAGCAAAATGCAGTAAAAATAATTGAGCAATATCTTTCAGTGGGTTCTGTCTCTCGGGAAAGAAAAAAATTATAATTCTGAAATAAACCTTTTTGATGCCGTTTGAATCCAAAGTAATGCTTTTTAATTATTTTAAGGCTTTAATTTTCATGTAATAATTATTTGAATGCTTTATTTTTTAAATGCCCCATAGAAACCCTGTGCACATGTGATTGTAGTTATTCTGCTTAAGCACTCAAATAATCGCACTATCACAAGACCAACAAGTCCTCTAAATCCATACGACACAAGTGGTCATTTGTTTTATCCCTGAATTACGACCATATAAGACGTTTGCTAAAACAGCGCCCGCAAGCTCCCATTGAGAGTATGTACATTACATTTAACCCAATTCAGAAACAACTTTATTGTACGTAGTGTATCTGACCAACTGTGATGACGATTCCCAAACTCAAACGCAAAGAAATGAGTCACAAACTTGTCTGACAACACTAGGACGTTTGAGGACAGTGATGGAAGTGGACAGAAGAGATTATGGAGTTGGCAATGACGCATATGGAGGAGGAGAACAAGGACTCATGAAGACATCAATGGTTAGTTGTGCTTTGGTATCGCTGTTGTTGTGAGTAAAATGGCGATAACCTTGTATAACCATATAATATAATATGAGAGCGGTGAATTGTGACCGCTGCTGTGGTTGGGGATGTGGTGCGTAATGGCGCAAAGCGCACGCTTGGAGAGCCTTTGGTTCAGCCCGTTCAGTTCCTCCACAGGTGTGGCAGGGCTGAAGATCTGGGGCTGCTTTTTGTCCTCGCATATTGCATGGGGGGCTGATTTAGCAAGTTTTGAGTTTTGGATTTGTCATCACAGTTGGTCAGATACACTATGTGTAATAAAGTCATTTCTGAATTGGGTTAAATGTAATGTACATACTCTCAATGGGAGCTTGGGGGCGCTGTTTTAGTGAACGTCTTATGGTCGTAATTCAGGGATAAAACCAGATGGCCACTGGCTGCTCTGCTTTATGACCACAACGCTGGAGGACGCCATTGCTCCACCATTGCTGTAAAACCTCCATATAGCCGCTAGTCTCCCATTAGGAATCATTACACTTTAGACACATTAAAAACAACTTTAGAGCCTGGTGCCTAATTTTTTGGAACTTTCTACTGCTAGATATTCCTCCTGTGATAACGCTGGGTTAGTAACAATTAAAGGCACCAGGCTGGTTATCGTAGGATACATTTTAGAAATCTCGTACTTAATGAGGGTCAGACTGTTAGCATTGGAGCTGCACGAGGTACACGTCACGCAAAGGCCGAGTCTACAGTGAGGATCCCGCCCTTATGCCCTTATTAGGAACATGCTTCGTCAGAGCTGGGGAGGAGGAGTCTGTAAATCCGCCATGATTTCCCCCTAGAACGTGGTCATTATGGTAAACGGGGAGGAGTGAGGAGGAAGAGTCTAATCTTTTTTACAGTCTAGGGATAAAACAAACAACCGATTGTGTGGTTTTCTGTTGGAGGACTGTCTCCACGAGACAGAAGCAAATGGCAGACAAACAAAAAAAACTCTTAGTAACACTATAGAATAGTGAAAGCTCCCACTCTGCATTCTCAAACAGCAACAAAGGGAAGAAAGCTCAATATAAACTGACCCAACGTGTTTCTCACTTTCACAAACCCTCTGCACATCTCGATTCTTCACTTTATGTATTCACAAGCGCATTTTACTTTAGACTGTGAAGCAGAGTTTACCATCATGGCGCAACACGGACACATTCCATACTTCTGGGTTGACAATAGCTACAAATGGTGTATTCAATGCACTGTTTTTAAAAGACCATTTGTGGTAGAATGTGTGTGTTTCTTTTACCACAAAAATCTTGAATCGACAAGGTTGGAAGAAAGTGAAGGTGGGACAAACATACTGTATCTTGGTAGAAGAAAGCGCATTGACTTACGTGTTCGATGAGTTCCCTGATCATGCCGCTCCACTGGCCCTTGTCGTCCGGTATGCCGTACTTCCCGTCAGGCACCAGACGGATCTCGTACGTGAAGCCCAGGATCGTGGACAGTTCCTTGAGCAGGTCGATGCAGAATCCTTCGAAGCGGTCGTTCCCTACCAGCGCCTTGTCAGACTTCTTAAGCATGACATATGGCTCCTCCTGCGCACACCCAAAAGGATCAAAAGGAAAGCAACGGTGAGGTCAGCTTTTTCAATTTGTCTCGGCACATGCACCTAATTGAAGCAAAGTGATCCGCGCCGATGAGCCGCTGTAGCCGTTAACTGGCAGTGACAGGCGGCCGGTACAGTTCAGAGCCGGCGTGCAGGCCCCGGGTGCAATATGAGAGACTGTTTCTTGGGAAATGAGGCAGAGAAAAAGGAACTACTGTGCATTCTGAGCTAAGGTATTGGAATGACCATTGGCTGGGCTTGACATTAACTGTCAACATTGGCCATTGAGATTGAGATTTCTTTTATAACTTGTCAAATGAAGGTTGTCACTAGTGATGGGCAATATGACGGCGATTTACAGGATTTGGTGGAACGGATTTCAATCAATATCAATCTGGTTATACGCAAATCAAAATTGACTACTACCATAACAAAACCTAATCATTAATGTGTAAAGACATCTTTAAAATAAGTAATTTTTCCAGACAAACAGAACATACTTTTGCAACTTCGGTCACCAATGAAGTAAGTCGCTTAAGAAATCTGTAAATGCTGCTTCAAAACCTCTTACCTCCCGCCTTCACCGAGCGCATTTTCTCCGGTTGGGCTTTACCCAAATCTAAAAGCTTCTCCACTGGAGAGCAACAGAGTAATGCCTCATTTGAAAGCTAAGGCCTACAAAACTGATCCTAACTTTTTTAGTCGCACGTTTTGTTACATTTTTGAAGCATTTTTCTCACATTTTTGTAGCGTTTTCGTAGGGTTTTTTGTCATGTTTTTGTTGCTTTTTCTGTTTTTTTCTTTGTTTTTTTCCATTGCTTTTTTGTCTTGGAGTTATACAAAGTGTGAGGGAGAGATGTAGTGTCTATAGAGAGAAATAGTGAGTATATATTAGGTTTAGGATTATGTCCCATACGGCACCCCATATGGTTTCGTCACATTTTTGTCGCTTCTTTGCTGCATTTTTGTGGCTTTTTTGTGGTTGCTTTTTGTCACATTTTTGTTGCGTTTTCATCCTCGTTCTCGTTGCTATATTGACGCTTTCAGATTTGGTTAATGCCAGACTGGAGAAAATGCGCTCGGTTCAGGCGGGGTTAAGAGAATAACTTTAATTTTATCGTAGCCAGTATTGTTACTTGTTATCCAGTACTGATGAGTACTGAGTTGGTATCAATACTGTATGGCAATAGTGTAACTATTATTGTCGTTGATGTGAGTGTTTTTGTTTCACAATGTTGACCTTCCACCTTTTTGTTTTGTATAGTGACAGGGGCCTATCATATCATATTTGACCAATGTGTCCATGGCAATTTTGTTTTCTGTCTCCAAAGGTGAAGTAAATTATGCAACAATTCTAAATCTGCAGTATTTGACTTATTTAGTTGATCTTATCCTCAACACTCTCTGGTTTGGGCATCTAATAAAAGAGACTTAAACAATCTACATTAATAACGATGATCAAAACCAATGATCAAACACGGACAAACCCCGCAGGTGCTCGAGTGGAGGAGTTCAAACATCTTGGGTTCTACTTGTGGTCCATTTATTTATAGTACAATACTGTACCTCTAAATTAAATTCAAGGTTATGTAAGTCTGACCTAATAAAGTCATTTAATTGTGTCCTTCATAGTAAATTAATCACGATGCTACTGGTGCTACGCAGAGCTCACTGAACATATTGTGCATTGACCTCTGGAGCGTGCCAGGTCGGTTGCTTTTACAGCCAGGTATCTGACACTCTTTTAACTGGCCCGTTATCCTCCCGCCGGCTGCTCATAATCCGGCTTGTATAAAAGCTTGATTAGGAACAGAACGCACTTGTGAAATAAAACATGCACTTGATCAGTTTTAACCAACCTCAGAGGGAGGGCGGCGAGGGACGACGAACAACACGGCTCACAAATGATCTCCAGATAGACACGCCGCAATCCCCGCTGCGCATTTCAAAAACACGCTGGCCTATTCACGCAGAGGGAGGCTATCACAGTTTATTACCGCCAATGACCAGATGTATAATTTCACAAAGTGAGCTGTGAAGCGGAGTAATTGATCCTCTAGCGAAGGTGACCCATGCTTTGTGTTGTGTTTTGCATTGGCTGGCAAAAAGGGGGAAAAAAAGGAACGAAAAATCAGTTAAAGAGCAGAAAATGGTTTGAAACAACACAACAGGAAATTGTTTTTCACGGGATGAAGTGGAGGTGGAGAGGCCAGAGGTGGAGCAGCGGAATATAATACGGTTTGCTGGAGGCAGGGGACACGGGTTGCACAGCTCGTTACGCTGTTGGAATGTGGCAATGCAAACGGCTGATGAACAACTGCTTAGAAAATAGACAATTGGAAAATTAAGAAGAAAGAGCGTAATCATTAGTTGAAAACCGATCGCTTCATAGAAATGCGAGACAGACATGTTTCCGATCAAAATGACTTGACTTGTCATCGGGGAGATTTCTGTGGCCTACAGCACTCTTTATAAAAAATAAAGGTTGTGCTTTCTTGATCTAGCATTGGAAGTATCAAAATATGGTATCGTTTCAGGGTGTGATGTCAAAACATATAGCAACATGGCACTCCATCCCAACTGAGTGGGTAGTCTGCAATTGGATGCATTAATTTGCCACTAACTTTTCTATACTGAAGGTTTTACAAAAAGAAAAAAAGTCACTTATTCTGTTGGACCGCCTTTAGCTTTGATTACAGCTGTGGCATAGTCAAAATATTTTTTATTTATTTTTCCTGTCCAGTGTTGCATTAATATTTCACCAAGATCTTGTGATCATGATGGGCGAGTGTGACCAAAGCCTTCTTCAGCAAAGATTCCCAATGGGGTCAAGATCTGGACTCTGTGGCGGGCAATCCAAATGTGAAAAGAATGTCTCATGCTCCCTGACCTCGATGAATCCTGGCATTGTCATCCTGGAATATGCCCGTGCCATCAGGGAAGAAGGAATCCATTGATGGAATAACCTGGTCGTTCAGGACGTTCAGGGAGTCAGCTGATCTAATTCTTTGGGCATGTAATACTGTTGCTGAACAAAGACCTGACCAACAGCAGCAACCCCAGATCAAAACTTTAAGTTAACCTCTTAACCGCCACCTTAACCAAGCCCATTTTCTCCAGTTCGGCTTCACCCAAATCCAAAAACCTCTTACAGCCTATAGGCCAGTGCCTTATTTGAAAGCAAAGACCTACAAAAATGACTTGTCACTTTTTTTGTGGCTTTTGTTGTCCTCTTGTTTTTGTAGTTTTTATCAAGTTTTTGTCACATTTTTGTCGTTTTTTTCATTGTTTTTTGTTGTTGTCATGTTTTAGTCGCTTTTTGTTGTGTTTTAATCTTCATTTTCAACTTGTTTTTGTCACTTTTTTGCAGCTCCTCTGTGGCTTTTTTTGTTGCATTTTCGTCTTGCCTTTCACCTTCGTTTTCATCTCGCTATTTTGGCACTTTTTTCAAGAAGCTTTTATGCTTAAGTGGAGAAAATCTGCTCGGTTAAGGCGGTGGTCAAGAGGTTGAATCCAGATGGTGACTTTATAGTTAGTCAGGCAGTGTGTTTCTATTCAGATTCAATATGTGCACAGGGGATTTCGGTAAGCTTCCCAGCAAAGACGGCCACTATGAATTTATTGATAACTTTTGGCCAGGTAGACTTGTTTCACTCTGTTTTGATTTAGATGGAAGGATTTCTTAAACAGATTGTGGCCCAGTGGTTAGTGGGGGATCAGGTCTGCGGATTAGCTGTTAGCTATAAGGCCTATGAACATGGCATCGGTTATTTTGTAGCAATGCTTCTTGTTCTGTCCCTATCAAATAAACATATAAATAAATAAAGTATATCAAGATCATCTCCAGCTGGTTCATACTGTTGTTGCCTTTCCTGAGGTGTGAGTGAGCGGTTGGTATAGTGGTCGAATGGGCCCATGGTGCAGCCTGGTTTCTGTCAGTGTACCTCAGGGCATTTTGGGCCACAGTGGGAGCTTCATGTGGCTTTGAACGTATGGAAAAATCATAACATAAGACTGTTTACTGTATTATTAATGAGAAGGGTGTCTAATAAAACATAGCATTTGCTGCTGCTTATACTGTAATTTCCTTTTTAATGCCCCCATTTAGAACAGCCATTACATTTTGTTACATAATGACAATAACCACTTACAATAAAAAAACATTAATTAAAGGAACATTTTAATGTGTTAGATCTGAATGCAGCCATGTGGATATCATCATCAGACCGGCCTGTTGAATAAATAATACCACATGAATACTTGATGACAATGCATAGAGATAACGCGTATTACTGCAAACTTTACTGAACTTGTCCAAGTATCGGAAAGTGATTATGTTAAAACGGAGGAAAAAAAGTCATTACCATCTGTTTCTAGCCTTTCTGATTCTTGCCAGTCCCCAAGGTTTTGGACTCAGCCGAACAGTATTTGTGGGAGCAAGCAGCATGGGGTGCGCATATCACAGAGTCTGGGGAAGGTGGGCTCACATCACAGGCAATGGAGTGCAAACAATTAATGTAAGGGGGGAAAAACACATTAGGGCCTTAATCTCCTCCACAAAGTTATCACTATAAAGCTGTCAGACGTCCCGTTCACGCATGACTGGGAGCGGTTTGATGCAATGTCATTACACTATGAGAGAGAGGAGATTGATATTAAAGTTCGGCAATCTCAAAGAAGGCAGTTTTATGAGCTCGGCCTAATGAAATGGCAAATGAAGGAATGGAAAAAAAAAAGAAGTGTGAACCTGGGAGTGTCGGAAATCTTGTACTTTTGGATGGCGGAAATGATGGGGGGTGTAAAAGTGCACTTATTAAGGGAGAATAAACCAGACGTGAGTAAAAGGAGTACTCCAGTTTCTCTTGGTTATTATTGCATACAAATAAAAGGGACACATTTTGGTCAAAGTTGTCATGAAAAGAGGTCAATTTTACAAGATTACAGTATAATAATATGCCTAATTGCCAAGAACATTTGATATGGTCATTTTCAAGCAATGCTAAATTTGCACCACTTTGGTAAATTAGACGAGCTAGTCATCCTGTAATCATTACACCCTGCATGACTAATGACTATTGTATAGTTGAGAAAGTGTATTATTGATTTGGATGAGGACCTAACCTTTTTAAATCTCTAATTTTGCTGCCTTTAGTCGACATCTCTATGGAGACGAGCTGGAAACGTACCCACTCCTGGTAAAATGACTGTCATGTCTGGTCTGAGGAGAGGTGAGCCACTCACAGCAAAAGCACATGTTTGTTTGTGCATTTACGAGGCATTTTTCAAGAATGAAAATATCTGTCAGAAAATAAATCCATGTATTTCAATTTCGATTTTTTGGTTAACATTCTACGCGGTGTGGCTTTAAATATTTGGTCTTGAGTGGTATGTTACCAAAACCACTTAAGTCAATAATTAGGGTCTGGAGATATACATTGTCTGTATTCATGGACTTATTGCTGCTTTACTAAAGTATAGACATACATTTATACGAACGGAAAATCTATTTGAAACAAAAGTGGAACACATTATTGTGATGTATATAATACATGAACTTGATAGTTCTGAACTTACCTGTGTATTTGTTTTAAAGTGCTAATATCTAACCAGGAAGTTATTTGAGATCAATCTCTGTTTCGAGGGAGACCTGGCCTCAAGGCACCGGTGACATACAATGTACAATGTATTATTGAGAAGTTAAAGAGGGGTATTACAGGGAGTTCTTTGGGAGCTGCTGTCACAATGCTAAAAAATAGCCATTGGAGAAGATCCAAAGATTTCTCAAAGTTACTCTAGCAGCTCGAAATGGAACTCCAGGTATGTTTTTGTTGAGACAACAACATTGTAACATAGTGAAAAGCTCTAAAAAGTTAATTTTGCATAACACCACCCTTACACAATAAACTTAATTTTGTCTTTGTTCCAGAAAAGGAACCGATCTGTAAAGTACAATGAGATAAGCTAAATATATGGCAAATTCATTAGGACACACAATTATCTAAAGCAAATTCAACAACACTATGTTATTCTCGAAAATCATGAATTCAATAACACACTCTACCTACAGCATTGTGACCATTCATGTAAACACTCTTATAATAGCAACCGGTTTGACGGCTGCCATTTGTGAAGAGGACATTTATTTTCGGCGTTGACCTTACCAAGATGGTGGTAATGATGAGGGAGCGGTTGGCCAGCGAGTCGGTAATGTTCATCCCCTTGCGCTTGGGCACTTCTGTGATGTTGAGTCCTCCCGACACACTCCACTTGCCCACCTGCACGAGATAAAAGGCCCCTGGATAAGTACTACTGCATGCGATCCCACCCACCTGCCATAGCAGCCCTGTACATTAGCACCAAGATGGAGGTACAGTGAAGAGTGTGGCGCTGGAGCATTAGATGATTGGCTGACTCACCCCGGTGTCAGGAGAGCAGAGGTGCTGCTGCTTTCAAAAGATCAAACATGATGGGCAAGGGCGCATGAAAAATGGCTGCAAATGACTTCACTATTGTGTAGATTTTCAAAATATGACAGAGGGTAACATTTTACAGAGACCACGTTTCTTTAAATTTGATACAAATTGTCCTTTCAGCCGTAGAACTTTTAACTCTTTCCTGCACTCTTCCCATTCTTCCAATTAGAGTCATTAAAAACGCTCAGTGACAAACGATTACAATTAAATGACATGTCTGTGTAAGCTCTCAGTCGTACAGGAGTTGTCCATCTTCAATGAAGGTACTTGAGTCATCTTCTGTACTCAGTTATTGATGTCTCAAATGTTTCGCCTCTCATCCAAAAGGCTTCGTCAGTGGACTAAAGTCCCGCTCATCCCACAGCTTAGATAAAGACCATGAGGAGGAGTTGGGGTTGGGCCGGCTCCTCCCCTCTAATCACAGCTACTCTCACCTGTGGGTAAACACCTTTGAAGTAGAGCATCTCTAACGACCTTCTCACCCCAGTATCGGTCAGTACTGTCCTATTCATAGATGAGCACTGCTAATTACCTGCCTATTGTTCTGTTTTTGGCTGAGGTACCGTCTCCTTGGACTGGCTGTGCCCTGTCGGCTGTCTGCGAAGGAGATTGGAGTAAAGTGAAGCAAGATTAAATCTGAGCCCACCATTCCGGTTCATGGAGGGATTTTCTTTCTTGACAAAAGCAGCTTATTTTACTCCTCGTTCAAACCAACGTTCTTCTGGTTGGTTTGAACCAACCAATGATGTGACAGCACTGTTTACATCTGTCCCAACCTCAGCAGCAGTCACAGCGGTGAGGAAGAGACTGACTGAGGACAGCACTCTAGCTGAAAGGACCCAGCTCACTCCTGACCACATTTGCCAATTACTGGAGATTTGCCTCAACACAACATATTTCCAGTTCAGGTGTAACTGAATGCCTTGGTCTCATACCCAGGAAACAAACCCAGTCACTGGCTCAGATATGTAGATCAAAATTAACAAGAAGGAAGTGGCACCTTTTACAAATCACATCAATGCTGTGGACCCCAGCATTAAATTCACTCAGGAGGACGCTAAGGAGAAACAACTTGCCTTTTTATATTGTAAAGTTATCATAGGGGAAAACGGACAACTTCAGACAGAGGTTTACAGGAAGGCAACTCATACTGACCAGTATTTGATGTTTGACTCAAACCATCCACTCCAACACAAACTAGGGGTCATCAGGACGCTCAGTCAAAGAGCTAAAGAGGTCCCTACCAGTGCAGAAGGAAAGACCAAAGAGGAACAACATGTCCAGAGAGCCCTCTCAGACTGCGGCTATCCTAACTGGTCTTTCACTAAAGCACAAAGGGCAAGAAGACCCAAAGAACAAGACAGACAGACAACAGAGCCCAGAAGAAAGGGAGTGGCAGTGCCGTATGTAGCCGGGGTCTCAGAGAAACTTCAGAGAATCTTTAGGCAGCACAGGATTCCAGTGTACCACAAACCTGTGAACACACTGAGACAAAAATTAGTCCATCCCAAAGACAAAACTCCGAGCCACAAACAAAGCAATTTGGTTTATTCTATTCGATGCAAAGAAGAAGAATGCAAAGAACATTATATTGGAGAAACGAAACAAGTTCTACAGAAGAGACTTTACCCACAGGTGAGAGTAGCTGTGATTAGAGGGAGGAGCCAGGCCAACCCCAACTCCTCCTCGTGGTCTTTATCTAAGCTGCAGGATGAGCGGGACTTCAGTCCACTGACGAAGCCTTTTGGATGAGAGGCGAAACATTCGAGACTTCAACTACTGAATACAGAAGATGACTCAAGTACCTTCATTGAAGAATTAAATGACATGTCAGTCTAGATAATCTGAGAGTGCTTTGCTCTCTCTTCCCTTGTTGGCTCTACACACTACTCTCTTGCTTTGTAGGGGCAGCTTCTATTTATTGCTGCAAGGTACAATGATATAGTGCTCTGGGGCCGCACAAAGGCACTCTATCGGGAGCCTAGCATTGAGGTTACAGTTAATTCCAATAAAAATGCGCTGTTGCGGTTGCCAGCTGGTTTACATTGGCAAAGTCATTTCTACTCCGCAGTCGTGCTAAGATAAGCCCGGAGATTTGAGCAAATAAAAAGGAGTTGCACGCGAGCAACCCCCAGGCGAAGAGCTTTGCATATTGTAGAAAAACACTGGGAAACGTATCATTAGTGCAAATAGTACCGTGGCTGTCGGTAACAGTCTGGGTTCCCAAGGAGAGCCCCCGCCATCGAAGCCTCCTCCCTCCGCCCTCTGTTTCTCCAACTCCACAGTCGGCTCTAATATACAGTTTCTAACCCTTTCACTTCAAATCTAAGCCAATCAATGAGCGCATTACAAAACTACTTTGAAAATGATGATGTGCAGCACACTGCTCTTATTGAGGAATGGGGTTGGGGGTTGAACCTTCAAGCTGGTAACGTTCTAATCTAAAACATTTGCTTATTTCAGTTCTCTACCATTTTCCAAAGTTCTGGTGTGAGGATAAAGTGCTGAGTTTCTTCATTGTAACAAATTAATCACTCAGAAGAAGAAGAAGAAGAAGAAGAAGAAGAAGATAAAGAAGAAAAGAAAGAAACCTGTCACACTTGTCAACCAAAGTTGGCTCAGAGGAAAAGCTTCATAAAAACAGCTGAATGCTTTCCGCTTTGAACGTTCTGACTAATTGTGCCAATTACAATTAGCATACTTCATTAGCTGTGATTAGTTCAAGGTTTGATGAAGTTATGCAACCGGGACACGAGTAGTTTTCTTCCACCTTTCTGAACAGTGTCGCTCCCAGATCCTTCTCATAATTCCGTCACCAACTCAAAGTTGGGCTAATATTCAATTACAGAGGATTAGTGGCGAGAAACGTCCACATCTTAACAGGCTCACAGAGTCAAAGCCGATTCCATGGATGTGCAGAGAAGAAAGTGTCGGATCCACGCTAACATGCTTGAGGATTTGTCAGAAGACACTAATATAGCATCAAATACTTTTGGGAGATGACTGTTCCTAATTCAACAGTCACAGGATGAGCAGAGAAAAGGAAGAGGGATGATTTCAAAGCAGCTGCGTTTCTGAACAGAGGGGTTACATGCTGAAAACCCCGACTATTATATAGCTCAGAACCCGTGGGGAGTACTTGAGCAAGTCATAATGGGACTTATCCCTATTAAATGTATTCATAATGTATGAAAGCCCTCTGGTAGACAAAAGCTGTCTGCTGCAGACCAGGAGGCGCTTAGATTTGCATTGTAATGAAATAAGATCAGCTTTACCAACCTTTTACTTTCTATTTTCTTCTGTTTTCTCAGACGTGTTTATACAGCTCATTACCACCAAACAGCATTTTGGGCTTCACCTCGAATTATCATTAAGAGCGACTGCAATTAACACCCTAATGTGTACCCTAATCCAATTTGCTTTATGATCCACTAACTTATGCTTATGTTGAAACAGCCAATTTGTTCCTTGTTAGGAGGTAAATGATACTGTCAGATTTGCATTATCTGCGTCGCATTGAAGAGAAAATATCACACTGGAATTTGCCATCAATTACAACATGGAGCAACTGCTACAAAACTTTACAACGGCTTCCTGTGGAGAGTCTGTTCTTATTCTGGAGAAGTTATGTTGCAGCTTTATTGGTGGTGAAAGCATCCCGTTTACTGTGTAGTTTAATCTGCAATGTGCTGACTCGCCCTGTTCTCTAGAACAGTACGTTAAGCACTCTATTTAGAACGTGTCCAGAGACGTTCTTTTCTTGTCTTCCCCATAGAACAAAGTGTTTACATTGTAGGGACATTGTGGCCCACAGCCTGACTGTGGTAAGGGCAGAACATACTGTACATGTGGCTGTAGTTAATTCATGTGAAAGTTCATCTGAAACCAATAATATAGAACATAGCAATGGCCAAGGTTTAATCTCAGAAAATAAACTGAATACAAGCATTATGAATAATTTATCATTTCTCTACACGTGGTGTTTATAGTACTATGCAGCAACACATGCAGCTGTGCTTCACAAGTACATTCAAGTGAAGAGCAACTGTGCATACACAAATATTCTCTATGTGCTAGACTTTCAAGGCAGCTAATAATTATTCAATCATTTGGACATCTCTAATTCATGAAGTGAGTCACAAAGTTCAAATGGGAATATTTTACATGGATCCACATGTGCGAATGTAGGTTGACAAAGAAAGCACAACAGGATTCAGGCTTTGCAGCTCACTGATTGAATGCATGATATATTAGTTTTATTGTAATCACCTTCTCCAGCCCGTCCTCCTTCAGGCTGACGATGTCCAGGTCAAAGTCTGTGCGCAGGCCTGTGGTCTTGTTGAACGACAGCCTCCCGGTCAGTCCGTCCCAGTGCGACTGAAACACAAGCAAACACTATCAACGCACTATGATCACAATGGAGATCTTTTTAGCATATTTGCTCCCTTAAGCAGAATGTTTCTCACACCTATTCACGGCACCGAAATAAAACAATAATTAGTAGCAATTGCAATAGGACAAGAGCAATAATAACAAACAGGGGGATGAATATGCAAATGCCTCTTACAATACAACACACAAAGCTGAAGCCCGTATCCTTCGCCGCGATGTTAATTCACACCCACACATCGGCGGCACAAACGTACAAACACAAAGACAACAAGAGACATTCCATTCTTTTTAATTACATTTTACATCTCGACGCCTCCAACGCACTCTCCCTGCAGACTACAGAGTTAATTAACATCCATCTATTTTTGCTTGATTTCTGCGAGAAGGAAGGGGGGGGCACAGAAATGCCCCCTATTATGATTCCATGATAGTCCACCTCCCAGCACTGGCATCAATTAAGCAAGTCATGGGCATCACTCGGTTGGATTCAGCTGCTTTCGGTTCGGTTACTCCCATGTAGCCTTCAGCTCTCGGCTTTTGGAACACCATACCAACGGACACATTGCTGCTAGACGTAGGGCACTCAAAAACGCTGCTGAAAGCCTGGTTACTCAAGAAAAAAGTAAAGATGTTGTAACCTGGCTCTGCACATACAGTGTGTGTGGCACATTGCTAAATCACTGCCATCTTATTCCAATGTGGCTGCATGATCAGTCACTACTGCACGCTGATATTCAAAGTCCACCGTGTGCCACAGAGGTTGTACTGTAGCTGTCCCCTGGCCGCCCTGCAGCTTGCCAGAACTTGTCAAGAGAAAATCGACGCTTCAAGGAAAAATGTGGGCCATTCTTCTGTTAATTTTTCCCCCCTTCCCTTCCCTAGACCTCATCGTAGTCCGTTCCATCTGGCCTATCACTGTAGAGGTATAGTGGCACATTCAGACAGCTCAAAGGGGAGACCATCCATGCCTGAGCACTTCCAAAGGGCCATTTCAACCTGCACAACATGTCAGGACAATCATCACTGTTTGTATCGGCCTCTGTGCTGCAAAGATGTGATTGGTTCGTGGCGTGGTGAAAATGATAGAAACAAGTCTCTATGCGAAATGTGGTGCATTGTCGTGATTTATGCTGTGCCATGCTCTGAGCAGAGTGTTTGCACGTGTCGGACAAACAATACGTATGGATTTAGTAGCAGCCTGGGATGTGGAGCAGCATATTATAGTACAGCAACACATGTAATACAATCAGCCCGCTCATTGTGTCAATAAAGCTATGTAATTATATATGATTGGGAGTAAATGCGGAGGTTTCTATTTCCAAGTGATACAGCGCAATACTTTTAGAGTTCTTTTCAAGGAGTTGAATGATAATACTTATTATTTCCTTTGGGAGGTTACATACTAGAAATACACTGCTTAACCAAAAAAAACCTGGATTTAACTAACTTTTATGATCTGCGGTTGCTGTAGTTGGTCAGGTCTAGGTTCAGCAACACTATGTGCCCGAAGAGTGATAGTGGGGGAGACAGTTTTGGAGATGGTAGAGCGAGTTGTCACATGATCGGTAGGTCGGGGGTTTGAATCCTGGCTCCTGCAGGTGCACACTGTTTTGTGTCCTTGGGCAGGACACTTCACCCTCCTTGCCTCCAGTGTCTGCGCACATTGGTGTATGAATGAGAGTGTGAATGGGTGAGTGGTTCCGAGATGTAAAGCGCTTTGGATAAAAGCACTATATAAGTTGAACATTTACCATAAGCTAAGTACCATGTATGAATTTCTTCTTCCCTGAAGTCACGGGCATATTCCAAGATGACAATGTCAGGACTCATCAGGCTCACATTGTCAAAGAGTGGTTCATGGAGAATGAGACATCATATTCACGCATGGATTGGCCACAGACTCCCCATCTTAACCCCATTGAGTCTTTGGGATGTGCTGGAGAAGGCTTTGCGAAGTGGTTACACTCTCCCATCATCAATACAAGATCTTGGTGAATAATGAGGGCAAAATGCCTGGATCTTTTGACATTGCAAAAGCTTATAGAAACAATTCCACAGCAAATGTGTGCTGTAATCAAAGCTAAAAGGCTCACTAACCAAATATTAGAGCGTGTGATCATATATTTTTTTGTGCTGCAGTGTACTGTACACTTTCTAGGAATTTACCAGTCTGATGTGGACCTTCAGAATGATACTCCATGCACACATCAGGCTGGTCAGTGTGTCCATCTCCGCCTCTCATCTGCCACACGACGGTCCATTCTCCCCAAAAGCACCATTGACCAACCATCTGTTATTACTGACTGCCAGTGAGGTACATAATGGCATGTTTTTTTCAATGGCACTGCTGATTGTATGGCTTTTGAAGTTGTACGGTCAATCCAAAATGGAGGCCAGGTACAAACCGTTCTCGTCGGCGACCAGCACAGGGGGGGGGGGGTTTGCAAAGGCACGCGCCGACACTTTGATGGAAGAACGGGCTGTCATTTAAGGTTGACTTGGGCTCATGTGATCTATAGCTTTGTGCGGTATCAATAGGTTCACAGTCAGGCTCCAGGGAAGAGATTGGTGTGGAATAATCTGCTCTGACCAAGACACTGAGGCTGAGGCGCAGTGCAAAGAAATGTAGAGCTGAACATCAAGCGTATTTAAAATTTGTCTTGGGCTAAAATCCGGCATGTTTACAACCATGTTCATTAAAGGTTCTCTGTTACGCTTTGTTCAGGCCTCTAAAACTACTTCACACATTAACCTTGGTGTTTTTCTTTTTGTAGAAAAATAATAATACCTGCAGGTTTCATTCCACGACTACACAAAAAAACTGCTCCTCTAAACCTAATCTGTGAATAGAAGAGAGTACAGAAACAGGTTTGGTGAATTATAAACAGAGCAGCTACATGGATTACTCCATGTGACACAGTGTATAGCGGGGTGTGGGAGCAGCTCTTTTGAGTGCGACAAAGACCACTCCAGGAAGGTTCACTGTTTTGTAGGAATGCAACAATCGAATCGTTCTATATGTCCACTTCGATTTAATACGCAAATAAGTTTGACATATGAATCGAAGAAATATTGTAGATGTGCCGCGCCCCGTTAACAGTATTTTCAGACGTTTCCTCTGCGCGCTCTCACTGAGAAACACAACCCCCTCTGAGCAGGGCTGTGAGAAACCCCTCCTCCTCCCTGTGTGATCTGCCTGGAGAGCAATGTGTGTGCGTTAGCCAGCTGCTGTTTGTAGCATAGCTAGCAGTTGCCATTTCAGCGAGCAACAACAAGAGAACGCGCCACCTTCGCACAGATCAGCTGTGGCAGGATATTGATTATAATGGTGTCCCGAATCAACCAACTTGAGCAGCGGGCAGGACATACAACATAAAAAATAAAAAAACCTCAGAGTATTGTCGGCGCCTGTAGCTTAGCCTTCGATAGACATGAGAAAATCACTCGTGCTGTTGGAACATTTGTTGTCAAAGCGCTGAGGTTGCGAATGACGGCTTTTGTGACTTATAGAAACAGTAGATCACATTAAGATATTGTTTTGATCACTTTATCTGGCAAACTCAGGAGGGAATAAGCTGTATCAAATGTGAAAGTAATGTCAATTGTATATGAGCTGCTGACATGTTGTTATTATTAGGAGTGCTCCTTACAGGGAAAGCAGCAGCTGCATGTGTTACTATTAAATGCACGAGTCGAGTCGGCCTATTGACTATTGACTATGGAGTCGGCGCTCATAAGCTCCCTTGCTACAAAGTAAACTAAAAACTAAACTCTAATACAGTATTTTCAAAGGTCTAAAGAGCTTGAGTATTATATTATTTTTCAGCGCATTAAATGTATCGAATCTAATCAAAATTCATATTGATATACGTATCGAATCGCGACAAAAGTGAATCGTTGCATCCCTACTGTTTTTTTGTTTTTTGTGTGTTTACTTTTTTAGTGGAGACAGTCACCCACCAGAGCCCAAGGCATATGATTAAATCTGTTTGCAATTACATAAACCGGTTATCTTTAATCAGTTCGTACTCTGGTACTAGTATTGCACAACTATCTGGTAGTAGTAAAATAAATACGCATTCCTAATTGGTGACTGTATCGTATCAGCCTTGAGCCAGTCAATTATTGGCTATCAGCGCTGTTCATTTTCGTATCCCTGATAACATCCATTCAGTAATTGCTTTGAAGCGCTCAGGGACATCTTACAGTTGACAAAATTGGAAATCCTGGCATTTTAAACCCCACCATCAGCCACGCCCCAGACATGAAAACAAAACAAAAAATATGAAAAAATACAAATGATATTATTGTTTGAACAAATAAAGATACAAATAGTGCATCTCAGCCGGCCCTTCATCTTCCCATTCCTCCCCCGGTTTGTTTGTGTATTTCGCGTGCTTTGTCAGACACTCGTGTTAGATGAAATGAGAGCCGATTACTCCAGTTGTGCTTTCAAAAGGTTACAGTACGTGCTTGCCGCAAAATAGGTTATGAATACGGGGAATTTATGAAGCTGACAACAACGGGGCTTTGATGTGTCTATCAAGGCGCGCTCTGCGGTGGATCTGGACTTGATTGATTTGTTGTGTAAATATCTGAGTCCCATTTGACTAGACGGGCCCCATTTTGCATGTGTTGCCCTCCATCGCTAGCGTACTATTAAAAGGAAGGGTATACGGGGTCTCGCTTATACCTCTTTGATGAAGCTCATGAAGCGGCCCCCGAACCTCCAGGGCTTGTGGCGATGGCACTGCAGTGAGTTGACAGTCATCTGGGGCGCGTGCTGGTAGGACACAGACACGATGTGGACCGCGTCGTACGTCAGAGCTGCATCTGTCTGGAATAAGGGCGGAGAGAGTAGAGCGGGCATGTTACACGGTAAACAATGATGCGTTTCAAATGTATTTGTCAAATGCACTGTACAGCTTATAGTGCCTGCTTCCACTATGGCACTATTCCACTATAAGCACGGTAGCGCTTTTCCACCTGGACTGTGTGGAGTTTGCATGTTCTCCCCATGTCTGTGTTGGTTTTCCTCCGGTTTCCCCTACCACTAAAAAACATGTACAATAGGCCTGTATGTATGATGTGTGTGCGTGAATGAATGATGGTGGTCAGCGGGACCATAACATTTGCACATAACAGGAACAATTCATGTGACTAAAATCAATACATTCCTCAGTTGGCAGAAGTGTTGGTGGTTTGACCTTCAGCTGCTGAGTCCTTGAGCGATACATTTCTTCAAAAACATTTCTTATTTGAATATATGCACGATTGGTGGAGTTGGAAATAGCCATTACAACCTGGAAGTCTGACTGAGGAGAGAATCCTCGACTGGAGAATAAGGCAAAGCTATTGAGAAGCTTAAGAACTATAAACCTAACCCTCTGAAACAATGTTATTTGCCACTTTATCATAAGTTAAGATAAAGTTATCTCTATGTAAACATGATACAATTTTAACCTAAATAAAGATAGCCTTAGTCAAATGTATATCCAAATGTCCTGTTTCATATCAAAGCCAACATCTGCAGTCAGTGAATGCATGCAATCAGAGCTAGTGCTGGAGCGTGCAGTAGAGAGGTATTGAAACAAACCGTCATGATGCCCTCCAACAGGCCGGAGTCTGGTTTGGGCGGGATCTGCCTCTCCATGGACCACTTCTCCACGATGGAGGCCACCTGGGGATTGTCTGTGTTGATGATGCGGAAACCGGTCATATTGACTCCACAGAAGCGGTACGGCTCCAGGTCGATGGCCATCAGGTCCTGCAGTGAGAGACGGTAATAAGAGTGAGTCTCGCAGTATCTTACAATATATTTGTCACTATGTTTATCTCAGGCATGGTCTCTTTTCAGCCGAAGACAATGACGTAGCCGCTGATTAAAGCGGTGCTATTTTAAGATCAGGAGCAGTACTTGTCAATTGCTTATCAGGAGATGTGAGCGTGGAGCCTGCAAGAGGAGACATTTGGAAAATAATATGAGCTAAATCCTTTACACTGGCATAATAGGCTTGGCAGGTATAGGCTTGGAGTATGTTATACTCCAAGCCTATACCTGGGAAATAGGAAAATCTCTAAATCGGTGATTATCAGATCTGCTCCATGTTCCACTATTGGTACTTGAGCTTCTTCAGGTGGTACTCAGGGTCATAGCAATTTGAATTTTAGACCTTATTTAGACCTGGTTTAGACCTGATCTTGATCTTGATCCAGGCCTGGTATTGGAAGGTACATTATTTCACGAGTTGGTCACACTTCCACATTTGCGTAATAGCAAGTGCTTTACATATCAGTGATCCGCACATCTCTCTACAGCTTCACATATAATCGCACACAATTGAAATGAGATGTGCAAGTGTCTTTTCCCATGGCACCAAAGGGAATGGGAAACAAACCACTAACATCGTTATAGAGGGCAAATCCTATACCACTGAACTTCTTTATTTATTATTTCTTCTTTCTATCATAAATAGGAATCATAGTTATTAATTCTATCTTACATTTTAAACAAATGATAAATACAATGAATAATTTATTGACCAACTGACGACCTAACTAACTTTCCAATAGGCTTCACATTTAATCTCTATACATTACATTTTAAATAATTTTGTTTCTCTCTCATTCACTCTGACAAACTCCTCATGGTACTCAAGTTTATACTGCACAGTGTGAGGAAACACAATTTTCTTATTTGGGAAACTCTCTTCATATCACAAAATATTAAGGCAAAAATCAACCTAGATTCCTGTAGCATCGCATGAATTATTCAGCAGCAGCATTCCCCTGGCAACATCTAAAAAAAAAAAAAAAAGCGATTGAATTTCAGTCGGCGTAATTTGTGGGGCATCTATTGTACGAGTGTGAAGTCACATGTTGACACATGTCGTGCAAAATGGACCGGGGGCTGCGAAAAGACATTTGGATCAACATAGATATTTCATTAGCACCCTGTGGGGCAGAGTGGAGGGAGCGTGGAAGACACTTACTAAGCAACGCTCGCTGCCAACGGGAGATTTATATGTTCTTTTTTTTTTTCTTTTTCTTTTCAGAGACAATGCAGTACAGTTGTCTTTTTTTTTCCCCAATCAAAAATTTCACCATCTTTCTTGCACCACTAGCTGTCAAATGTAGCACTGGTTAGGCTGGTACACGAGCTGCTTCTTCATGTTCAGTCATGTCAGGTGTAGTTTGTTTCATTTAGATGTGGGTTACATGCAGTATAGTATTGCAATTGTAGAAACCCCTTGAGAAATTGAAACCAGGCGAAGTATTCCAAAATATATATATATTTTAATTGATTTGGTCTTATAAACTAAACATTATGTATTTATATTTATTTTGTAAGGTATATTCCTTCTGATTTTGATGTTTTTCAACAAGCACCTCACAAAATATTTGACCTACCAAATACAACCAGGCCTAACTCAAGAGCAAAATTTAAAAACAGGATTAATAGGATAATAACAGACTGACAATAGCATGACATAAATAATAACACATTTTGTTGTTGTTGTAAGTATATGCAACCATATAATGCAATGGAAAATTGTTTGGGGGTAGGGCTCAGTAAGTTTTTTACTTCTTCCTACTCCCTTTCGAGCAAAAATCTGTATCTATGTGAATAGTAAATTTTGAGTGTGATGTATTACACATCTGTATGCTATTGCTCGAAATATATTATCAATCAAAATGTGTAAAACTTGAGATAACGTAAGAACCACCAGTGGGACATGTACCACATTTTAGATTTCAACCATTGTGGTTAAATAACAGATTTTCTCCCTCTCACTCACTCACTTTAAATACAAGGATATACATGTACAAATCCCCTTTTTGAGCAGTAACATTGCAAGCGCATGCATTTATTGCTTTCTTTATCCAGGAGCAATGGGCTTCATGGGGAGCAGTTCGTTGGTCACATAGGGTGCCATATACAGTAGACATTACGAACTATGACCATTTTGCAGTCAGCACTTCACCTCAAGCTTGTTGATCGTCCACTCTACATCGTGCTAGATTATTCTTGACGTTACTCACAGAAAGGTGTCGATCCACATCAGACAAAACATTCTTGGTCTCAGTCTAACAAAGCCTTATTTTCTCCACCCGGATTCTTTACTGTAGTTTCTTTGCTACATCAAAGCAAAGTACTGTTTTCTCTGCGACATTTAGAGATGCTAGATAAATCCGATCAGGTTACAAGTCTCCGCTTTGAAGCTAAGAATACAAACTAAGTGGGACAGAATTATGAAGTAAAAAAAAACAAAAAAAAACATGTAGCTCATCTTTGGCGACATTCTCGTTCCTATAATGCGTTTTAGGATGTCAGAAAGGCTTCTTGTACCAATTATAAGTTCACTTTCCACACTGCAGCGCGTTACATAATAATAGCACATTCTATGCAAGTCCCTTATGCTCGAAGGAGAGTGTTGACAAAGGAGGGGTGCTTCAGGCTTTGTGGAAGTCAATGCAAAACTGCTGTTTCTGGGCTCAAAAGCTCCCAAAATCTCCTAAAATTTGCTGAAGGTCTCTCCCAGCTCGTCATCGGCTTTCACCCTGCATTGTCCTGTCCAAAAAATATATCTAAAAAAAATCAATAAACTGTAGGATGAGCGTCCTTTAAATTACAAACTCCAAACCATCTGACTTGAGACTTGTCGATTCAAAAGCCTCAAGTTTACAAGCTATCCATGTTTGATTTGATCACCATTCCAAATTAAATCAGACTATTTCCTCACTTTTGAAATATATGCTAGGTCAATGCTGAGTCATGAGGTTGAGGAACCGGAATTTGGGACATAAACATCAATGTACCAAAACTGTAGACAGGGGAATCACAGAATAAAGTAATAAAAAATCCTCTTCGAAGCAGCGGACTTTTGAATTTAAAGCTAACGTAGGCCTGTGTTTTGCTTAACTCATAGCTGTTAGCAGGTTAGTCACTGTGATTCTCAGTATCACTAGTGTCACCTGGTCCCTAATTTAAATCACAATGTATCATTTTGAGTCATGCTGTACTGCCATCTCTGTAGTACAACCATAACCATGGTTCCATAGTTCGGGAATGTGATGTCATATTGCTAAGCATCGGATTAGCAACAATTATAAACTAATGGAGATTTTAAAGTAGTACTGAGTCACTTATGCCCCTAGAGGCCATAAGCACCACTGCAGGTGTCGTAGCATGTCCGTGAGAGTAAATACTACACTGACAGAAAAGACAAAGGGAGAGAGGGACATTGTACATCCAATTACACAATGGAGATAATTGTTTTCACTCAAATTTGGCGTTTAAGTGGTGCTAGCCTACGGTTAGCTCTGCCCGTTAGCCTGTTAGCTTCTTCTTCGTGATTCTATTAGTGTGTATTGGTGGCTCCGACCCGGTGGCAAGCAAGTTGCAATTGTGATTTTCTGGCCAGAGACACCAGGGGGAGATGAAAGACCCCCCAATCATCCCATTAACACTTGTATTACCCCCATGGGGACTACGGGAAAGATTTATTAAGGTAAACAAGTTACGTAGTACTCCTTTAAAGTTAAAATACTGGAGTAATTGGTCACATTAAAAAACTTGGGACACCAAGCTGCAAAGATTGCAGCTGTTACCATAGATTTCTATGGTAACTGAGGATTTTCTAGAACTCTATTACAACACACTTGCTAATGCTAACACGGCTAATCTTAACTCCACAGCAGCCTATTGAGGAGGCGCTTATTGCAAGGATACCTTTGCTGTTCTAGCACTTAGAGTAGAGTTAGAACTCAGGTAGAATAAAAAGAAAATGATCAAAATGGTTATCTTAAAAAAAAAAGTAATAATAACGATAATAATTTTTATTATTGTGGTTATTGCTATTAAAAAATTATAATGATAATGATAACAATAATAACTTAGACTAGGGGCAGAAATGATAAAGAGAAGGTACGATAAGTTATTGGTAATATATTGGTTTACAATGGGGATGACAGTGAAGCTCAATAAAGAAAGTAATCAGCATTATGAGCTTGTAACATTAATGACTCTCCCTCGCCACAGCCACATATTTATGGAGCTATATGTGTCTTTTGTTTCTGTCTTTTTGTTGTTTCTTGCTGTTCTGACGGTTTTGTTTACTGTCGTTTTTGTTAAGGTTTTCTACTGTTATTATATTTTCATGTTGCACAATGTCCTTTTGTTGACACATATCAAGTAGCCAAGTGCTCAGGCCTTTGAAGTAATACAATAGAACTGCCATAGACGCAAATAGGACTAAAATAGCATGTGTCTGTCACAGTGAGAGTTATAACACTGATCTGCACATCTGCGCATGTTTATGTTCCAACTTGCGGTCTCTCTCCCGTGTTTGCGTAACTCAACATTGGCCTAGCACGTATTTCGGAAGTGAGGAACTGTGCAGCTAGCCTGGCTAACGCCAGACTGCTGTGTGCGCTCGAATCTTTTCGAACTTCACAACAGCCTGGGGACCATGGCCGACATTTTTCCATGGATTTGGGCACCAATCACAGAACGAGGAGGGACGGTAAGACGATGACGCTATTTGACATACGGAAGCTTGTAGTTTGTTTAGGGATAAAAAAATAAAAAAATATTTACGGATCCAACATGACAGCAGCAGACGCGATGCCATCTTTCGATCAAGCTTTAGAACGTGTTCTAAATAGTTTAGCTCAAAAGTTTACAGCAGGTACGTCATACGTCATCTGATACCATGATACGATTGGCTATGGCTACGTGCAGACACATGAGAGACATTCGTAGCGCCCAATAAACGGCTATGAACAATCGTAAACCACACCTCTCCTACGAGAAAATGAATTGGTGGTCCCCAGACTAAATATCACTTGTGATTTTAGTCTGGCGTTAGCCAGGCTACTGTGCAGCAGCTCTATTTGTAATTGACACTATATTTACCGCATGGTCTGATTTTTTTCCTCCGAACTTTCAGCATTTGGGGAGCCCCTTAGCCGATGCGCAGCCGTATGCATGTACCTTGACTGCTTATAACGAGATGTGGCTCTGTTGACAAAGCCATTTGAGAGGACAAGGAAGTTATTACCCCGTACCCCTGTGCTGCTGGCTCTTCATGCTCTAATAATCCGGCATTTCACCTCTGCGCCGTATGGAGAGAAAAAAAAAGAAGAGAAAAAAAAACAGACATCGGGGGGGAAATTGTACCGCGGCGTATAAGATGCGAGTATTCATCATTTCGGATCAAATCAAGCAGCTAGGTGTAATCTCCCTAATAGCATGTCTATCAATGTGACGGTGTATAGCAGCTTAAGATATACTCGTGCACAGATTGTATAAAGATAGGCTGTCCCCCTGTGAGAGATAACGCCGCTGCCATAAAAATCACACGCAATTCATGTCTGAAAGCTAATCCGTGAGTGAATTTTCCGCCTTCTTAAGGAGTAAAAGAGTGGAAAATAATACCCTGGACAAAGGTAGGGCATGTTCAAAGCAGAATGGTAATATCCTTGAGTTTGAGTTGAGGGGGGTTTGCATTGTCATGGGAAAAAATTGCCTGTATTTTCATCAAAATCTGAATAATTGATAGAGCCAGGTTGAAGTTTATGGTTTAATTTTGTTGAAATATCAGTAACAAATATTTTTTCAGCATGGATTTTGGGGTATTTAAAAAATCAAATCAAATTTTGCCTTGTCTTCTGTGGTTCAAAACTCAATAACTCAATAGGCTAGGAATTAGATATAAACTTATAGAATAAACTTATAGCAAAAACGAAATATTGCCAAGTCTAAGACCGGAAGGTTTTGTGTCTGTAGGAGCTAATAAAGTGGCGATACTTTTATTAATAAAATGTGTTATATAACGTGTGCGCATATGTCTGAATATTTCTCCCGTCTTCAGCCACAGCTATGGCCACGGCTGTCTCCCAGAAAGGAAATTACCATATTTCGATTTCTTACTACACGTGGATACCAAACAGGTCAATATTTCGCTCAATAAGCGTGGGAAACCAGCAGCGCAATGTTGTAGTTTTTTCCGGGACATCTCTGGCTCGCAAGTTGTGAAGTAACCATCGCAAATCGTACTTTGACATTAAAACTAATATGTTAAAGGTGCATTATGCAACTTTTTATGTGGGAAAAAAAAAGTTGATATTTGTGCGTATTTGACCTTGTAGTGACCCAGCGCCTGTATGAGTGGTCAGCATGGCGCCTTTACTTTCCATCACAGTGGTCTCTAGGACGCTCCAGGATCTGCTGACGGACCCTCTCACCAGCAAACCTTGCAAATTCTGGAACGTCCTAGAGACCACTGTGATGGAAAGTAAAGGCGCCATGCTGACCACTCATACAGGCGCTGGCTCACTACAAGGTCAAATACGCACAAATATCCACTTTTGTTTCACATAAAAAGTTGCATAATGCACCTTTAAGTGAAAAAAAAAATAGCTCAAAAATCAAAACAGTGGCCACTAATAATTTGCTGATATATTGTGCAGCCCTAGAGCGTATTGAGAGTCAACATTAAAATATTATAGCTTAATTAACAAGAAAAAAAAAATCACTCTTTTAAAAGTGTGAGACCGCAATTCCAGAAAAATGTTCACATCAGAAAATAAAGTAAGGGCAGCTGTGTTGAAGATGTTCACCCGTAATGCAGCGTTATTAAAAGTGCATTTGTTGGAGAGTAAATAAATCATAGTGTTTTTGTTCTCTCCATCAAGTGTATAGCCATGAAAAAAACTCCATTCTATAGGAGCTGAAGAATTGGAGGTTCAAGCTGTCAGGCGTGACAGATGACACACATCATGTCCAGACCTCCATGTCATATCACATTATCACAACAGAGCGCCTGCGTCCAGAGGGAGAGAGGCGGAGAGCGGGAGAGGGGAGACAATAACAGGAAGTGAAGGGAACAGCAAAGCTCGCGCTCAGCCTCATTCACATCAACGGGGGGTTTGAGTTCGACCACAGACACAGAGGCTGACCGCTCCCGCACAACTAGGACGTCGTGTTGCATATAGTGTGTCATCAAGAGGGGCATGGCAGATGATGAAAGTGGAAAAAATACTGTTTTTATTGGAAAGAAAAGTTATATTACTATCAATTTACTATAAAAAGCAACCGGAAATGACCTCATAACTTGGCAATAGAATCTGATATTTGTGTTATTTTGATTTTAAGATAAGAATACAAACTGAGTATACTGTCATAACCTGGCTCAGGGTTAAAAGACAGAAGTATACCCTAACATTCACCTGTGCTTAAAATAAGCTCTGTACAAATACCAGAACCTGGTGTAAAAAAAACGTTTATTTATACTTCTTAATAAAGCAAGAAATAGATGAAACAGCAGCAGATTGCGTGACCTATTTAAAACCATAGAAATAATTGTAAAAGATACTGTTCTAGATTTATTTGGTTGCTGTAATCCGTCATTGCGGTCATAGTACAACCTGTGTTTGACCATCACCCAAGCGGTTTTGTATCCCCTTTTCTTACTGAAAATGAAATGAAAATGCCCGCAGGAAGAAGTTACAAGAAGCCCCTATAGATGAGCAAACACACAGTCATAGCATGCACTGTACCTGACAGGCGTGACTGCAGATGAAAATGACATCACGCCCACAAAGACGCAAGCGAAATCGATCCACACAGTTCATTCATACAGTGAGAGGTGTACAGTACTTTCCATCGTCCAACCTCTTTGCATGTTCCACATAGACAGTTCTGTGTTGCCAAGGTGAATGCTACAATGTTTAAAAAAAAAAAGGTTTCTATTGAATTCAACAAGCTGTACAATTTCTGAGAGGATTCCTATTCAAAACCACAACCTTTACTCCATCACACCCCTATCGTTCTCCCTCGCTCGCTACTTTACCACACAACCAGGACCTGTTTACGGTACGGCTCACTGAAGGCTCCATTATGCCTCCAGCTTGTCAAAATAAAATGGATATTATGGGATGGATCCAAAGCCCACTGGCAATTAGCCCACTATTCATCAAAATCTCCGGCGGTGCGAAGATGGGAACAAACAAGAGCGGATTTTTCATTAACCACGCGCAGTACATTACCAAAGTGGTGAAGATGTAGTGGTAGTACTCTGTCATCATCCCCATGGTCTGCGCCTGCAAAAAAAAAAACACACACACAAACACGCACACATGTTATTATGAGGGAGGAATAATGGTTGAGGAGCTAACATTGCAGTCAAAGCAAAACAAAACAAAAAATGGTTTGTTTTCTGAGTTTGCGAAAGACTGTCAAAAGGAACCGCGGTCTTCATTTTGTAGACAGAATCCAGTCATGTAATTGAACTCCAGAGGATTATGTGTATACTTTGTTGCAAAAAAATCTCCACAACGGTTGTAAGGTTTCCTGCTGTACATTATTTTTACATTTAAGACACACGTTTTAATTAGTTGCTGGTATACACGTAATGCAAACGGTTACCTCACTTTTCCACTTGTCTATTTGGAAAGTTGGATCTTTATCTTAACCTCTTAACCCCCGCCTTAACCGAGCACATTTTCTCCAATTCGGCTTTATCCAAATCTAAAAGCTTCCAGACTAAAGAGTTCACAGCCAATAGGCCAGTGTAACATCTCATTTGATATAGCTAAGACCTGTGTTGTCGTCACTTTTTATTTTATTTTTTTCATTGCCCTTTTGTCACTTTTTGTTACATTTTTGTTGTTGTTGTTTTGCTTTTTTAATGCTTTTTTGTTTTGTTTTTTCATTCTAATTTTGTCGCTATTTTGTCACTTTTTTCCAATACGTTTTTAGATTCGTGTAAAGCCAAAACTGGAGAAAATGTGCTCAGTTCTGGTGGGGGTTAAGAGGTTATGGTGAGTGTGATTCCGTCTGCACATTTGAACAGGGGGAGGAAAATGGCTGTCAAGAGTTGCAATACAATAAAATTCCAACACAAATCTCAACGCAGAATGCAAACTTGCAAATAGCAATAGCCTGGCAGGCGGATAAACCTCTATAAGATATTTCTTTTTTTTTAATGCAATACCTTTCTCTGTGGATGCTGCAAACCATATTGTGACTTTTTCACCATGATGTGCGCAACAGAGCTCAAGTATAGCCTCAGTCCTCCTCCTTTTCTATGCATTTAAATGGTTTGCAATGGCTCGGGGCGCTTTCGGCGAGTTTTTTTTCTTTTTCTTTTTCTTTTTTTTTCTTCCACCGCAGAGCAGAGAGCCTTCAATCAAAGGAGGTGGCTAATCTCTGCCTCATATCCGAGCGCTCCATTACTGCCACTTGTTTCACGCAATCTACATTCAAAGGCAGCACGTTCCCATGGCGCCCCTGCTTTCCGTTTAATTGTACCATCTGTCACCTAAAAAAAAACAAAAAACGCCAAGGTTATGTAAATAAGATGGCGTGACGGCAAACGCAAAGCTACGTTGGTACATGTTAGACCAAATGTGGATATTTACTGAAACATTACCATAAGACTACTTTGCTTTGTTAGCAAATAATGAACATTTGAATAGTAATCTTGGCTTTCATACCATATATATGGGGGATAAAATGATGAAAATATGGGCACATGTGCCTAATATACTAATATACCAGTTCTCTATACAGTCCATGAACCAGACCAACTACCCCAGTTATTAATTACAGTGGTACCTTTTTCTCCAAATGGGACGAGTTAGAACAAAATATCCCAAGCTTGTTACAAATGGGAGTTTATGCTATTAAAAATACAAATAAATAAAGATCTAATGGTCCCTGATGTTTGTATCTCATCAAAGAAACATCTCGCAATGATGAAGAAAAAGAAAGAGATGAGCTGGGTAATGTTCCAAATCATTAGCAGAAATGCAAAACTCAAGTTATTACGTTTTTTTTTTTTTATGTTGCTCATTAAACCAAATACAAACTAATGCAAGCTATTTTACAAGCGTCTGCAGCAGCCTAAGTGCAGAGGAGGACTTAGGAACACTCAGGTTGTCAGTGACGGAGGAAATCTTCCCTGACAGAGTGGGGAGCAGGTGAGCTTGTCGCCGCCGACATAGAGTGTGCGGACATGACAGGGGAATATTCCAGAGACATAATGTGGCACCAGACAGAGGGGACGCTAAACTGGTTTCACCGACAGCCACGGCTGAGCGGTGTAGAGCTGCACAATCTTTCAGTTGCAATTTTATTGTGCAGGTCCACGGAATTCACCACTATTGCATTCTAAAGTATGGTAATGGGTCAATGTATTGGAGTAAAAGTAGTATTGGTTAAAAAGAAATGCATATCTTGCCTGTATTTTCACACAATATACTCATGATTTTCAAGAACTTTGTCATGATCCATTTCATTTGCCCCATGAAAGAAGCATTTCTCCCTCGTCCATCTCTCCAGAGCCCATCCGTCCCAGTGCATCACTTGTACCGACTGCCCATGAGCGCATTTGTGTCACCCTAATCCTTCTAACTTCCTAGGCCTGAGTTGTTTGAGTAAGTTGGGGCCAACATTGCCTTTAATAAACATTTTAACACAAAGTGACAGGGCAGGGAGGAAAATGGGGATCCACAGCTGAGTTCTGACGTGCTTCGAGCGGCAACACACCTACACATGTGTCATGGCGGCTTTTAAACACTGACAGCTTTTTGTTGACTGCCAATCATCCTCTCAAACAAGGGCTTGATACTTAAAGCGCAATGTAAATTTAGCCTTTAGGGATTCTTTGTCAAAACAACAAACAAGTAAAGCTGATTTTTTGTTGTTGGAAATGTTCACAGCCTGCAACTTGTACAACTTCTAACGCAGAAGCGGTTTTACCAGATGTTGATTTTTTCTCGAGAAAGTCACTTAAACATAGGACTTTAGCATTCTCGGTGTGTAAAGTATTAAATGTGAAATTACAGTTCTGGTAATAAGCCAACTTAAAAAAAAATAACCAGTGCTAAGGGCGTCACCTGTTTGAGGATCAGTGCCGCCATGTGGTGACTACAGTCAAAGATGATGCGAAACTCCCTGCTCCTCTTCATCTCCTTCAGCAGAGGCCTCATGTCCTGAGAGTCCACGGGCAGCTGCCGGATCTTTAGTCTGATGTTGTACCTGGACGGGGCCATTATCAACTCCTGCAGTCGTATTAGGCCTGGGATGGAAAAACATAATCAGAATTACGAGCTACTTCAAGACTACTGATAGAAATGATATGCTTAGTATAGTTACATGTAGAGATGCACCGATCCGGCTTTTGTGCTTCCGATACCGATACGGGGGGTTTGAGTATCTGCCGATATCCGATAATAACCGATACCAAGAGACTTTCTTAAAAGTGTCTTTCTCTGAGTGAAAAAGTGAATGTTCCCCTTTTCTCCATTTTAAGATCAGTTAAGTCTTATCTTTACTTGGAATGATGTTACAGATCAATTATCGATTATTAACAAAACTAATGGAACATTTAAAAAAAGATCACTGGACTTTGCTAAACGACGTACCATTTGGTATATGGCTTTTTTAAGTTTACATTAACAAAAACAACTCACATAAAGTGATCCATCTGGACATTAGAAAGCAGTTATTTCATGAACTAAAACGCCATACTTGGCCAGCAGTGGCTGATTTTATTTCATTAGGCTACTTTAGGTATTTTTATCAGTTTCAAGCCAAGCAATAGCATGCTGCCACTAGCTTTAGCATGCTGTTGCTAGCCGCTGCACTTTGCATGGTGATCAGATAAAGGTTAAAACTAACTCAGTGATTGGATTCTCCAGGCTCTTAGCTTCAAAATGCATGTCAATATTCACTTAGATTTAGTTGGTGAAAGTTGTGTTTTTAAGGCATAAGAGCCAAAACCCGATACCCGATATTGTATTTGTTCCAATATCGGCTCCGATATCGGTATCGGATCACTGCATCCCTAGTTACATGCATTATTTTGTGAGGAACGCCAATGTCCAAATATATTCCTAATTTCTGCAATGCCAGAAAAGTATCCTTCAAGTTCATAGGATTTATACAGATGCTTTTTAATTAGATACAGTGTTTTCCCCACAAATATATGAGTTTACAACATACTAAAAGATGACAAAACTAATTTGGTTCAATTACTAGGAAAAAAAAACTGGTATATTACCCTCACCTGTGCTGTCGTCATACACAACGGTGGCGGTCTTCCACTTGAGGAACTGCACCAGGTCTAGGATGGCGTAGCTCAGGGAGGAGTAATCTGGATAGAGGTTGGCGTAGAAGGTGTCTCTGTTGTCCATGGGGTGGTGTTTCCACCGCACCTGGATGTGTGGCACCTCCAGCGCGTTACAGATCGACTGTACTGCGTTTGAAGAGGAGCTGTGAGAAGGCCCGAATATGGCTACCACACCTAAAGACAGCTGGTCACAGGCTAGAGCAGAGACAGAGGACAGTTAGGAGAAGATAGTGGCGAGTAATAGAAAAGGCAGTTTACAGATGGCCGTCATTGGGGCTTGGGAGCACTACAAATTATGGAACAAAGCAAGATAGGTTCCGTTTGTACAATTGGAAGACATTATAGTTTAAAATTGAGGTGGGGACAGGCCAGACCTTTAGAATTTGCCATAGAACTGTCAAAATTCTGATGTTTTGACCTGCTTTGAAAGGCTAAAAGCTAAAAGTAGAGAGAAACATAATAAGCAGTTTACCTGGACCAATCCAGTACCACGTAAGAATATCAACCTACCTTTCCTCGACGCCTCAAAACTGTCGTAGATATTAATCCTCTGTATGTCGTACGTTAGCGTCGTGTTTGGCAACAAAGTCCTATTTCTGTTGATGTTATTGACAGCAAATTTAAAGGCAAGCTCCTCGGCGCTCACTAGAGACACAGGCCCGTCGGTCTGTTCAAAGATCCCACCTGAAAGACACAAGACAGGAGAGGAGCATTCAGACGCCATACCTCGAAAACACTGCATCTCAAGGTGTCAAGATGAAACAGAGAGATCCACAAAGGAATAAACGCTGGAGCATATTAGCAGGTAAAGCAGAGAGGAGAGCAGCGCGCATTACATCAGGCATCACATTTGCTCAACAAACATTGGAGCAACATTGTCTATTTTCTAACAGAGGCCTACAAACCCCGACATGAGCTTTGATGTGTAACGTCATAATGGGTTTGGGGAGCCTGTGAGTGTGCGCTGCGTGTTCCATCAGGACATAAGCACATCTCAGGCTCTTGTCTCTCCATTAAGATGCCCTTTTATTACACCACCTCGCCTGCACAAAAAAACAACTGGACTGCTTTGTTTATGAGCTCAAAAGAAACTATTTTGTGTTTTTTCAAGATGAACTAGCTCACTGCAGAAAAAACATATTTTCTTCAAGTAAACACATCAAAGCCTCATGTAGCAATGCAAATACTACTGTGTCCTCACCTAAGGTCTCCATTCTCTGTTTCTTTAGGTCTGTCTGCAACCCATGATTAACAAATAATCCATGATGCAATGTGGCAAACTCTACTCACTGATGGTCTCCTGATTTGACCACTTGACATCACAATGTTGCAACACATTCTTTTCCAAACGTAGCCTACGACAAAAAGCTGCGTAGCCAGACACTTGGTTCTGCTTCAAAGAGGCTTACCCCAGTGGAAAAGCCTGTAAGCATCCTACAGCGCAATTAGCAAACTGCCCCCGTAATATTCAGGAGAAATGATAGCATGGTCTTTTCTCCCAGTAAGCGGAATTGGGGGTTCAAATCAGCCAACAGATTCGTGATTTGCTTGAAACCTCTTTCAACAACTGGTTTCTTTTCTGCTGTGTCACTATTCTATCACAGAAATACTTGCCATCCCCGTCGCTCCCTTGCTGCCTCTTGTTGCTGATATTGCTGTATAATTTTGAGGTGCTATTTCTTTTCCCATGTGCTTTACATGAGGTAGATTTGGCAATAAAGCTAACTGAACTTAACATGTCAATTGATAATGGCTTAATAAAAGCTGGCTATTTATAATAAGTCAGTTAAAATGGGACCAATGCCGCTTGCTAGAATTCTGAGTCATTCTGTCTGGCTGTTTACATGATAAATGACAATAACTTTAAAGATGAGAAGGTGCAGAATTAGGCCTGTAAAAACCCTCAAACTCTAGACAATGAAAATTAGGGCTGAAACAACTAATCGATTAATCGACAACTAATCGATTATTGAAATAGTTGACAACTATTTTAGTAATCGATTCATCGTTTTCTGGTTCACACAGACTCAAATAGAGCAAAAAATTACATGAAAATGTAGTATTTTTGATGAAAACCTACTTTGTTTTTATAGTTAGGGTCTGTAGTGTCTTGTACATGGTAAATTTCATGAATATCTGTCGGTGTCTCATCCAATCAGAAAGCAGAATTAGTGCTAAGAGCCTCCAACAAACTTTCACTTTAAGTTTACTCCATCAACACAACAACATCAACAAATTTGAAAAGATAAAATTTTCCTACATCAGTCCATTAATCGTAAAAATAATTGATAGATGAATCGATTACAAAATAATCGTTAGTTGCAGCCCTAATGAAAACCAAAATCCATGGCAACAAAAAGGGAGTCCCTTACGCATTTCTAACATCCCATTTTGTTGTAAAATCGTATGATGACAACCAAAGCAAATTCTTCTTCATAACTTTCATACAGCAATACTGTTACAATGATGTAAAGAACTACAACTAGACGGCTAGGTCACGTCACGATTGACCAGCACACAAAGGTATTTTTTCCTCCCACAAATCCCTGCTTAAATACAATATATTATTGGACAGTATATTCCAGGTGGTAATCATGTTTCCATCCAACATTTCAACCAGTTCCAACAATCCCAACTTTAAAAGTCCTTGTGTACTCCTCAAATGGCTGTAAACTGAAAAATGACATCATTCTGTCGATTGGAGTGAACAGCTGTGTTTTGTAGTTTGAGCACATAATAACAGCCTGTTGTATAAATTGGTAGATCAGACAGACTTCAAAAGCCTGTGTGACTCAGCAGCAGCCCTTTAGCACACTGTAGATCTGTTCCCAAGTGCAGTCAGCATGCATTGGCCCCTGAGAATCCCATCCACACTCATCATAAAATGTAACATCCATTTCAGCGTGAAGGTCTCAGCTCCTCTGGTCGCTCTTATATATGAAATGTCTCACGATACTGAAACAGGAGATTTCTTTTTTTTCTTCTTTTTTTTTGGGGGGGGGGTAATTCTTCTGACTTTTCTCGCTCACTTTCGTCTTATCTTCAGGGGCTTGTATCACTAATGTCACATCTGCATGGAATAGGCAGACTCATACCAAAATGAGGCATTTCAGCATGGAGACAGCCCTAATTTATGTTGCAGATCCATAATTCATCATAAAGTCAGAATATGTATGTATTTTGTATATGCATGAAAAGCATAATACAAAAGGGCCCAAATGTGTGGGTACACAAAACACCAGGAAATGTGGTCACTGGAATGAAATGTCTATTGTCCATTACTTGTCCAAAACACCCAAACCAGTGGCTTGCTGGGTAATCGCGAGAGTCAGGATGTTGGTGGGCCGCGGTACTTTTGGGACATCACTGGAGAAAACATCTTTTAATAAGGGACTCTCAAAGTTGCACTACTATTATGAGCCAAAAGTAGGGATGTAACGATTCACTCAAGCCCCGATTCGATTCAATTTTGATTGTAAGAAAATATGTTTCTTTTGTTTTAACATCTGCATTTTGTCCTTGTAACAAACTGTAACTGTCTCAGTAAGATAACTTTACATGAACATGAACTAACCATTTTGACTGTTTTGTTTTCTTTTTTTGTTTGAAGCTGCTCTGGCTCAGCTATGTCTATGATTTGTTTTGTTTTTCGTCAGTAGTGGAGTAGTGAACTCTTGCACTGCCCCTCTCTCTCCTCACGTGACTTTTCCCCCTCACCCACGCTTCCCACTCCTCCTGCACACACTGCACTGAATGTGGATTCAATAAGATACAAAAATCTCATTAATCTTGTTTGCAATACACATTTATCAGCATAAATAAGATATGTAGCAAACATTTTGAGCCTTGTCGGATTAACGGGACGTTGCAATGGAGGGGTGTCAGAATGACGGGTCGACCCCGGCTTTAACATTGATTCTTTTATTTTTTACATCGATTCACATCTTAAGCAGTTTAGGTTAAGGTTTATTTCCCACCTACAGGGTTCTTCTGTGTGGAGTTTGCATGTTCTCCCCATGTCTGCGTACTGTAGGTTTACTCTAGGTACTCCGGTTTCCCCTACCACTAAAAAACATGTACAGTAGGTTCCCTGTAGGTGACCAGATGATTAAGAATGACATTCCTAATCTCAGTAGGACTTTCCTGGTTAAACTGAGTGACTGAGGTGCTGAAAGAACGTTCGTATTGCACTTTTCATTCATTGCACTGCAACAGGGAGATGCCAGTGGATGCTGAACTGACTCAGAGCGTCAAGTCTGTGTGAGTAAATAAATGGGCCGGAAAAAAGGCAGAGCGAGGCAGGAAAAAAGAAAGAACGTCAACAGTAACCAATGTACAGTATAAAAAGTGTATTCACGATGTATTTTTCATTTCATTCAAGAATGAAAGGGGCGGAGTCGATTCTACAACCTACAAGGTGAGCTAAAACATGCAACTGTTGAATATTTCTATATATGTTTTGTCATAATAGGCTTTAATGATTACATATGAAACTGTGATGTATAATCTCGGCTTCAAAGTCCCTCATTTTATTGTTGTCTTTATTCTGATATCCACTGGGGGGCAGTGTGTTAGGAGTCAGGTTGCGCAGAGATGACGCAGAAGAAGCATTCCAAGAACACTAATTGATTCTTCGATAAGGAGACGCCTACTTCCTGTTTCTATAAAGGCCCATGCACGGGGTCGATCGATCTCTCGCTCCCTCCTGGCTGGTCGATCAACATGGGTCCCTTGGGACAGCTGCATAACTTTTGTTTAGTCTGTAAATTCAGGGAATAAAATAATGATTTTGATTTTAATAGAACGAGTCTCCGTCTTCTCTCCATATTAAAGAACACAACAAAACCCAACCAACTGCCGACCAGCGCCAAGAACAATCACCACTGACTTTAACGAATTGGCTAAAAAGGGTAAACAACGGCAATGCTTTCACTGGCATACAGCCGCTGTGCTGGTTTTTTGTTATTTACGTTGTTTTAGGCGATCACGTCTATTTGACACACACACCTCTTTACTCTATTCCCTCTGTTCACCTGCATGTCCTTATTTCACCAATGCTCTGCGATACCTGCTGGGTTTAAAATAGCACGTGTGGTCGGCTGTTCCCCTACACATCAACACTCTAGGACCTGAATCACACCTCCCCACGACCGCGCTTCCACGGCACATTGTGAGCGGCGTCGCCGAGCTCCTGTTTGCCCCTCCGACTCCGCTGCATGCTGCGAGGGAGGCCGTGATGCATGAAGTGCCCAGTGGAACGCCTCGCATTAAAATAAATGAATCCTTCCATTTCGCCGGGAAATCTCATTAGGATACATTAAGTAATTGCTGGAGTATATAGTAATTTGACTGTTAAGAGGATAAAATGTGCATCGCTCACAAGCACTCTGGCAAATTTAATAAACAGGACAAAGTCGCTCCTTGGGAGGCAAATGCGCCGGATAATTTGCTTTGCCCTTTACAAAATTCTTCCATAAGCAAAATAGGGTCCCTCAGGTATACGTCACTGGAAGAGCGCGCCGTAGCTCTGGTCGTTGTTCACTAAAACGGCACAGTTCTGTTTCTGTAAATTACAAAAACAAAGCAAGGACAGAATCCAGATTGAGATGTCGCACTTATGTTCTTCGGATCTAAAGTCAAAAATGTTCGTAATTAGTATGTTTTCACCAGACTAAAGCATGAAGGCGTCTAATGAGTCTCTAAGGCCCTCCAACAAAATAGAAATCTGTCACTAATTGCTAGTGTATTTCTGTAGACAATCTTCCGAGGATATGCATCAGCTGTAGAACCAACAGACATACAGTATGTACTGTCTGGTAGAATACTGTATAATGTAAAAGTGCTTTTGAGAAATACGAGGAACATTGGAGCGTAACAACAACAACCTTGCTAGTTCCTAATTTTTTCTTCTTTTTTTTTCGAGTCACGTGACAAAAACTGAACCTAAATTGAAATCACAAAGAATCATCTTAAAACATAAAATAGCTGTGCCCAAACTCATGCCTAGCTTTCTTAAGTCATTCATAGCTGCAGAATTCTTCACAGGGATGAGTTTATAAGCCCTTTTCAGGGTCACAGTCACAGAACAAATCATTCACTTACAAAATACTGATGGACAAAAAATATTTTGTTCAGCTATAGGTATAAGGTATTCTAATGGTGCGTTCCAGGCAACTGGTAACTGGTAAATCTCCCACCTCCCACTTGGAAAAATGCCTTGGAACGCCGCTCGAACACCTCAAGACTGCTACGAGTTCAAATACGAGATAAAGACAGTATGGCATCCCCAAGTGGAGGAGAGCAGCTAATGTTAGAACTGTAACAAAACCACTGAATCAGTGACATGAACGTTGTTCACAGCTTTCAACATAACGTTATGTAGCATGTTTTTAATTATATCTGGTTTGGATAAACTTTCAGAAAACGTTAGCATCGTTGTTGTAGCTTTAGCCGTTTTGTTTACATACGAGTTTAATCACCTGGAACGCTCTGAGGTCGTACGTCGTAATTTTCAAGTGGGAAAGAAACCAGTTTGGATGGAACGAACCATAAGTCCAAGGAAAGCTGTCTGTTATTCCCCAAGATGGCGCTGGCTGTCCCGCGTTACCATGGAGATCAGCTCCCTATGATGATACATTTGCTGCACTGTCTTTCTCTTCACACATGTCCTCTTTAACAGTACACTTAAGGAGGACAAAGAAAAGAAAGGTCAAACAAAACGAAAAAAAGATTGGGTACATGGTGTATAATTCCATGCCTGTATTATTAGACCAGGTTATTGCAACCATGCTGGCTAATTTAAAAAGGACTTTCACTTGGCACTGCTGGAAGTCTAATGATACAGCTGCTGCTGCTACGGAAGACTGGTCGTGGGTTCATATAATACCGTCTCCGACAATTTTCTTCATGCCTCTCCCTGCTCTTCGCCCTTTTTCAACCGGTGCCGTTCTATCCAGTGAAGCCTGTGGGCCACAGAGAACTTTCACTTGACAGACTGATATCGAAAAGTCGAGTTAATGTATGTTTAGCTGCTAAATCGAGGCTTGTAAAGTGACCGAGCTGCTCTTTCATGCAGCTTCTGTCAGGTCTGCGGTGATGGAGCCACGCCGAGCTGAGGCAACCCCGGAGCCTGCATATCCCTCATCTACACGCACACACACAAAAAAGAGCATGAAAGCTGCACATGTTCTCGCAGCAAACATCGTGGGCACGGCTACATGTTATAGCTAGCCCAGAACGCGGGAAGTGGCAGTTTGCCCGGGAGCCAGCTCAGTGCAGCCGACTCCAAACCGTGTGCTACGTTAAGAGGACTGATACTATTTACATTCGTACCACGGTGTGCATTTAAGATTATTCACTTCAAAGAACGTGCCGTGACTGACGGGGCATCTGCCAAAGCAAAGTCGATCAAACACCGTAATGCCACGGGTTGTTTGCGCTATTTCCGTGCACCGCGTTGAAGTATGCATGATGTAAAACTGTCTATACCGCCGGGATCAGAGGTTTTAGTTGTGTGTTTAGCCTTGTCATGTAAAGACGCGCTGGCTGACTGAATCTGCAATTAAATAAGCAAATTCAACAAGGGCTCAGGGTATGGGAACCGAATCAAGACCGCACAGTATTGTGAATAAAATGGTTTGGATTTGTTATACAAAGGGGGCTGACTGATGGAAAAGTGTCAGCCAGTCTGTGTGTTCAGCCACTCACTCTCAAACCATTGTTGCCGTGTGTTAAAATCCGACTGGTTGAATAACTTGGGTTAGCATGTTATTTCAATGCCAATATGTTAAGCATACAAAGCTCTAACAAAACAAGAGAGAAGTGGTGTCAATGAAAGCTCCTTACCTTTACATTTATTTGATTGTAATGTGGTGGGACAAAGGATGCATGGGCAAGGCAGGAAACATGAACATTTAGAGTGTGTAAACAGTATACAGAGGTCCAACATTTCAAACAGCGGTGCAAGTTTGTTTGAGTAGGAGTTTCCATAGAGGAGATGACGTTGTACAGATGGTGATTGAAACAACCCTTCTTTACAATGCACTGTGTTGCTTTGTGTTTTTTCTTCATCTTTGTTTCACCATTTGCATCCAAATGCATCTTTATGAAATCCAATATTTGTTAATCTTCTGTACACTTGAGGGTTTGATATTTCAAAGCACTATTGACTTACATTGTCAGACGCCTTTTACTTGTCCTTGAGTAGCTATCAATGGCCAAAGCCAGCTTCACCTGTTTTCTCAAGCATGTTATGATATACGACTTGTTATTAACAAATCCATTCACCACACGTTTGCTTTTTAATTTACAATAAAAGTTCCAAACTTAATTACAACACTATCCTGTAAGTAGCACTTTAAAAGTGCAGGTACTTTCTGCTCTATTTCCTCCTGCTGACTTCTGTCAAACAGCAGAATGTGTATTATGCACACTTTCCATCAGGCAAGGTCACTTTGAGTATTTGCTCTTTTTACAGCGGAGGTAAAAACGGTTACCGCGGCGCTGCCCTTGTGTGAGCTGAAATTGGTAAAAAGCACAGCCAAGATCAATTACAAGACTTTTCTGCAGGCTCTCAATACGACCCTACTTACAGTTACCACACAGCCGAACTGCTATTCCCTTATAAAACTTCATATTTCAGGGATTCCAGGCCTGTTTGTCAAGCAGCATGCATACATAATTTATTTTTATTGGCTTCTTTGGCGTGATGCATGGAGCTTGTTAAATCCAACTGCTTGTTGCAAATGGAGAGACGGAAACTATTCCATTACACTTAGCTCCGCCGACTATCTTCATTACTCTACTACTTTCATTTACTTACGTACAGCTGGGTATATGATTGTTTCTGTTTCGTATTCAAACAAATCCCACAAAAGTCTTTTTAGAGTCAAAAACTACACGCAGCCGTCAAGATCGTACAGTCCTGCCCTTTTGTCTTCCCCGGTTTCCACTAGTGGGATTCCCGATCCTGAAAAGCTTGCCGTCTCCGTGGACGCGAAACAGCAGTCGTTTTACACAATGACGCCGGGAAACAATGACCGGCACAAAGCTCGCGCAAATTAGCATGAACACTCCGGAAACACGGCCAATTTCTGAGGCGGGGGGAGGAAGAATATGTCCCTTCGTAATTATGCGTATCACCACTGCGCCAGGGACTGCTGCACAATGGCGGAGCGCTGAAAGTTGGCCGCTCGGTTTTTTTGCCACACGCGCGCTGCAGCCGAGGGAGCGGGCCAGTAAATCTGTTACATTTAATCAATGATAAGCATCGGCGGAGGAAATGAGCGCTGCGGTATAATTAAAGGTGCCAGGCTGCGTGTTGGCTCATTAGTTAGCACAGTGGCCGCGCTGGAACATGCACACTGTTTGATCCTGGACACGCTCGGCTCTTCCCGTGTTTGCACCCCCCACCCCCTCGCGACGCACCGGCACTTCAAACGCAGGGCTGACACGGGGCTGCGGTCGGGTCACTCTCGCCGCGTCGATTATACAGGGGAAAGGCATTGGATTGGAAAGTCGCTAACAGTTCAGCACAGCATCTTCATTTGTGCAAGGAACGAGAGTTTGTAAGGGACCAGATCAGAACAAGTTTTGGTGAGCGCGTTTTCTCCAGTTCAGCTTCGCCCAAATCTAGAAGCTTCTTGACTGGAGTTTACAGCTTCTAGGCCAGTGCCTCATTTGAAAGCTAAGACCATAGACATATTATTAATAGGGATGGGTACCGAACCCCGGTATCATACCGGCCCCGGGGACACGTGTGCCGGTCCACCCAGACCGATAAGCTCCAGCCTTAACGGTCTTCTTAACGGGGCTGCTGCGCTCAAATAATCACTCCGCCCTCATGGATGCGTTCGCTGCATCGGATCTGTTCATCCCCGCTACCCCACACGAAAGTGCAGGGTGTCCCCCCTGCGCTCTGCCACTGCCCTGTCTCCCCTCTGCAGCCGTGTGCAGCGAGACAGGTGCGCGCGGGAAAGACACGCGGTGTTACGAGCTGCTACCGCTAACCCGCGGTAAAAAAAAAAAAAAGCTAAACGTAGTTTCGGGTGGAGTCTATTTTTCCACAAACGGCGTACACAGTGGCATGTACGTGCCATTGACTGTAAATTTAGAATGGACAGCGGGAGCAATGGCCTTCACAGTCAATGGTACGTGCACATGCGTGCGCGCTCCCACGTGCACGTCAGCGCGAGCCGCAAGCTGAGAGGCAGAAAACAGTTCATTATTTTACTGCACATTTGGACTCATTTGGAGCTACAGCCAAATCTAACCAACAGCCTTGATTTACTAGACAATAATAATGATTTTTTTTAAAAAGCGACGTAAGTGAAGTATTTTAACTCCCATATATTAAGTGTATGCGCAAAGTGGAAATGAAATGTAGAGTAATAAATAAATAATATAGACCAAGGATTAATGCCTACGTATACGGTAGTCTCAATCTACCTGTGTATATACAGTATATTTTTCTGTTAAAGTACCGATAAGAGTACCGTTAAAGTACCGGATCGATAAGGAGTATCGATAAGAGTAGTAGTATCGATAAATCCTTAACGATACCCATCCCTAATTATTAATAGACCGTTAATACTCACTCCTCCCCGTTTACCACAATGACCACGTTCGAGGGGGAAATCATGGCGGATTTACAGACTCCTCCTCCCCAGCTCTGACGAAGCATGTTCCTAATAAGGGCATAAGGGCGGGATCTTCACTGTAGACTCGGACCCTTGTGTGTCGTGTAGCTCGCGCAGCTCCAATGCTAACAGTCCGACCCCCGTTAAGTAGGAGATTTCTAAAATTTAGACAGCCTACGATAACCAGCCCGGTGCCTCTGATTGTGTCTAACCCAGCGTAATCACAGGAGGAATATCTAGCTGTAGACAGTTCCAAAATTTTCGTCTAATTTTTTACCCATTTCTCGTTGCGCTTTTGTATGGCGTTTTTTTATCACAATTTTGTCGTTTGTGTTGAGTTTCTTGCTGCACTTTCATCGCTTTATTTGTCATATTTTGTTGCTTTTCTGTTGCTCTTTTGTCACTTTCTCTTTAGTAGCTTTTTGTCATCGCTTTTTTTGTTGCATTTTTGCTACTTTTCTTTGCTCTTTTGATGCTTTTTTTGTTGTTGTATTTTCATCCTAGTTTTCTTCTCGTTTTTGGCGCTATTTTGACGCTTTTTTTTCCCCCAAGAAGCTTTTAGATTTGGGTAATGCCAAACTGGATAAAATGCGTTAAGGCGGGGGGTTAAGAGGTTAACACACTGAGGAGCTTCGTGGATTTCAAAAGTGTGACGGATATTTGAGTGTATGATGGCGTTTTGAGTGCGGAAGAGAGAACCATAAAAATACACACACAAAAATGAATTTTCGGTCATTTAAAAGTCCTGAATTTAACTTTACCAGCACAGTGCAATGTATTTAATTCAATAACTGAGATCCAGAACAAAAACTGTGTCCGAGTTGTTATTTTCTATTTGTTTCAATTATTAGCAAAGATTGTACTTCCCAGCCCTTACCCTCAAATACCTCCCCTTTTCATTTCATTTACTGTCTTCATTAAGATGCCCTGTACTTTCTGAGTGCAATAAAGCAAACCTTATTCTGTATGTACATGTATTTGCATGTCAATTTTGTCCCTAATGCATTGCACCTTGACAAATGTAAATGCCAGAGAAGTATTTCTCTTCAGATGCACTAAAGCCTGTCTCGGTGCGGCTCATTCCTGTGAAGCCTCTTGGATTAGACCTGAATTAGAGCCGCACTCCATCATCCACACTCATTTATTTGCTTCTTTGTCATCCTAATGATGTATTTAACTCACTGCACTGCCAATAATGTGCCATGTAATTGTTTTCTGAAATGTGTTTTTGTTAGACGTCTGTTACCATAGATGCAGGTGATTTCAAGTGTACCCTTTCCGAGAAGTGTTGTTTCCAAGACTATGGTCGTGTAAAAGGTTAAAAAAGTATGGCAAAGAAGTAGAAAACATTTAAATGAAATCATGAATAAGGGAAGAAACTCAGTTGTACTAAAATAATCAATTGAGAGAAACTGAAATACACTACTACACTAAACACTAGTATTACATTAACATTACAAATTCAGCTTCTAATAATGGTGCACTGCTGGCTTAGGAGGCAGTAGATCATGTTTGAGATGCAGAAAGAAAAGCTCAGAATTATGACAATCTCTTCCAAATGCACCAGTAAGTGCTACAGTCATTAGACAAATGTGTTAGTGTGCGCAGCCTTTCCAGAACATCATGTATTATCATATAAATTGAATTTGGGCTCCTAATGTTTGAGCGCATAATGGGAAAAGGCTCTTTTAATTATGTTATTTCTTCCTCCAACTCGGTGTCCACATCGGCTCGCCAACACAGCTGAGAGGGCCTCTTATTTATTTGATACGATTAGTGCTCCTCATGCAACCCCTATAATGTTGTGATATCTCCTCTGTCACACAACTGTCAGGTAACAACACATTTGTAAAATCTAATTTTATGCTCAAGTGCCTCTGCTTCTGCAATTTATCGCAGCCATCGCTCAAGCCCGCGTTCCCGTTCCACTCTCGGGCTCTCCAGTCCCCGCCCTCTCTTCCCGACTTACCGGGGTGTTTTGATCTCATTATCATTCCCAAACATTCAGCACGGATAATCTGTCAGGGTGGGAGGCTGCGGCACGGAATCGCACCGGGCACCGCTCGCTCCTGATCGGGGGGCTGATGGGGCGTGCTTCACATGAAAATACCTGCTTTCCCCGCGACTAAAGTGGAAATAATGGCCGGGTCTCTGCACTGAATGCCGAAACACTAGGCGCTGTCAGTTTTGTTAAGAAGTAGGGGAGAAAAAGTGGACCGAGCTGTTACTATGCAGTTTAAGATGATAAGACTCAGGCTGGATCTCCCTGGCCTGGTGCATGTGCAATATTTGATATGACAACAACCATTTAGGAAAAAAATACAAACATTTATTTCCTTAAGATATTTTTGAGGGGGAAAAAAGTTATATTATACAACTATTTCAATACAGGGAGAAAAAAATACAACGATTGCAGTGGCTATAGTAAAGCTAATGGCGAGTAGTTTCACCTTGGGATGAGAGGATTAAGTTTAGCAGAAATCAAGAGGTGAGGAAAGCATTTCCTGGTTATGTAGGACCTCAGGAGGTCAAACAGCCACTGGTGAAGATCCACTCAAAGATGCGTTAGAGGTGTGAAAAACAACTCCAGGTATGTTTTTGACGAGAGAACAACACCGTAACATTGTTAAAAGCAGGGCTGCATGCCGTTAAATTTGTTTTGATACCCGTACTGGTTTACGATACCAATACCTGAACGATACATTATACCTATCGATACCTGTACTAAAATATTTGTCATCTAGAACCATAAACAGAACATTTATTATTTGATAAAATACGAAATTCTTCTCAGTTTGTATCATTTATTTGAGCTGAAAACTACCAAGTCACTTCCTGCTGTCCTCAGACCCAACAGGCATTTTCGGTACTTTTGATACTTTTAGTTTTTTGATACCAGACTGTTATAATGTAACAGTACCCAGCCCTAGTTAAAAGCTCTAAAGTCCATTTTGCATGATACCCCATTTGTACATTACACAAACAATCCTTGTGCTCCAGAATGCACTGGTATTCCACACTAAAATTCAACCGACTATAGGTGACATTGTACAGTGAAAATATAAACTTCTTACAGGGAAAGGCAGGGTCACGAGCGTGCCAAAGCTGTGTCTTCTGGGAAAAGCTTTTAAAAAAAAGGCACTTTGATCCTTACTCCCAAACAAGAAATAATAGCAGTGTCTTTGCACCACATGCTAAGAAAACCTGGCCCTGTCAATTTACTGAGGAAAAAAACTGCCTCTAGGTGACAGGCACAAAAGTCGGACAGTGCAGCTCGGAATTGATTAGCCAAAGACCAAGCAGCGGGACTCTCATGGCCTTTTTTTTTGTTTGTTTTTTTACAAACCACCAATCTCTTTCCTGCGAACCCACACAATGCCGCGATCCTTCCCGTGAACAATTTCGCCCTTCGCGGTTCCACCACCTCCCCCATCTGCGTGCTATTGTTTCCACAGAGGTAAAGCCCTTCCCCGTGCCAAAATCCTCACCTCAGCGCCAGTTCAATCATTCCTCGAGCCAAGACAACCGGGAGGCAACACAATGGCGGCTAAAGCCAGGTGGACAGGAAGCCGCTCGCTGTGCCAAGTTTCACCGTGTCCGTCAGTGTCCTCTGCTCTTGGACACCTCTTCCGACACCGCTATTGTGTTTTCCCGTTCGCATATAGTGGGAGGAAAGGGAGAGTTACAACCTGGGTTCTTTGTACAACGGTTGGTGAGTGGCAGGGAAACTTTCTTCTTGCACGACAATCAGGATTCCTAGCGCTCTAGTTTATTGCAACAGCAGATCCATCAGTCGTTCACAAATTGCACGTAGAATCGCAAGCGCAACCCGTCTCTATCTGCCTGATTTGAGCAGCAAATCTTTTCGGTGCACTTTTCCACCACACCTCACTTGTTTGTCAGTGCCTGTTAAAGTCTTCTGTGGTTGGAGCAGTAGCAGTAACATCCAAAATAAGCCGTGCAAGGTTTCACAAATAACCGGATGCAGTGATCGTTTGTATCCTTGGCAACTTTGGTTAATAAGCAGTTTGATCGTGACCCCAAGCGGTTTAGCCCAGCTCGCTGAATCGGCCCACCGGCCTCAGGAATACAATGAGGTCGTGCCTGTACTATACCAATTACAGTAACGATAGCAAATACTGCAATATGACTACAGGGTTGGCACAAATCGTCTGTTTTGGCCTCGCTGGTGAAGGCCTTTTTTGTGATGTGCGCTGCAGTTAACACTGAAGTGAGAATGCTTCACAAGTGAGAAAACACTATGACTGTTCTTTGTGTTGAGTTGTTACACACTTCATCCAAATAAATCACAATCAGAGTTGGTCTCGGAATTTAAATGGAGGGAGATGTTTTGTGGGAAAACATCTTGGTAGGTGACAGAAAGAACATTTCCTCATAAAACTGTAAGTTAACTGAGCCGTAAACATAAAGTTAGCCATTTTGGATGCAGAAAGGCACTCACAAAGGTTTGGAAAGTTAACAAGCCTTTATTTTACATGGCTAACTGGATCAAAAAGCCAACGCATTTCGGCTCATAGACCTTCCACAGGGGAAACTCGAGATGGCTGTCTGAGGCCACCTTATAACTACTGCAGGAGTCACATGCACATGTATCGTGTAATGTGCACATTATTTCGGGCCGTACTCAGCTACGGCTAACCCTCAGTACCCCATGGCTATGCCTTACAAAGAAGCTAACCATGGCAGCTGCAATAGCCTAAACATGATGTGGAATTGCAAAAGATTTTCTCCTTTTCTGTAAAAAAAAAAAAAAAAAACACTTTACCTAATACCTTAATTTTATTTTTATTTATTTTATTTATTGGTTTATTTGTTCGGGACAGTGCATGTTAATGAACACACATGGGTCTCATGCATGTAAACTAGCCACACCGGATTGTAGCCTTGGGCTAATTTGCATCCGTCGTCCCCCATGCACACTCTCAAACACACTCTCATTCATCCGGGCCTATTGTACATGTTTTTAGTGGTAGGGGAAACCAAAGTACCCGGAGGAATCCTACGCAGACACGGGGAGAACATGCAAACTCCAGAAAGGCCCCGTCCAGGTGGGAATCGAACCAGGGACCTTCTAGCTGTGAAGCACGAGCGCTAACCGCTGTGCCACCGAGCGCATTTTCTCCAGTTCGGTTTTATCCAAATCTAAAAGCTTCTCGAGTGGAGCATACAACCTATAGGCCAGTGTAACACCTCATTTGAAAGCTAAGACCTACCAAACGGTTTGTAATTTTTTTTATTGCGTTGTGACCACGTTTTTTTTTTTGTGGAATTTTTTTCTTGCTTTTTAATCACTTTTTAGTTGTGTTTTTGTTGCTTTTCTGGCATGTTTTTTGTCAAATTTGTGTTGCTTTTTCATCTCATTTGTGTTTTTTTTGTCACATATTCATCGCTTTTTCATCTCATTTTTTGTCAGGTTTTCGTCTCCTTTTTGGCACTTTCTTCAAGAGAGCTTTTAGACTTGGGTAAAGCCAAACCGGAGAAAATGTACTCGGATCAGGTGAGAGGTTAGGAGTTTAACTGATGTACGTATTTTGTATTTTTCTGTTTACAAAATGTCTATTCTTCTGTTTCTTTGAATTTTTTAAAAATGAAATATGTGCACATTACACCAAACATCAGGTGACCACGTGCCAGCCCAAATTGTGCATGTGACTCCTGCAAACTACAGTAGTTATATAAGATGGCCTCAGACAGCCATCTTGAGGAAGGCCTACGGGCATACACACATTGGCTTTTTAAGTTGGCCAAGTACAATAAAGGCTTTTTTTTAACTTTGCTAACCTTTTTGAGTGCCTCAGTGTTTTGTTTAGTTGCTTTTTTAAGAATGATCCCTGCACTGAAGAGCATCAAAAGGAAATGATTTTAAACATACTATAAACAAAGACATTATATCCTCCTATATACACGTCCATTTAATTAATACCCAAACATGCCTTCCCTCCAAGCTGCTTTCCACTATATGATTTCTGCGAGGGTTTCAAAAATAGAGACACAACTTATTTGAGTAACCTTCCACTTCAAAGTGCACACATTTGTTTTCCTCTCCACTTTATGCCGCCTATAGGAGGTCATTTGCGCGCTGCGGGGCTCTATTTCCATTAGTGGCATTTGGAAGAGCTTTTATTTTTTATTTTTACTGCCACAAACCTGTTGACGGCGAATTGACTCGTCCAGAGGCCCAAAGCGCCGCAGTTAGATGTATAGTCCCCATAAAGCCACGCGGTGTAATAGCCATCGATTTACAAGTAAAGGAACAATTAATAACTGCGCCCGTGTTTGTGCGACTAAGCTGTGTCAACGTCCGCACTTCAATGGAAAGATATTGTTTTAATTTAGCCTCCATTATTGCCGTACTGTTTTGACAGCCACTTAGTTCCTATAATGCTTAACATAATTAGAACAGGAGTGTGAGTTCAGCTACGTATAAAACTCCTTGACAGTGCTATTATGCCGCACACAGAGAAATGAGTGTCTTTTGCCAAAGGCGTAATGAACGACATGGAAGTAACACTTTATTTCATTCTGTCCCACTCAAGCGAATGGGTATAAACAGTCAGGGCAGATTTGATTGCCTTTGTAGCAACAAGAGAGGAACTATTTAACACAAAATGTGATTCTAAATAACCCGAGACAACTCAAAACTTAATGCACTCGTCTGGTGGTAATAGCGGTGGTTTCGATACATGGAAACTGACGGTTCAAAAGTTGTCTATTTGTTGTGTTCAAGGGCAAACCTTTGTGCGGTTATGGGCTCGGTCTGCGAATACTGGTAATGCCATATTAAAGCTGCATTATGCAACTTTTTATGTGGAAAAAAAAAGTTGATATTCGTGTGTACTTGACCTCGTAATGACCGCGCGGCTATATGAGCGGTCAGAATGGCGCCTTTACTTTCCATCACAGTGGTCTCTAGGACGCTCCAGGATCAATTGTTTGGAAGGTTTTCACTGCTGACGGACCCTCCAACTAGGAAACCTTCAAAACAATTGATACTGGATCTGATACTATCTTTCAGAACTGCTTTTACCTTATGTACCTTCACGGCCCCTTCGCTCCTCCGGCAGGGGTCTCCTAGTTATTCCTAAAGTCAACAGAAAGACTCACGGCAACGACCTGCCAGAGGAGCTCAGGACCGCAGATAACGTTCATGTATTTAAGAGCAGGCACAAGACCCACCTTTTTAGCTTAGCTTTTAACTGACATCTATTTATTTAGTCCTAATTATATATTGTATATTATGTGTATGTGTATGTATGTATGTATATGTATATATGTGTATATGTATGTGTACAGTATATGTGTATACGTATATGACCAATGATACAGCCACTGTCACAACAAGGTCAAATACGCACACATATCAACAGTTTTTTTCACATAAAAAGTTGCATAATGCACCTTTAAGTTGCCAATTGTTTTGCAAAATTAAAATATCTGAAAATAATGGTGAACAGAAATGTGACCCGCCCTGGATTCCGAAGACACAAGTGGGGAGAAGCTTTGGGAGAAGCATGCAGGATTTTGACAGTAAATAAACAACCATAAACATAAAGATTTTATTTGGAATTTTTTTACTGAAAGTTCACACACAAGTAACAGACAACTGTGAAGTGAAAGCAAAATGATACATGATTCTGTTATTTTTCAAAAAATAGAAAAGTGAAAAGTGGGGCCTGCACAAGTATTCATACAGCATGACTTAATACTTTGAGATGTAAATGAGCCCTATTGTCACTCCCAACAGCAGAGAGGTGACAATGGCCCAAATCTTTGGAGAGCTTTTTCAGCCCTTTGGCCTTTTGGGAAACTTCAAATCACCGCTACACCTCCAAATATTATCAGATTTCCATGTGTTACACATCGTTGGAAAGCTTGGAGACTACACTTTAATAATCTGTGAAAAATTTCAAAATGCCCCAGAACCGACTTGTGTCTTTCACAAATGTCAATGTCTATCTTTTATATTCGTACTTATGTTTTGGGATAATTATAGCTATCATTTGATCAAAATTCCTACATATCTTTGGCGAGACTGAGGTGTGGACGACTTCATGCTTGGAAAAGAGAGGTAACCACCCATTTGAATTGAAATTAAGAACATATTCCAGGGCAAACATTAGGCTCGGGAAACACTTTCTGACAGAGAAGACGGAGTCGCCGGCGTGTTTTTCAAAGTCACTGCAGACATGGCTAAATATATCAATGCCCCACTTATTACTGGACGGACCACACATGCAAAGTTAATGTAGACAAATGAGGGGGAGGTGCGCGGGGCAGATCATTTGGGGCACCTCTGGCTACTTTCTGGGACAAGTGGAATGAACGCCAGTGCTGTGTGAGGGCACTCAGATTCTCTGGAATAACAGCGGTCTCAATGCATTACAATTGGAGCCGCGGGGCTTCTTTTTTTTTCTTCCTCTTTCAGCTCGGATACGGAGGCGGGAGATTATTCCTCCAAGGTTTGGACGTGTCCGTGTTCTCATGAGGATTAGCGAGTGTGATAGACCGCGGGACATTAAGTGGAACCTACTAAACTAAATTCTACATTTGAGGAATATAAATGATGTTTTTACTGCAGGTGCTCCCACACACTACAAACTGGAGTGAAAATAAAATCCTAACGCTTTCAATTATACATTTATGTAAGATATTGCGCTTTCTATTGCCTGAATTCCACTATCTCACAAGCACACTGCCCACACTTTTACAACCACAATGGTAATATGTGTATTAAATTACTACTTAAAGCCAACTTTTTGGGTAATGTGTGCTACAGTATTGTTCAATTTAGTGCATGTTGCCACACATTATCTAGATATCAGAGTTTAATGCTTTTGAAAACATGACTTATTTAGCAGGATAATATCCGTTGTAATAATTATCATTTTATTTTATGTCAGTGAAGCAGCAAGAAGAAAGGTTGGGAAGACAAATGTTATGCAACAGGATGTGACACAGATAGAGGTAAAGTTCTGTAGTTTGACTCATTCAGTTTTAATTGTAAATTGAATAAACACATTAGCATATAAAAGCCTCATTAACTTTAGCTATGCATGAAAAGCTAATGAATATACATGCCTTATGAACATGATAGCATACCTTTGCAAATGATTTCAACTTTTATGCTTCTATTATTGCTCTTTTAAATTGTTTAAGTTTGACTCCCTCATTTGCCATTGACATAACATGGATCGGCACAGCAACAGTTTAACATTGTTTGCCTCTCTCTATGTCACTTCCTGTCAGTGTCCAATAAGGAAGTGAAACTATAAACATCACAAAAATGGTCAAGCTAAAGGAAGCTGGGTAATTTACAAATATAATTGTGTATGCTTTGGGGAAATAAATGTGCCAAATGTGTCATACGCACTCAAAATAAAAAACTGTGCACATTTCAAAACTCATTAGCCTTAAAGGGACTATACATAAGTTTAACCACAAATAAATGTATACAAATTTAAAATTTCTTTCTCATACATGCTCCAGCAATGCCCTGGTGAGTAGAATGAGCCCTGGCCTTTTAACCGCAATTGCCTCTACATGCCTGTAAAGTCACTTAAATAGTTTATGTTCGGGTCGAACAAGCAAACAGCGTAATGCGTAATGCGCGTTCACGCTCAGCTGTAGCATTAGCTGTATCTCCTCTATACTGACGCTGCAGCGCGAGTGGTAACTTCGGAGGGATGGATTTAGCGGAGAATAAGAGGAGACCGGCTTCAAGCACCATCGAAACTCCAGCCCAGACCCCAAATAACGAAAAGAAACGAAGAGTTTATTCGAGTGTGACAAAAAAGGCGAAAGTCGAGTCTGATCTGTGTAGGCAAAGAACCAGAGTAAACATCGGAAAATGTTGAGAGAATCTCTCAAAAGACCCGCAGCTTATTTTGCTTGAAAGGTAAGAAATTATTACTAAATACGTGGGGGAAAAGTGTTGTTGATTCTTTCAAAACAACGGTGTCCGACTGTCCGTGCATGTTGTACAAACTTCACAGAAACAAGCCATAAAATAATCATATTTGGAAGTTACCAAAATAGTTGATCTAATAGTTTTATACCTACAGAGAAGTTGTGTAGTATTAGTAGCAGACTAGTAGTGTCAGTAATAACAGTAATTGTGCTGTACCTACAAAACATTTGAGTAGTAACAGTGGTAATGGTGCTGTATTTACAATGGCAAAAATAATGCTGCTAATGTTAGCTTTTCTTGGCCGCAAAATAAGCATGACTGTTCACCGATTTATAAGTAGTGAAACGACTACAAAAAGTAAACACTGGACATGTGCCGTTTACAATATAGTTTACGAGTTAGCTACGCTAACTTTGGGCCCAGGGAATTGAAGAGATGATTTTGGCTTTTCCTAGTAGTATTTCTACCAGTGGAAATATTTTATTATTTCAATTAGGTCTGCGTTTATGCATACTGTACAAAGTATATGAGTATTTTTTTTTTCCTCCTTCAAACGTCAATTATTCGTTTATCTGTATTACTTGGCTTCTTCACTTGATTCACTTTGCTGCATTTGCTCAAGTATTTTATCTTGGAAAACATTCACTCAAACTGATTTGGTCTAAATATCTTATAAAACAGTAACGTTTCTTACCTCAGTTTAAGTCAAATCTGTAAATTGACCAGGATGGGACTGTTATTTCTGGTGCTCCTAAAGCCTGAGCGCCTCATGCACGAGCTTATCATCGAGGCTGCAGTTACGCGTTTGGCCTGAGGGGGCAATTGCGAGTACAAAACTGCTAAACTCCACAGAGCCCCTTTAACTTCTGCCTGTTAAACAACATTGAAAATTCCCTTTTACATAGTTTTGAAAATAATATATTTTAAATGTCGGCCTCCCTCCATTGTCAAAACAAATGATTTTTAAAGTTTTGGTCCACTCTTTCAAGCATGTTGACTGGTATAATGGCAGTTTCGGTTCGGCCATTATCCAGGGTCTGTGGAAAATCGTTATGAACCAGGAATTTGAGATAACCCCACAGGAAATAATCACAGGGCTAAATCATGCGAGCGCGCAGGCCAGCTTCGGTCCCCTCTCAGTGAGATGAGTTGCCCGGGGAAGGCTTCTCTCCAAAAATCCATTGAAATCATTTTGTATGGATGAAGACGTAGTTCATCGTGAAGAATTCGACGAAAAGAACGTCCAGATACGCCAGGAGCAAGTGCAACGCTTTGGAGAGTGCAGCGTGGACAGACAAACTCGTGTAACATTATCAGGTGTTGTCACAGTCCTCGTCGGCCCTTTCTTTCTTTTGGACACATTCCCTGTTTCCCTGAAGGCATCCACCCACAATAAAATCGATTTGCGATCAGGAACACGGCATGACAGAGTAGCCATTAGAAAAATATATCTTGACAGCAAAGGCGCGCTGCTCCCTCTACCACAGCATACCGTCGTACCCCATGCGCACCCTGAAACACACTCTCATTCATCCTGGCCTATTGTACATGTTTTTAGTTGTAGGGGAAACCTCGAGTACTCGCAGGAAACCTACGCAGACACAGGGAGAACATGCAAACTCCACACAGAAAGGCCACCGTCCAGCCTCTTCCATTGGTTCCTCTCCCATCCCACTGTGACCCTCCTTAACATCACCACAAGCTTTTCGAAAAAAGGAAGTACCCACGCCCCACCCCTGTATGTTAAAAAGTTGTATCTATTCTGCGAAACACATTGCAGTAACTCCGAGAGAGAAGAGACAGGAGAGTTCCCTCACAACGAGCGGCGGCGCGTCTAACTTCACGAGATTGATTGACAGCTCGCATTAGAGTCTCTTGTAAACACTGTCTGAATTGTTTAATGAGACAGAAAAGTCAAATGGCCCATGGAAATGCAGATCGGGGTCGGTTATTCCAATCACACAGCGAGCCGATTCCCTTTTTATGATCTAATTCAAAACAAGCATATCAATCTACAGTGTACATCGCTCCAGCAAATGATGAGACAACGGAGTGAGAGAACTGAAGCTCGCTCAAAGAGTGATGGACGCTTAGGCAAACCAATTTCACAAACTTGTTGGTGCGCCATGTGAAATACAGATGAAAGGACGCTGTGTTTATTTCCAACCACTGTATTTAATTGTGCCTTTGATCATGTGCGTTCAGCTATTTAGACAGGCCTCCATGTGGATTCATCGATCAATCTGTAGACCAGGGGTGCCCAAAGTGGGGCCCGCGGGCCAAATTTGGCCCGCCAAAACAATTCTGTTGGCCCGCCAAAGAATTACCTACTTTTGCGCTGTATGGTTAATACTAACTCTCTCCCATTCATTCTCCATGATAAATATGGATGCAGTACACTTTTTGGCCACCAGCGTCAAATTGGGGGCGCTGTTTCACTCCTTTCGCAAAGTTAAGGAAACACAGTTGTGGTGTCTTGGTTTTTATCACAGAGCATTGTAGCATCAACTTTCCCAATTTTCCAACTTTTATTGCAAAGTTTGTTGACATCAACATAGGTCATGTTAAAATGAACTTATTAAAGAATTTATGCTGAACTGACACTTTCAAAAAGATCTAATGTGGCATTTTCTTTGAGTTAAAGAGAGGGTATTATGCTTTTTCAATCACATAGCACCAGTCTATAGCATACTACAATGACGACGTAACCTTCTGTTGGTCTGTATATGCAGTAAATTAAAATAACTGCCTTGAATAAAATTGCTCTCTCAAAATGGCTGTACTGAACGTCTTGAAATAGGCCTCTGTCTCTTTAAGAAGCTTTCCGACACGCCCCCTTCAGCACACTGCTGTGGCATTTAAACAACAACACTGTGCGGGGAGGGGGCTCTGCTGAGCTGAGGAGCAGTGGTTGGTGGCTTGGCTGGTGACAAAAGGTCCAGAGGCGTCTCCAGGAGGTGGGGGCGTTCTTAGGAGGACTGAGGCATAGCTACACCTAAAATGGCTGCCGTCTACGTTTTTACTGATTACTCAAAAATATGTGAATGAGCCAAGGCAACACTCCAGGCATGTGTTTAATGAGGGAATGACATAATAACATGATATAAAGCTTGAAAAAGTCGATTTTACATAATACCCCCCCTTTAACAAATGAATGAGGTAAAGTCAATGTAGATACAGGTGTTGTTGTTTTTTACATTTTACATATTGCTACAATTGTTGATTTTGGTCTACTAAAACTGGGCTTTTGCCATAGTTAATATAGCATGTTATTTGCATAGATAGAATCAAATGCAAATGTATACCGAAAAATAAAATAAAGTAACTATTATTATTTGCATTTATGTCTGTTTCACGCTTGATATCGCCGTGTTTGGCCCGCAACCCACAGGCACTTCTTCATTTTGGCCCTCGGAGACAAAATGTTTGGGCACCCCTGCTGTACACTTTATTCTACCCATATGGAAATGTATCTCTGCAATACCAAACGGTAGCTGAACTCTCTCCCTTTCCTCTTCTTCCCCCTGCATTGTGGTCATCCAGCCCCTCAAAGTGACTCAACTGACTGTACTGTTTAGATTTACATTTAAACAGTAGTTCGCACACTAAGCCTATATTTAGGTCTTTTCAGACATGACTCGTCTATTGTCGGTTTATAATTAAAGCTGCTTGTTTTATCACAGAGCACGAACGTTAGTCCCGAGTATTTCGGCGCGCCTCCTCAAAGCCGATTAGAGCAGCAAGAAAAAGGGGCCAGCTCATCCTCTCGCCAAGGCGGGATATTTACATTTCAGTGCCATGCGGGGGAATGTTAATTTGGCTGCTGAGATTCAACACGGCAGGCACTTTCACACATGAGCGCTTAATGGGTTCGTTATAACATCCTGAGGGACGGCGCTCATTACGTGTCCTGGTCAACTCCGACAGGTGCAGCCATCACCGATCTTTGTTCAATGTGTCAACAGATTCTTAGTACGAGGGATGGCGGAGCAGTTTGAGATCATATGATTGATGATTGATGAATGAGTGGAAACGTTGTGCCAAAATGAAAATACAGGGTCAAAAGAAGGACATTGTTAAAGTGATAGTCTGTAAGTTTGCAAGGTGAGGAGGGGATAGAGGGAAATTTGAAAGTAAACCATCACATTTCTCCCCTCTTTAACCAGAAAGACCTTCTTAGTTGGCAAAATGAGTAGAGGAAAAGAATTTCCAACAGTAAACGATCAAGCTCCTCCCCCTGTCCTCCTGCTTGAACCTGAGATCCAGGAAGTAGGGATTTAACAAAATATATATACAGTATATGTATATGAATACTTAATTTACATCAAAATGCAAGACCAAGTAGCGGATTTTGCACATTTTATAAAATGTGTAAATACATTTAGACTATCCAGACTATCACTTTAATGTTAACAGGAGAATTTGAATTGAAAAGAAAAGAGAATTGAATTACTTTTCACTGCAGCGATGGATCTGACTTTTTTTTATCTCATGAGAGTCTATCTTGAATGGCTCAGAATGATACTCGTGCATCAAAGTTACTGATGTATTAGACCAGTTACGTGGCGGTATTGCAGTAAGTGGGCATTGCAGTAAGTGTACATTTCGCGACAATAACTCGCGCTTTTATTGCTACTAATGCCCTACGCAGCGATTACGGAAAAAGTATGCCGCTACATAATTACAAGCAGTATTTTTTATCTAAATATTTCATTACTTCACTATAGTGCATTGTTGTTTAGCTACGTTTGGAGACGAGGCTGCGGTTGGCTAACACTACGGGCGCTTGAGCCAGTCAGTTGCAAATAAACTTTGTCCTCTTCACATACAATTGCTTCTGGCGTAAAAGTGATGGTAAATGCGAATCAATATATAAATTACACAACATGAAGAGGTTATTTCATGCCAAAGATCACACTGAAGATAATGAAATGGAGTGTACAAGAAAAGAAACATGATCAAAAATCTTAGGACTGCTGTTTCAAATCACTGATAGCTTTGTGCTAGTCTCAAATCAGGCTTAATGGAATAGAGCGGCTTACAATGAGGATTCCCACTGGACAAAGACAGACTATTTGACACCTTTTAGAGGCAGTAATGAAAGTAAGAGGATGTATCCATTACTCTTTGAAAAATGCACAAAACACAGATTAGGCACATCCTCCCGACTCTTTACACTATGATATACTGTATATTCTGCCATTTCACAAAGCAAGTCAGCATATCATGTCTGGGATATTTCAACACCAGCACATATTTGCCCAGTTATTTGTAGTGTGTTCTCCACCTAATGATACCAATGTCCTTCACGGAAGAAAAAAAAAACGTGCGGCCCAAAGTTAAATGTCTAAATTATTCCACTATTGCCTTTCAGAGTATCTTTGGATCCAGACCAAGAACACCATTAGGACATTTTAAACAAACCCATTAAGTATGTGTGTCATTACAGCCAGACTCCTACGTCTGGAGGCAACACATGGACAGTCCCACTCAGAACAGGAGGGAAACTCCAGAGATGCTTGTCTGAGCCAGTAGAATATGTGGTAAATAGAAGGATTTGGTTGGGTACAGTGGCAGAGGGGTTAGCATTCTTAGGCGCCGATTAGTAGATTATGTTTAAACATTTTAAATAATGTTTAAAGAAGAGTCCATACAAAAGACTGGGGCTAATCAGGATTTCGATTTGATCTGGAGCGCACTCTGCAGGCCCTTCGGAGGAAAAAAAAAAGTGAGAACTTTCACTTTCGTCTATCGGCATGCTAGCAACGCCACTGCACCTTGAAGAACACATATTGTATTACAGTATTAAGAGCCCTGGATCTGAAATGTTAATGTTATAGTGTTTCATTTATTTGATAGGGAACAATTAACAAGTAGCACACTGTTAGAAAAATGTCAAGAATGTAACTATAGATTAAAGGGATACTTCGGGATTTTTGACATAGGGCCTCATTTCCTAGTTATCCAGAGTGTTGTTGATGTCTGGAGATATTTTTTCTTAAATTCATGCAGTTCTTATATTTGAAGAGTCTAGTTGCGCTAGCCTAGAGCAAGGCTAAAGCATTTCTATGGTAAACGCTAGCCCGCATTAAAAAACAGTCTGACGCACTCCACAGTGCACCTGAGGTAAATCACTTATAACGCCAGACTAACAATATAAATGTCTGTGTCGATAGGTTAATTTTAACCATTTTGCATTTAAAATAACTTATATTTGAGCGGCATCAGCTTCGTGGCTGTAAGCTAAGGCAGTGGCGGAGTGATCTGCGAGAAAATAGTCCCTCAAAATGCGGTAATTCATGTGATACAAGGTCAGTTTTATTAAAAAAATTATTCTATTAACAGACATTTATATGGTTAGTCTGGTGTTATATGTGATTTACCTCAGGTGCAGTGTGGAGTGCGTCAGACTGTTTTTTAATGCGGGCTAGCGTTTACCATAGAACTGCTTTAGCCTTGCTCTAGGCTAGCGCAACTAGACTCTTCAAATATAAGAACTGCATGAATTTAAGAAAAAAATATCTCCAGACATCAACAACACTCTGGATAACTAGGAAATGAGGCCCTATGTCAAAAATCCCGAAGTATCCCTTTAATGTTTATGGCCTGGGTTTGAGTGAGGCACTGTATGCAAATGTTATGGCTGCACCTCCGTTCTTTTGTGTGTGTGTGTGTGGTAAAAGGACAATATTTAGTTAAGAAGTGCTGTATTTTATTTTATTTATTTTATTGAGCCACTCTGTCCAATCAGAGAACAATATCCTGTGACCTTTAAAATCCTTGAGAGAAACGTCTATAAGAGCTGCTGAAATCATGGCAGCAGCTGAGTGGAGGCAGAACTTTGGTTGTGTCTGGAGTGTCCCTCAGAGTATTTGCAATATTAAACAACTCAAAGGAGATCTGTCTATTATTAACCATTATTTATTTATTTATTGACAGGGGAACGCAACGCTATAACATGGTTGAAGCTCAAACAAGTTTCCACCCTGTGAAAACAAATGTATTCCCCCCCTTTGTGACGGATTTGGAGGCCTTCAGGAAGTAATTCGCTCATATTTCCAGACAAGCCTCAAGCCACCCCCGAAACAAAGATGACGAGCGAACACTTGATATTCATATCCAATCGCGCACAAATTGTTTGAAATTCCTGCTGCATCTTGTCGTCACTGGCAGGATTACCTTCTGGCGGGTGTCCAAACTGCGGGGTCAGCGCCAGCGGACCTATCAGGACACTTTCAGATGCGCTGACAAGGAGAGGAGCTGTTTTCCTCCACTAAACAGGCTGCACGGACGCAGGCCAGATTGCTCATGTTCATGTGCCTGTCTGCCAAGAAAGATGGACAGAAGGGTATAGACACAATAAAAGCATTATTTGCTTCATGTATCAGTGATATATTTTTGTTTCAATGTTTCTGTAAATGTCTCCATGATTAGTGTCTGTGTGGGTTAAAGGCACAGAAAATGTTTATAAAATACCTCTCTGGGTATAAAATAAAGGAGGCGCGACAGAGAACAAATCACAAATATTAAATCCACAAACTGACAGACTGTTTATTTCGGCTAAAAACCTGTGTGAACTTTCATCAAGGACCAGGCAGCATTAAGCCTGACACTTTTATGCAATCGCAGGAGTTTTATTCCCGAGCTCAAGGATGAGTGCAAAGCAAAACATGAAAGTAAAGTAAGTAATTACCAAATGAAGGCAGAGGTCATAGATTTGCAGGTGGCTAAAACACACACACACACCAAAATAAGTAATTCAAACATAGAGATTAAAAAAAATGAAAAGAAGGGGAAAATGGGTAAGTAGTGTAACCGAAGCAGACCCAAAGTAGTAAGGATATAAGCACATGCCCCGCTTTCTGGGTATGGTGGAGCTGTGTTTATCGTACCCTACCATCGATGACTAAATAAAAACATATTTGATCATACTGTACAACTTCATCTGTCCTGATCCCTCATACAGCTAGATGACGATTTTAGAATCTTATAGTGACAACTTGTTTTCTCACATCGTTTGCCCCAAACCCCCTCCTGCCTCACAGTGGCGGTCACACTGGCCGCGCAGCATAAATTGTCCACTTTGATCCCTAACACGGACAACGACGTTCCACAACAGCAGCGCCGTGTGGAGAACTGACAATCAACCAGCACTTTGTACTGAGCAAGGCTGTTTATAACCAGCCGAGGGACATACTGACACTGTTGACCTGTTTCAGATGAACGAATTACTTTAGAACCTTTAAATTCTCTAAGATATAAATGATAGAAATAATATTTGATATAAGCTATAGCGCGGATAACTATCCACTGAGATAATGAATTATCTTTGCAGATTACATGCCGTTTCTTCATACAGCTTATGAATGATCTAATTGCCACCATCCATTTTCCATTTTTGATTTACACTGCATTGAATGCGCAGCCCAAACATAGAGGTGCTCGGCAACACCAAAGCTGGGACAGATGACGTGATTTGAATGAAAATGCAAAGCCCCGAGTTCAGCGAGAAAAGCTTGAATGTGCTTTCAACCATGTACACACTTGAAGAATTAGTTGAGCTGAGAGAGCAACTACGGGGCTGTGTTGAATAATAACAAAATCCCGACATAACGCTAAAACCTGCGAGCTGACAAGTTCATTACCCGCCAGAGCCACCTGGCCAACAGCTTTTCTTATGGGCCCTTTTCACTATTAAAGCCCTCCAAAATAACTGCACATGCGGCCATTTTGGTCTGGCCCGCACACAATGCGGCCGGTGTGGTGTCAAATTGAGGTCACATTTTTAATCCAGTATTTCCCATTTCAAGGCTGCAAGGGCTGCAAACTGCAACATACAAATCGCATTGTGATGAATGGCTCCTAAAGTAAGGTATTACTTCCAATTCTGTACAACAGGGTGGAATTGAGAAATACAAGTGTGGGCTGGTGCGGAAATGTAGAAATGAGACGGGATATGCCGACCTTTTGAGTTGATTATAGGTTATACGGTTATAAGCTTAGCTTATATGAAATAAGTAAAATAAAAATGGAATTGAAGTGTTCCATTGTTTACTGTGTAAAGAACCATTGACTTAACTTCAATGAAAATGTATTTGAAAATGTTTTTATATATATGGAGCTTACAGCCTATAGGCCAGAGTAAAGCCTCATTTGAAAGCTAAGACCTACAAAACTGAAGATTTTTCCTTGCATTGTCGTCACTTTTTCGTAGTATTTTCGGTGCTTTTTGGTTGCGCTTCTTTAAATTGTTTTGTTTGTCACTTTTCTAAATATATCACTTTTTTTCACCGGTTTTGCTGAGGCTTGGTCGCCCGTTTTGTTGCTTTATAACCTTTGTGTTGCTTTTTCATCACTTTTTCTCTTTAGATGCTTTTTTCGTTGCATTTTCTCCTCACTTACGTCTCGTTTTTGTCTCTACACTTTTTTTAAGAAGCTTTTAGATTTGAGTAAAGTCGAACTGGCTAAGGCGGGGATTAAGAGATTGAAACTGATCAAATAAAACGAGCTTCCATCTAGAGTTTTCTTCGACTTTTTAGCCAAATCTTGAACATTTCCTATTTAACTTTGAATGTGTTTTAATGAAATCCCTCAATGAGAAAAGTCTAAGTCCATAAAAATACAGCAAGCAGGTCTGGTTTACTTCACCCACATCCCTGGCTGTAGTAATGTAGTAATGCAACCAGAAAGAGGGGGGGAGGGGGGAGAAAAAGTAATTGTGTTTCTGTGCTAAAGCTAAACCAGCATAATAAGAGCCATATGCCAGGAGTGAACTACTAAGTCCATTCAGCCCCGTCTCAAGGGTGCTCGTGGGATCAGGAGACCAAAGCAACCAGAACGCCTGCCTGCCATAAAGCGCAGTGTTTGTGTCGGGAGCAGCTGTGATACTCTCGCTTCCTTAAGGATTTGACTCCGCACTGGTTTACTCACTCTAACTGCACTGCTTAAACCCCTCAAGCACTTGTACTGGAAGTGACTGGATGGATGCTACGGGACCTGTTTAGTCATTCAAAAAGCAGGAGTGGGTCTCGAGCGCAAAGTAGAAACTTAAAGCTGTCTTCATTCCGTTCGAGTTTATACGGAGAGGGCGCAGCGGAGGAAATTAGATCTTAGCAGCAGCGCAGGCCGATGGCAGACTCTAAAGTGTCAAGGGAGAATTCTGTCAAGTTTGTAAAGGACAATTAGCCGGAAGGAAACTGTAAGGTCAATATATGAATTAAATAGAACTGTATACAACTGCTTCATTTACTAAATCTCTCTTATTATAAGCTCATTATTTAGTTATGAAATAGGCATATGAAGTCTCTTAAACCATTTTATGTTTACTGATGTCATCATAAGGGTAACAGAAGGGACAAAACAAAAACTACAGGGAAGGATTGGATCAAACCTACTACGCTGCCCGACCAATAAAAAAAGGTCACACACTCTAATATGTTGTTGGACAGCCTTTAACTTTGATCCAGTGTTGCATCCATTGATCTTGTATTGATGATGGGAGAGTGTGACCACTGTGCAAAGCCTTCTCCCAAAGAGTCTCAATGGGGCTAAGATCTGGACTCTGTGGTGGCCAATCCATGTGTGGAAATGACCTCTCATGCTCTCTGAACCACATCTTCACAAAGTGAGCCCAATAAATCCTGCCATTGTCATCTTGGAATATCCCCGTCGAGCTATCTAGGGATGGAATAATAGAGATGGCCATTCGGGACGATGAACCGAGACCTGACCAACTGCAGCTGCCCCAGATCATAACAGTTAGTAAAATCCAGGTAGAAACGTTTTCTTTTGGTCAGGCAGCGTATGTTTGCAGTTGTCATCATAAGAGTAGCAGAAGACACAGAAGGGCCAAAACAAAAATTACAGGGAAGGATTGGTCTTCTCAATACTCTCTACACCTCAAAATTGCTTCACATCTTTGTTTTTGTTTTTTCACTTTCTCCCTATACTTAGTGGTTGAACTACTCCTGTTCTGGTCTCCTCATCTACCCAGGGGTACCCTGACCGAAGCGTGACTTGCAGTCTCTCTGACCACTGTAAAACAATCGCTCAGCCACTCACTACATTATCCTAAGCAAGGTGGGTGTCTTGGCCAAAGACATGGACACAGTATGCAACGGGCCTAATCATATCCAATCTGAAAGTAACTTAAAGGCCCTGTATCTGACTTTTTAAAACTACAAAAAAATGAAAGAGGAAGCCCCTCCTTCAACTGCCACCTTAACGTGGTGGAGGGGTTTGAGCGCCCGAATGACCCTGGGAACTCTGTTGTCGGGGTCTCCCATGGCAAACAGGTCCTAGGTGATGAGCAGTTCAGAAGTCCCTTATGAGAGACCAACAAGCCCGGTTAGAATCGTGAGGCCGTCCTTCCATGGACCCACCACTAAACCAGTATACAACTAATGGTTTTGGACACTGTCCCTGTTTCAATAGACAATAAACTAAACTAAACCTGCAGAAGGAGCCATAGGGGACTGATGCAATGTGATTTGGGCTGCCCCCATGACCCGGCAACGGAAAAGTGGAAGAAAATGGATGGATGGATGGAAGGAAGGAAGAGGAAGCCACTAAGTTACTAATGTTAGTTATGGTATTTGTAATATCCCAATTCTTCACAGGGACAATTAACAACTTGCAGAGTCACTTTTCAGGGTTACTGTCAAAGAAATGCTACAAAACTGGAAAGAGAACAGTTCATGAAATTGATACAAATGCTTTATAAATAGATGGAGAGTGAAGGACAAAACCAAATGTGTCAGGTGTCGTGCCTTTAACATATGTCAAATCCATCAGAGCATAGCAACAGGGCTGTAACAGCTGGACACAATATCCGCGCAAAATTAGAAGAAGTCTGCATACTCGAACCACTGCGTCAAATGACACTTGGGGACGTATCAGGAATCATTACATGCTCTAATCCTGCCATACTCAGTTAACCCACTTAATTATGTCGCTGAGTGACTGTCACCGCGCAGCCCAAGCACCATGTTTGTTTATGGAGAAAATCAAGTCGTCACTTCTCCGTGCCCTTGTGAACGCACCACTGATGACTCATGAAATGGGTTCGCCGATCGCAGGTTACGTCCACACTATCAATCCACAAGACTAATTTAGCTCGGGAGACGACTTACTCAATAATGCATTGTGTAATATTTGCCTGCAAATTAATCCTGATTCACTGTGACAGGGGGAATTAAATGATTGCTTACCAGGTAATTCGGACATAATTATTCTTCGTTCAATGGGAGAGCCCTGTGCGGAGTGTACAGTGGGTGCCAGGTGTTGCTTTTAAAGGCAAAGTCTGGGTGCATTTCCCCAAAGAAAAAGCTATGTTTAGACTCTGGGTGTATGAGAACATGCATGTGTTCTAGATAGTGTTGTTGCCAGCGGAGATTTATGATTGGTAAAAGAGAGAATGTTGAAAATACACTGCAATACAGTACACAATATGCAGTACATTTGCAATAAACGGAAAAGGTAAAAAAAGCTGTGAGGACTGTGTTCTCAGTTACAGCGGGTCACGCTACGAAACTTCTAACCAGAAAATACAGCACCTGATGCTCATTCAAATGTGTAGCCTCAAGGTTGTTTTGATATTCTCATCCATAATAGACACATTGACCAAACAGGAACCGTACACATATCTAATGTTTGTCAGATGCATATTGCTGCATCTGCCTATAGAAGTCAAGCTGCAATTTCTCGTGAGGGCAAAACTGATGCAAATGCAGCATACAGACAGCCATTAGGAACACAAACAAGTGAGGCGGTTATGCCTTGTTAGTCCACCTCAAGAGAAACAAAAAGTAAAGAAAGGCGGAAACTTTACATCATTTCATTTTGATTGCCATTGCTATTAAGTCACAGTACAAGTTTGTTATCTTAACGTGGACATGTCAGGCAAAAATCTACATTTTTCAGCTTTAAACCATGTGGTAAAGTTGTTTCCTCATCAAAGACATACCTGGAGTAATATTTTACAACATCCACACAGCTTTGACTAATCCTTGGGTAATCTTGTTTAATTTAGCGGTTTCTTCTTCTATGGTTTCAAGGCTTTGTTCTGTTCTTCCTGGATACACGTGCATCATTGTTAAAACCCGAAACTGTCCTCCACATTTTAAAGCCCATTATCCAACATTACATCAGCTCTGAGCCGGACTGCGCTCAAACTGTGTTTATGACGCCGTGCTGAAGCTGTACACTACGCCGTAAAAGTTCTAACAGCTGTCAAAGTCCCAGTCAAAGTCTTCACCAGCTCTAGTGCCTTTATTTCATTTTAATTCATACAGAAACCTAATTTCAACTTACAAAACTGTCTGTGCTGAGGCACCCAAAACAATGTTGTTAAGGCTATTCTTAAGCCCCATATGCATGATACGTCCATTTTAAGTTCAGGAGCAGGACCACATGGTTATCGCATCCCCACACCGTTTTATTACATTATTTGTTCGATTTTTCAGGTACTGTGGGGAACCAAGGCCTGTATAGGAGCCACAATCCTTCTCTGATGTGGGTTAAGTGTTTTGCCTGAGGACACAACGACTGTCTACACCCCCAACTACCAACCGTCAGCTTATATAATGACCCACCGTACCACTGTCTGAATCTGAAGCCCTGTCACCCTAAATGTTTCTTTTTCACAAATGCAAAAAAACAACAACCTCCATACTACATATTACAGAGAACTATATTCATGTTTTGTTTCGTATGATCGCTCCTAGCATCATTGTGCACTCCCAAAATAACACGGAGAGATTGTGCAACAAAATTCAAGACTTTGCAACTTTGGGGCTTTCTTTATCCAAGTTCGGTTCCACTTGGCAACCCCTTTAACAGCCTTCCCCTTCAAGCCTTAAGAGATACCAGGCAATTAAGCTTGCTCAGCACTCGCCCCTCTCCATCTGGTGACCCACATTTAACTCCGCCTCTGTTGTGAACTTACTGTGTCAAATGTGACACTAATGGCACTTTTTATTTGCCTTTGAGAACGTTCATGCGACGCAAAGAGAAAGCCCGGGTCAGCGTTTACTTCGCACTTAAAAGGGAGCAGCTATTCATTACCACCATTCATTTATGTGGTGCAACCTTGATAGCGCAGGTCAACACATAATCCTTACAAACAATATTAAATTAGCCAAAATAAAAGCAAAGTTATCCTCCACTGAAGTAGCGGCGCCACTCGAAATTGGATTCAAGTTGAAGGTCAGTTTGATTAAGAGCAACACTGGCTAGGAATTAATTCATGCTACGCTGTTAACTCCACTGTGAGCTGTGATTACACAAGTGAGCGGAATAGAAACGGTATAGCACTTCAAAGCGCTGACCTCAAGGGCAAATTTCATTCACTGCTTTTCAGGCGCTCCACACACAAACTCCTGTTAAACAAATATGAACTGACTTGGAGACCTTTGTGTCAATATAAGTTAAGTACACAACATTGAAGATTTTAGGTCACAATCTCAGAAGCAGGGCAGGGCCGAAGATTTATGGGAACATTTTGTAAATTTTCGGTCTCGACATTTTCTGACAGAAAACCCAAAGAGTCTACGAACTTGCCAATTATGTAACAGTAAATAATTCTGCCTGTGCGATTGAACATGGTCTCTACTTAAAATTAGTAAATTATACAGATGGCATCTCTAGAATCGCCCATATATGGTCATGTTTGAAGCAGTTGAGGGGGAAAAGAGAAACATTATTATAATACTATAATTAGCCTACTCCAAAACTACTTTAACAAATGCTTAATTATGAGTATATTTTTCCACCCAACAAAGATACAAAGGCATGGAGAGGAGCAAAGTAGTTCAACAGCCCATAAATACATAAATAACGGCGAATGCTATCATGATGCTTCATGTTAGCATCATGTTACATGCTAACGCTAGCTATAACTGCCGTTTTTTCGCTTCTACTACCTGTGTTCCCCGGGTGTTTTTTTTTTTTTTTTCGTAGGTGAGTTGGTACATCAACCAATTACAAGTCATGAGAGTGAAACGTCATACATATATCAATCAGCTTAACCCTGACCCTGCCCTAGCCACTGACCTTAAAGCAGTACTAAGTAACGTGTTTACCTTAATAAATCCTTTGCGTAGTCCCTCTGGGGGTAATACAAGTGTTAATGGGATGATTGGGGGGTCTTTCATCTCCCCCTGGTGTCTCTGGCCAGAAAACCATGCTTGCAACTTGACTGCCACCGGGGCGGAGCAACCAATACACACTAATAGAATCACGGAGAAGAAGCTAACAGGCTAACGGGCAAAGCTAACTGCGGACTAGCGCCACTTTAAACAGTATTTACAGCCAAGTTTGAGTGAAAAAAATATTTCCAGTGTATAACTGGATGTACAACACCCCTCTCTCCCTTCGCCTTTTCTGTCAGCGTAGTATTTACTCTCCAAGACATTTAATAAGTTAAAAAATCGTAACTTGCTACGACACCTACAGTTGCGCTTATGGCCTCTAGGGGCAAGAGTTACTTAGTACTGCTTTACGGATAGAGGGTGCCTAATCTTAATCAATAGAAGTGGGGGGAACATAGGTACTGGGGAACTGACCCCCTTTATTTGAGTGTGGTACATAAGTTTATATTCTTCTCTATAGTAACAACTCTGTATCTATCCATCCATTTTCTTCCACTTGTCCGTTACCGGGTCGTGGGGGCAGCCCTTGGAGCTGCCCGAATCACATTGCACCAGCCCCCCATGGCTCCTCCTGCAGGTGGTGAGTCTACAGAAGGACGGCCTCACAATTAACCGAGGTCTGTTGGTCTCTCATAAGGGGTACTCTGTATCTATAGTAACAAAAACATTTACCCACATTCTGCAAAGACATTCAACTTGTTTGGTTTCATGTGGATAGGTCCAGAAAACACTGAGATAAACCAAGTCAAAATCTTCATTCCACACACACCATGCAAGTTCTTACAAGCGAATACAATACTGGACCCTGTTGACTTCAATGCTGCATGATATTTAGGTCTAGGTTAGTCAAATTTGGACACTTGAATTGCTCAAAACAGTGCCGTTTTCTTCCATTGCAGTATTGAGAAAAAGCTTTGAGAGCTATTAAGATGCACAGCAAGCCCTTTGTTTCCTGTTGTTGTGATTTACTATTTGAAATCTGGTAAGGCTTTCGAATCAGTGGTACAGCTTTCCCTCTAATTTTCTTTTTCAGTTCATCATCTTTATAGACAATTACATAAAACAATTTGTTGTTTTTGTTTACTTCAGATTTTTAAAGTTGATTTAGCTTCTTAGCTTTTGTCTTAATCCATGACAAATGAAATGATTGAGCGAGCTTTTATACTTTTGAATTTAGGTTAGTTAAACTTAAAACTGAGCTAGGACATCATAAATACTAAGAAAACAACCAGAAGAGTTTTTCCCAACCAATATCATCCATCTCCGCCAAACAGCCACCGTTTTACAAACCTGAAAGACCCAACAAAAACTCTGATACACCCACTCCCTAAACTGCCGTATCGTTTGTGCTCTCACCTGCTGTCTGCCTGTCAAAAGCCTCCACTATACACTGCTGCTGTGCCTTCAGTCCTGCACAAGTCCATCCATCCACAATCTCGGGCTCCCTGCTGTGCGCTGTCAGATGCCAGCCTTAGACACACCGCACCACGCCGCCGAGTCTCTGAAGCTAACTGTCACTTATTTTTCTTTGTGCTGCTCGGGAGGAGCAGAGAAAAACTGAAAGGGAGGACAGATATGGCCGGAGCTGTCAGCCGGGGCGGAGAGTCATTATGGCGTACATATGTTAGCAGGAAGGAGTGTATGTTTAACAGTGTTGTGAGGCAGGCTGCTGCAGTGTGCGGAGGTACAGTCAGTGTCAGAGTGAAGCAGTTTTAGAATCTATTCAAGCAAATTTGAGTCATCCTTTGCTAATGCTGGGGCAACGTGTCAGGAGCGACTTAAAGGTGCTATTGAGTTGTAATTGTCACCAAATATTGGTGGCGATATAATTCACCTGCAGACAAATAATCTATAGATGTCTGTAACTTATTTAAGGTGTAATAATGACACCAGAAAAATCTCACACACTCATGACATTCATTCAGTACTTCAATTCGTTCTGCACAACTCATCCTTGGCGTGTGTAAGATTTCCATTTATCATATGTCACTCATAACATGAAGGAAAATGTCAGAAAAATCCACATAAAACCAAGCTGCTTCAGCATTCTCAGCCCATCTGGCTCTCCCCAGTCCAGCCCTGGAGATGGTGCTCTGGCTGAACATGATACTGAGCACAGCCCAGCTGAGTTAATCTGTTTTCTGCATCACTGACTTGCAACAAGTCCACTCTTTTTCATTAAGTGACTGAGGGCTCCTGCGGCCGGCCGAGTGGAGCTGGCAGCAGCTGCTGTCAAAACAGCCTGCCCAGGCGCCTCACATTTAACACTAGTACCTACACTAGTACTGTAATGTTTCATTACAGTAACTTCTGATAGTTTGTCAAAGTCACATACTCATCTGATTTTGGCAGCACTAGATTTCTGTTTCCTTGTGGATATGAATTAAATGCATCCAAGTAAAAAATACAATAATAAAAATAACACGATTGGCTGTGATATTATGTCCCTGTAAACAATTATTTAGTCAAGAATCATATTTGCTCTACATTATCTGTGTACATCCTTTATTCATCTGAGCGGAGGAGAAATCGGAGTAAAAAATCTGCAGTGACATATCAGATGGATTATCCTCAGGCAAATGTGTCTGGCAATCTGTTTGTGTTTGGGCTTCTTCATTAAGTCTTTTCCATTAAAGAGGAACAGAAACTATTGTTTACGCCATCTTCCCCAACACACGCCAGAAGCAGAGAGATGGTCCTCCCTGGCCAGGAGGTGCCACTGTCTCCTCTCTCCATCTGTCTGCCCACTCTTCCGGGGGCTAATTATCCTAATCCCTTGAATGCAGAACGTGGGTTGGTGGCACACGCCTAACTCCCGGGACGACAGTGTTTTGCCTTCCAGTTAAAATGAGGGAAATTAATTACCGCCTGCCCTGCTGCCGGTGGGTGGAGGCGGAGGAGAGGTGCTCGTAGGAGGCAGGTCCCTGGCAGGTGTGGGCGGGTGCGGGAGACCCCTCCTGAGACCGCCGTGTTGGGGCCACAACTGCAGTTTTCGGGCGGGTGACTGATGCCACTGCAGCCCTGCGGCAGTCAGACATCTCTATGGACTTCCATGTTGTTGGATGCACGTTGTTTATGCAGTCTACCAAAATAAACTCTAAAACCTGCATGGCTTTGTAATCCAACATTTAGCATCTTATGTTATAGTGAGGCGATCATGCTTTATGCAGGATTTAAGGAAATCATCTCAACACATCTTTAGCACTTTGTTGGTTAGAAAATGTGGTAACACTAATAATGGTACATTCATGCAGTTCATGCAGGATTTTCATGAATTTATGCATGATTTCATGATACATTCATGCATTACTAAATCATGACTTCAGGATTACATCTTGGTTCATGGAGGACTTCATCCCTGAATTGAACGTCTAACTACTGTAATGAATGTACATGAAAATCTTAATAATTCATGAGGATCACATAAGAATACTATGAATTCACTAAAACGGCAATGAAATGACAATAAAATTATCCACCAATCATGATCATGAGGATCATACATTAAGATCATGTATCAACATATGGCGGGAATCTACTTGCAAATTACAATATGTCCCCTCAACAAAAGTGGTGCATTATCCTAAACGGTTTAACCTGTTAAAGACCACCTTAGTCCTGAAGAAGAAGCAGTGATTTCTAGATTGTTTCCTCAATTGGAATTTTTGTGTGGAAAAACATGATTTAGTAATGCATGAATGTGTCAGGAAATCATGCATTAATTCATGCATAAGTTCATGAAAATCATGCATGAACTCATGTACCATTATTATAAAGTTTTACCGAAAATGTTATATTGATCTAAAGCAGCTGAAACTAAACAGGAAAAAACAAAGTATGTACTGCTTGTATGGCTGTAGGGAAACTACAGCACGTGTTTTTACTCCAAGGACTTTAGAATAGGCGCTGGAGTAGATTCAAATATTACTCAAAGATGCGCGAGTGGGTCGTGACTGTCTGCTGAACCATGATATTATAGCGCATAACCATAAGTGAAAGTATATTTTGCTCAATAAGTGATGTAATCAATCAAAGCCAAGTTTCACCACCGAGCGCAACAATATTACCACCACAGTACCATAATGACGTGATGTGCGGCATATGTTTGCGCCAGTCCCGTAACACAGTCGACGAGTGAATGAAAATATAACCTGCAAGATGTGCTAAAGCTTGCACTCTATTCCACAACACCCACATAGCCAAATGACACAGCCACACTCGGGTAGGTTTGCCAAGGGAAACAGGGTGAAAAATACAGATATTAAAATGATGCATCATGGAGAAATCGCACTCTTAGCTGTCCACAAAAATGCACTATGCTCGCTGACGGGGTTGTTCTTTTTATAACTGGTCTCTGAGATAAACCTGATGATGTATTCCATTAGCTGGGTTAGAACGGATAAATAGACAATACATTTAAATAAAGGGGGTGTACAAAATTACCATGTTACAATGTTATTCTCTCTTCAAAAACATATTGGAGTTATGTTTCGAGCCAGAAGGGCATCTTTGAGTAATCTTTGGATCTTCACTGCGGTGGCTATTCATAGCAGCGCCGCAGCAGCTCAAAAACAGCCCCTCTCGAGGTCCTACATGTCCAGGAAATGCTTACCTCACCTCTTGATCTCTCGCTAAGCTTAATCTTTTCATCGCAAAGTAAAATCACTCGCCATCGCTTTACTACAGCCACACGGGCTGAGCGGACTGTTTTGCTTTTCTTCTTTATGAACACAGCTACGCAGCCAAGGGGAGCAAGAGTAGGGGGGCTGGAAACAGGCTCACTAGATATTTTGTTTCAGCTGTCTGACGCATATTGCATTTTCTGGCCAACAAAGTGTAAGGTTGTGATAAAAATGTATTTCTTTTTTTGTTGTTGCAAAAAAACATAATACCCCAGCTGTGCAGAGTTATCTTTTTTCACCTGACTACATCGGACTCTGCAGAAGGGGCTGAATATATTCTCTATATCGGTTGTAACCTTAGTTTGTTATCCATTTATGATTATTAGAGTTGAGATACTGTAGCACATTTCCCAGTTATTTTTTTTTTTTAGAGCAAAGCAAGTCAAAGCTCGCACCTGCTGTATCAACACTAATCTTAAATCAGTTGACCTTGTGTCTGTTATGCTCTGGTCGGTTTGCCCTGGTTTATTAGTGTTTATAGACTTTAAAAACATGTTGTCCATTAGCAGGCAGATATTTGAAGACATTTGATTTTGAATAATGTACTATGTTTTTATTCAGTCTGATGCCACTTGTGTTTATTGTACATAAAAATGCACGCGCAAATACAGCAGCCTCTACTATCACCGAGGATAGCTACAGATTGAGGACATCCATTATAGGAATGGTTGAGTGATTGCATATAAGTTCGCTATTAGCATAAAATGGAGCTTGTGCGCTGCAGACAGTGAAAATAAAATTGCAATTCAGTAGAGTAATAGCCTTCAATATGGCACAATGCAACATAATACAAACATCTGGAAGGGACAATAGAGTGTATTATTGTGCAACTTATCATTGAATCGGCCATTTGCGACGCAGCCACTTCAGTGATTTCAAGAGCCTTCACCCAGCTCCAGCCCCATTTCCTCTGACCTTGCATGTGAGACGGCAGGAAGTACATTTTATTTGAGCACCTGGCCCCGAGTGCCAGCCAGGTAATGGGGTCATCGGTGCGCAGGTTGCCACGGTGATAATCAAATATCTGGCCGAGCCGGACGAGGGTGGCGTGTCAGGGGTATCGTGCTCTTTCCCTGCCCAGACCGTGTTTCTGCCCGGCCGAAGCTGAGCGAGGCAGAGCCGTGTGTAAAGACTGACCTTTCAGACCGATCACAGCTCAAATAAATCCTTTCATTGTCGGGCTCATGGTCTGGTCAACACTGGTCAAGATCAGGGATAAGCTGGTATGTATATAATCCCCTCTTAATTTGACAGCCCATGTTCATAAATGGGTATGGGAAACGTATACACCATCTATATAGTGTTAACAGCTGGACAGAATCCAATGATTTTAAAAATAGTTACCTATCCATTTTATTTCAAGAGGTTTAATGCACACTTTCTTCTCCTCATATAACAGCATTTGTCCTCAGCATTTGATCCATGAGTCAATGCTACCGGGACGCAGTGACCCATCTCAAAGCTATGTTTGGTCAGGACCTTTCTATAGATTTGTAGCCAATTATATTTGTTTTAGGCACTTGTGCATTTTTTTTTATTACTAACTTAGTTGTTGAAGTATTAATTGATAGCAAACATGGTCCCTGCAGGACGTTTACAGCAAAGATATGGCGTTGATTGAAATGATTGAAGTTCAAAACGTGCAAGTTGTTGCTATACCACCAGACTCACAGGGCCTTCCAAAGCTAACTTTTATAGCGACACTTCACATCCGTAGTGCAGGAATAGCAAGTGGCCCTCAAGCCTTGAATAGACCGTCTCCTCTTGTCGATCTGAAACGTACATCACTTCGCCATTTCAAAGGTTTTGATGAAAGAAAGCAGTTCACTTTGTATTTGAACGCTATGAAACGACAATTCCTGTTTCTATAAAGTGGCATTGGTGCTGGTAAACATCCACAGGAGCATGTAGCTATCTACCTGCACACGACTTTTAGTTTTCGAAACATAGTGAGAGAAGCAACATCAGACTGTACAGAAAACAGATCAAAACAAATCCAGTGGCAAAACAAACACATTGGATCTTTATAATGCATGTTTACAGACTGTATCCAGAGCAATGTAATACTATCTTCGTGTTGCATAAGCATGTATGTTACCCTTGATTTGCACCAGTTAATTGGACTATTATTTCATAATAACTCGGCTTACATGGAGATTCCCAAGCGCCCAGTAGCAATGCCCTCCGTCTCCAGTTCCCTTATTATAATCCACGGACAAGCAGTGTGAGACAGACCGGTCAAGTGTGCGAGCGAGTGTGTGTTTTGAGAAGAAAAGGAAAAAGAAAAAAAAACACAGCGCAGGGCAATTTCTGTGATTAGCATGCCTCCTAGCAGACAGAAGGAACTAATTAGCGTAATCACCTGCTGAACCCCGGCGCTCGCATCCCCACTGCCGCTTTTTATTTAAAGGGCCCAACTTTGTCTCTCCCTCCAAAACAGAGCCTGCAAACTTGATTACAGCGGATAATGACCTTGATAGCGTGATGAGTGGGCCCCGGCGCGATCGTGGTTGTTAGCGCATACGGCTGGAATCTTAACACCGCTCTTGACTCCCAGGGACTTGAACCCACCTTCACTTATTCTCATTAGGAAGCCTTTGCTGGTCATTAGCGCCCTAAGTGCCTTTAATTGATAGTCATCTCTCACCGATGACTTTCCCATTATATCGCTGAGTGGGCCCTGAATAGGTTAGTCTGTCAATTGACCGCCCTGAACTAAGGATTTTTTTTTTTTATATACAAGAAAAAAAGGCATTCCCTGGATTGAAGTAGACATTCATACTATGTGTCAAAGGCCTATAGAAACAGACGTCATCGCGTCAGACAAGGGGGCGTGGCCTCGCCTTAGCCATTGTCTGGCGGAATATAAACGTATTTATCACACACAAATAAAGTCAAGTCTAAATCAGGCCCATATGGATGTTTTTTCACAGCAGATTGTTCAGTGGAAGGAAAATAAAAACGGCAGTCATAGCTAGCGTTAGCATGTAGCATCATGTTAGCATTCTATGTTATTTATGTAATTATGGGCTGTTGAACTACTTTGCTCCTCTACTCCATGTCTTTGTATCTTTATTGGATAGAAAACTATATTCATAATTCAACATTAAAGTAGTTTTGGACTAATTATAGAATATTTAGATTCTTCACCCCTTTGTTTTCCCCCTCAACTGCTTCAAACATGACAAAATACTAATATAATTACTTTGCATTATTTATCGGAGTTCTCAGAGTTTTTATCTAGTTTAGTGTTAGAACAGCGCCAAATCATAATAATGGGCGACTTTAACATTCATGTTGATAATAACAGTGACTGTCTGAGTAATGCATTTTATGCCTTGCTTGATGGCATTGTTTTTTTCAGAACGTGAATAAACCTACTCATAGCCATACGCACACCCTAGATCTCGTTTTAACTTATGGGATAGAGATTAGTGATCTGATCGTTCTCCCCCATAACCCTATATTGTCTGACCATTTTTTAATTACTTTTAAGTTTCTCATCATGGACTATACAGCTCCGAAAGACAAAATTCAGATGAAGCGGACATTATCAGAAAAATCTGTGTCAAAGTTTAAAGAAATAATCCGGCCAGTTTTTACTGCAATGACTACTGGCTGCCCTGACAATGGCTCGCTCATGTGCTCCGGTAGAAGTGATTTATTGGTCAACAGCCTGACACATTCACTAAAAACTGCTCTGGATACAGTAGCCCCATTAAAGCCAAAGAGAGGAAGACAAAAACGTGTTGCAGCCTGGTATAATGCTGAAACACGCACACTAAAATGTAAGACCCGGAGACTAGAACGGTTATGGCGCAAACACAAAACGGAACAAACTTTTTGTGATTGGAAAAACAGTTTACTTTCTTATAAGCAAGCCCTATCGAAAGCCAACAAAAACGTACTATTCCTCTCTAATAGAAATAAATAAGAATAACCCAAGGTTTCTGTTTAACACTGTTGCACAGCTGACCAACAGTCATAGTGTGTTAAAACCCACTATTCCAGACACACTCAACTGTGATGAATTTCTCAAATTTTTCAATGATAAAATTATAACAATTAGGAACAAAATAAATGATAAATGTCCCAATATTAGTCCTGAGCTAAATCAAATGGCAGAGCCTGTATTTCCACCTACAAACCTAGACTGTTTTACAAAGGTAGATGAGGCCGCAATAACCACCATTATTATATCTTCAAAAACGTCCACGTGCCTCCTAGATCCAATTCCAATTAAACTCCTCAAGGACGTTCTACCCATAATTATATATTCAATTCTAAATATAATTAATATATCTCTTGAAAATGGTTATGTGCCACAGTCCTTGAAATATTCAGTTATTAAACCAGTCTTGAAAAAACCCAATCTTGACTCAGATGTGGTAGCTAACTATAGACCAATATCTAATCTGCCTTTTATTTCAAAAGTGCTAGAAAAAGTAGTTGTCAACCAGCTCTGCCGCCACCTTCAGGACAACTGTCTATTTGAAAAGTTCCAGTCAGGATACAGGGCTCATCACAGCACTGAGACTGCATTGGTCAAAGTAGCTAATTACTTGTTTTTATCTGCTGACATTGGATTCGCCTCAATCCTGGTTCTATTAGATCTTAGTGCGGCTTTCGACACTATTGACCACAATATCTTGTTAAAGCGGTTAGAAAGTGAGGTAGGCATCCAGGGAACAGCACTTTGCTGGTTTAAATCTTATGTATTAGATAGATACCAATTCGTCCACGTAAATCAACAGTCCTCACCATGCTCTAAAGTAGTCTATGGAGTGCCACAAGGGTCTGTGCTTGGGCCAATTCTATTTACATGTACGTTGTACATGCTGCCGTTAGGAAAAATAATTCGAAACCATGACATACATTTTCAGTGTTACGCTGACGACACGCAACTGTACCTATCAATTAAACCTGGCCAGACCAATCATATTGACAGGCTTAATGCCTGCCTAAAGGACATTAACAACTGGATGACAATCAACTATCTTCTCCAGAACCCTGATAAAACAGAATTAATCATACTGGGCCCCCAAAGACTGAGGGACACTCTCTCTGAGCAAATCATCACTCTGGATACTGTTAGTATATCCTCTACCTCTACTGTCAGAAACCTTGGTGTTTTATTTGACCAAGATCTCTCGTTTAAACCACACATCAATCAGGTTTGTAAACAATCATACTTTCATTTACGTAATGTTGCAAAAATAAGACAAATGCTCTCTAGAACAGATGCGGAAACCCTTATTCATGCGTTTATATCATCTAAGTTGGATTATTGTAATTCCCTGCTGGCTGCATGTCCAAAATCGTCCTTGAAAAGCCTTCAACTAGTCCAGAACACAGCTGCAAGAATATTAACAGGGACCAGAAGACGAGAGCATATAACTCCAGTGCTAAAGTCTCTCCAGTGGCTTCCTATTGAGTATAGAATCAAATTTAAAATTTTGCTTCTCACTTACAAAGCCATAAATGGTGTCGCTCCGATTTATCTCTGAGAGGCCGTAGTACCATATCAACCAATTAGAGCACTTCGCTCCCAAAACTCACGGTTACTTGTGATTCCACGCATTTTTAAAACCACAATAGGAAGTAGAGCTTTTAGCTATCAAGCTCCTGTCTTATGGAATCAACTTCCATTCTACATCAAAGAAGCAAACACTGTCCCCATTTTTAAGACTAGGCTAAACACATTCCTCTTTGAAATGGCCTATGGTCAGGTCAGCTAGGATGAACTGATTCAGCTTTTTATTGTATTTCATATACATTGTTTTTACATACAGCTCAAGGGCTGAGACGGGCTAACCCCCTGACTTTTTAAACATTCAGATCATAATGCAGAGTGTTTCGAATTTCTGTATGGCTGTATAGTTATATGCTGCTTATGGATGTTTTAATTGCATTGTTTGTATTTTTTTATTCCTGTTATAGTGCTTTGAGATGCACTGTGTGTGTGAATAGCGCTTTACAAATATATTGATATTGATATTGATATTAAAATATGGGCGATTCCATGCCCCTAGAGGCCATAAGCGCCACTGCACTCCATGTCATAGCATGTTGCATTTTTTTTACTCATTAATTGTTCATGAGAATAAATACTACGCTGACAGAAAAAAACAAATAGAGAGAGGTATATTCTACATCCAATTACACAATGGAGATCTTTTTTTCCCACTCAAACTTGGCTGTAAATACTGTTAAAGTGGTGCTCGCCCGCAGTTAGCTTCTTCATTGTAATTCCATTAGTGTGTATTGCGCCTCCGACCCGGAGCAGGGAAAGTTGCAGTTGTGGTTTTCTGGCCAGAGACACCAGGGGGAGATGAAAGACCCCCCAATCATCCTATTAACACTTGTATTATCCCCAGAGGGACTACGAAAAAATGTATTAAGTAAACAAGTTACTTAGTACTGCTTTAATAAAGTGCATATGACACATTAGACACAAGTGTTGCTAAATATAGTTATCACAATCATATTTACGATTTTGCTTAACATTGTACCCAGCTGTCTTTAGTTTGACCATTTTTGTTATAGTTTCACTTCCTTATTGGACACAGACAGGAAGTGACACAGATAGATACAAACTGGTGCCATGCCGACCATGTTATGTCAATGGGAAATGAGTGAGTCAAACTGCTATGAAACTTTACCTCTATCTATGTCATCAGCTTAAAAAATAAAATAACTTTTCTACCCAACATAATTAATTTGTTGATTCTCAGAAATGAAATTAAAATTGTTACTTACAACAGATGTTATCCATTTAAATAAGTGATATGTTTAAAAAGCATACAAACCTGTCATATGCAGAGTATTAGAAGTACAATAATTTGGCTAATACTGTACAATAGCATTTTGTATGAAACTCCCAGGTATCTAACAAAAAAACAAACAAAGAAACCCGCTTGAATAAGCAATGCACAGTCGCAATCCAAAGACAATACAAGACCTTTTATAACCTCAAATTCTGTTAGCCAGCTACAGCAAAACCTCCTCCTATTCAATTGTGCTCCTCCAATCGTATTTAACTGATAGTTATCTCTCGCAGATCCATAATTTGCTAACCGGCCCTGAAACGGTTAGCCCATCAATTCCCCGGTTTAATTACCTTTCTCCCCCAACTGCATAACACATTGGTGAGCTAAAAGTATAGTAGCAGTATATTTATCATCAAATTTCAAGGCTCTGATCAAAAGCTTTCATGATTATTTGACACCTAAAATACGTATTAGATCAAAACGTTTGTATCCTTTTTCTCTGTCGACTACAGCTACCACCACCAATCTCACTGTCCAAAATGGGTGAAGAGCTTTGTGATTCATTTGTCTCACACAGAATCATTACCGTATACATCTACATTTAAGTGTCTGTTATTCTGAAAGGACTTAAAGCTGTTTTTATCTTGAAGGCAGAGCAGTGCGTTGAGTGACAGATGACAGCGCTGGCAGCCGGCTGCACTTCTCCCTCCCCTCTGCTCCCCCCCGGGGGCCCGGTATATACCTCAGCCAGGCCTCCATACGTCTTCCCGCAATCCACTGTTTGACCCGCAGTCTATTCTCAATCTAGTGGAGTACGCGATAAATCCTGCGCGGACTTAATTATCGCCATGACCAGCGGCATTGTTGTCCGACATGATGTGCTTGGAACGACATGCCGCATTTGTCAGTAGCGAGATCCGGAAGAAAAAAAACGAGAAGGCTTTTACTTCTCGAGTTCGAGTGAGGAGAATTCTCAACGGATTTAGTTATTGTTCTTAATCTTGACATAAACTAGTGGATAAATGAAGCCTAGGCGTTAATTCAACCTGGTAGACAAACTTCAGCGTCACCGACCTCCAGCCAATGATCACTTCCGAGAGGGCCACACCTCAGCAGTCAGCGTAAGAGCCGGACCTCTGTAGCAGCCAATCATCGCTATCGGTCCCGCTTTTAAGCCCCAGCAATCATGGTTCGTTCGCTTCCCATCTCCGCCTCTTCCGTCCACGGCTTCTACCTGCTGCATCTTCACGGGTCCTCCATACCACCACCAGTGTCCAGGCTCCGGGGGAAGACATCCCTAACTCCAAACTAACCCAAGCGCTTTGGGTGTGACTTGTGCCATATAAAAAGCGCTATACAAATAAGATTCCCTTCCCTTCCAAACTGTTCATCTAATCGCCAAAACTAATACTCATGTCATTAAATCTCCCTAATCGCTGCTTTTGTCTGTGTGAGTCTATCCAGGTTGAAATGGAGCGTGCTAATGTGCCACTTGATCTATACCACCATTGCATGTTGTAAAATCCCTTCATTGGAGAGTTTAACGGTCCGTGTACCTTTCGTTCAATCAATTTTCAATTTGAAAACAACAATGAAATTACTCAGAAATGTGTGCTATAAGCATTTTTCATTTCATAAAATGAAACGAAATCACTCAAATTGTCACGTATTTTCATATTTCAATATGATACAAAAACGGAAAAATGAAAATTGAAATCACAACCTCAGAGCGTCATTATTTCGTTTTATCGATTTGCTTATAGCCGGCGATAGCCGGAAGTTCGGCTGTACGGTTCACATTAAGGTCCGACCTGAAACACAAATTTAGATAAAAACTAACGCGGAGATTGTATACATTGTTCAATTTTCATTTCTTTGTCCTGGGGTATTAGTACTCCTTTATAATAATTCCTCAGAGATGGGATTGGTTATGCACGGAGCTAATACAGCGCTATGCTAGGTGGCCAACGCGCCCGTAGCAGGCCGCAGATGGCACTACCTGGAGTGCGTAACTCGTGCGCTTCCCCGAGCTCCTTTCTCCTCCTCTAAACAATGCACGAGTCTTCTGTCCACCTAGATGCGGACTCTACATTTGTGTAGAATCTGACATTCTGTGAGATGGATTGGACCGAACGCTTTAGCTACAATTACGCACGGAGCTAAACATACTGTGCCAAGTGGCCAGTGCGCCGTTCGCAGGCTGGGAAGGTGGCACAACCTGGGGCGCGTAGGTCGTGCTGTCCCTTGAGCGTATCTCTCCTCCACTTTGATGTTCGAGTTTTTGTTCAAGATTAGGACTCTCAACATTGATTTATTTATCAATATAATGTATGCATCTAGGTGGACAGAAGACTCGTGCATTGTTTAGAGGAGGAGAAAGGAGCTCGGGAAGCGCACGAGTTACGCACTCCAGGTAGTGCCATCTGCGGCCTGCTACGGGCGCGTTGGCCACCTAGCATAGCGCTGTATTAGCTCCGTGCATAACCAATCCCATCTCTGAGGAATTATTATAAAGGAGTACTAATACCCCAGGACAAAGAACTGAAAATTGAACAATGTATACAATCTCCGCGTTAGTTTTTATCTAAATTTGTGTTTCAGGTCGGACCTTAATGTGAACCGTACAGCCAAACTTCCGGCTATAAGCAAATCGATAAAACGAAATAATGACGCTCTGAGGTTGTGATTTCAATTTTCATTTTTCCGTTTTTGTATCATATTGAAATATGAAAATACGTGACAATTTGAGTGATTTCGTTTCATTTTATGAAATGAAAAATGCTGATAGCACACATTTCTGAGTAATTTCATTGTTGTTTTCAAATTGAAAATTGATTGAACGAAAGGTACACGGACCTTTAACCCCTCCTGGAACCGCCTGGAGGGGTTTGAGCACCCGGATGATCCTGGGGCTATGTTGTCGGGGGCTTGGTGCCCCTGGTAGGGTCTCCCATGGTAAAAAGGTCCTAGGTGACGGGTCAGACAAAGAGCGGTTCAGAAGCCCCTTATGAGAGACCAACAGGCCGGGTTAGAACCATGAGGCCGTCCTTCTGTGGACCCACCACCTGCAGGAGGAGCCATAGGGGCTGGTGCAATGTGATTTGGGCAGCTCCAACAGCTGCCCCCACAACCGGGCAACAGACAACTGGAAGAAAATGGATGGATGGATGGATGGATGGATGGATGGAGAGTTTAACAAATGAAATGACCAAAAGACGGTTAATCCTATACACAGCTTCTCACCCCACTTGAACCGAGCACACTTTCTCCAGTTTGGCATTACTGCCAAAATAGCGACACAAATGGGACAATAACAAAATAGAAAAGTGACAAAGATTTGATGAAAACACGACAAAAAAGCAACAAATAAACGACAAAAAAACCCAGACAAAGCAGCAACAAAAGAGCGACATAGAAAACTACGAAAACCAAAATGTGACCAAAACCAACCAATCAATGCGACAAAAAAGTTACAATAAATTTTCTTTCAAATTAGGTATTACATTGTTGCTCTCCATTCGAGAAACTTTTACATTTGGGTACAGTCGAACTGGAGACAATGCGCTCAGTTAAGGCGTGGGGTAAGAGTTAAACTAAACATGCGGCATAAAACTAACGACTATGAATTGAATGTGGCTTCCCATTGCATTTCACGAGTGTAAAACCATCACTAAAGTTGAAGTCGTTTTTTTAAAGTTTTTTTTTTAATAGGGGACAAAATTTAATAAACCCGAACAACGAAACCAAATTACCGCAATATGGCGTTTCAATAGAGTGACTGTCACCTTTAATCGAAGCATACTCCTGCTGCTCTAACTCATTCGTAGTGAGAGGAACGCGCGCAATTTTCATCTCAAATTTAATAAGTAGATCGCTCCTCTATATTATGGAGAAATATTACCCTCTCCAAAAGCCATGTCAGGTAGTGTTTCATCTTCTCACCGATCACCGGAGAGAGATCTGGCTCGTCCCTTTTTAACAGCACTGAGAATTTGGCAGCCGCCGTGTGACCTGCAGGCACGCTAACAGGCTAACGCTACACTGATGTGTCCCATTACGGACGATTTGCCAGGAGGGGATTCTTTCTTTTTTTTTTTTTTTTTGCGACCGCAGCGGCTAGATTTCAGACGGGCACTTTATAATGATGCGTGCGCGCCTTTTCTTCCTGCCTCATAAAAGATACACGGTGGAGCCCTGCTGCGCGCCATTAGGAGGGACATTTACACTGCGCGTCCCTTATTCACATACTCTTTTAGAGCTTTTGAAGAGAGGCAAAGGGCTGGAGCAGACATGAGAGAAATAAAAACCATGCCTAGCACTTTCAGAGGGAGGACATCTTGTGCCATGCTATAGACCGCAGCCATCTTTCAACGTTGGGAGATTTTCTGCCTATTCTGAAATAGCTATCCAAAAAAAGACATTCAAAATACTTTTCAAAGGGCCCAATTTGATTTGAGACATATATTTTGCATTACAACTTAAAGCTTAGAAAATGGTGTGTCTATAGAACTTTAAATCCATTTTGTGAGATTTCCAAGATAAAAGATAAACCGGAAACCTTAAGGCTAATCCCCCCACAGACAGATGAGTCAGCAGCTGACAAGTTTACCCAGCGACATTTGAGTACGGGTCAAATGCAACTATTTTGGTTCATGAATTACTGCACAGTGTCACCCTGTAATCTGCGTTCTCCTCACTTAACCTCCCAAACACTTCGTGCCTTGTTTAGCTCAATCCATAAACTTCCCGGTTGGTCTTCCTCTAGGTGTCCTGCTTGACATCGTTGCACATGGCTAAGCTGCAAGACGATTTGGCTTCTCTGTAAATCTGTTACGTCTTAATTGAACTGTTCCATATCAATTTCACAGAGAACCAACGTATTTGCTTAGATAAACAAAAAGGTCTGCTAAATTCGAAAGTATAGTCACTCACAAACGATCCAGCAGAAACATACAACTTGCAACTATCCTGCTATTGTGAAACAATACTTGGTAATTTTATTGTTACTGTTGATCGGATTCTGTCTGTATTTTCTTTACTTTTTAACCTCTTAACCCCCAACTTAACCGAGTGCATTTTCTCCAGCTTCACCCAAATCCAAAAGTTTACAGCCTATAGGTACTGCCTCATTTGAAAGCTAAGACCTACAGAACAAATCTAAATGGAGATTTTATCTTGTGTTGTTGCCACGTTGGCGTACTGTTTTGGACAATTTTTTCCATCGCTTTTTTGTTGTTTTTTTTGTCACATTTTCAAAAAATGTTGTCACTTTTCTGTTGCTCTTTTGTTGCATTTTTGACACTTTTTTCAAGAAGCTTTTATATTTAGGTAATGCTCAAGTGGGGGTTAAGAGGTTAATGTGTTTGAGTAATCCTCATGAGTTCTTTCATTAGATATAGCCGACTGTTTTTGGACCCACTCGTATTAAATGTAGGTGCATTGTTACTGATAACATGACACAATATTCAGTTTGACCATAAAAATCTATGAATTAGGCGCATCGTTGTATAAGCCGTAAGGTTCAAAGCGTGGGAAAAAAGTAGCGCCTTATAGGAATGTCGGTAAATGTTTTGAAAAAAGGACACCTCAGCTTTTACGTGCGGTTTTAAATATTCTACCACGGCCAAGGTATTCCCCCCCCCCCCTACATTAGCCATGTAATGGTCCGCCAGGGGGGAGTAGAAAAATGTGCAGTTTGGCTTGGTCTTGCCGAGCGTGAAACATAAATTAGCATGGTACAGAGGGGGTAGAAAAATCACATAGCATTTTCTGGTTCCACTCTTTGGCCTCCCTATTACCATTCCATCGACAAATTGAATCCAAGGCTGATTTGAATTGCACCACTGTATAACCTCTTATTTATTCATTGCTTTTCTCTCCCGACATACTATTAAATCTAATAATTCTCTTTTTTTTCTCTCTCTCTCTCACTACGGCGGCTGCCACAAACTGTGAACACCAGAGTGATTCCATGCTCCCACTGAATAGCAGAAGTGAGATGAAATCAGCTACGTGGTTATTAACTCGGTGGATTTCGCCGCATGTTGTGTTTTTCCAATGGGGTTCGCCTCGCTCACATTTGCGGCACGCGTGGTCATTCGTGATCTTTGTGCATAAAACATCGATTCACTAAAACACGGACGCATTAAAACACTGCTGATTCATGTTAAGGGTTGCAGAGCTAAACGCAACTGCTGAGGGCTCTAGGCGGGGTACACCTGGCAGAAACAGAAGCACATTGACAAACTACTTTCCATTCATGGGGGAGATTTGGAATCTCCGGCCAAACTATAATACCCCAGTGGAAGCAACGATGACTTGGGATGGACATGTAGACATTATTAAAAGAGGTCATTGCTGCCCCCTCACTCGGGTTGTGTATTAAGTCAATTTTATGCATCTTTGAATCTTCAATGAATCTAATACAGCAGCTATTCAAAGTGTCTCCCTTAGATTATTCACACATCGCAGCTCACCTCTGCTCACAGAGCAGCGAGAGGTGGAAATATCCACTGGAGCTTCAACACAATAAAGCAATAAGCTGTAACTATGTTCGATGACATTAATTTCCGTCCACAGAGTCAGAGAGGCAGAGGAGTGTTTGGAGGCGAAGTGGGAAAAAAAGACAAACGGCAGTAAAGCCACATATGAAACTTTGAACATGTTTTAAACCAATATAGTCTTTTTCATCAATCAAATATAAGAGAGTCATTGCTTTTAACCATGTAAAACACGCTTGCCAGATATAAGTCCCTAATTTCCATCCATAAACCCATAGTTCGAAAGAAGAACTTAAGTGCACATGTAGCTATAATGCCAAACAAGTGACCTTTAAGTCAGAATCTCACTCTTCAATCAATGCAGACATCTGTGCCAAAGTTAAGGAAAATGGCTGGGAGGCGTTCTAAAAATAAGAGCAGGATGGACAGGCTTCCAATATAAAGCCCACAGTCACAGCTGTCATGGTCACAGATCAGTGGACACACCATCAGAAGATAAACTCATCGGACAGGGACGTCTGCTTGGCATAATCCCAAAAGGATATGCATCAAATCAAAGCGTTCAAGATGTGATGCAAGAATCAAGTCATATTCGAATACATCGAGAGTGTCGTCTTATCCACCCGGCACATAAATAATAAATACATTTCATTTTGCAAATTAATGGTGGTGCATAACATGGGATTATACTTTCAATGAAAGCAATAAAGCACTAAGCAGGATTTCTACATTTAATATTTATGTAACATTTAGACTTCGCATGCACTAAAACATAAAAAACAAGGCGTTGTTATGAAGATATGTATGTATTGTAGAAGTATTTAACGAGTGATAAAAAATACATGTGTAAATGGTTGGGCCACTATGATCCACCATCATAGTGGATATATTTTCCCTCAAACACAGAGACGTGCGGTTTTAAAAAACACACCACTGTTCCAGCTACCTGCAGCCAGCAGTTGTTTAATGTGTAGGCAGAAACCAATTTGGAGGTCTAAGAATTGGATGTCACTTTGCATTTGCAGTGTTTACTGTAGTTTACTGCCAACTAAAAAATGTCAAGAAGACGACAGATACAACAAAATAGCTCCTGCCGCCGTTTCCTGCTTTGGTCGGATACACCAAAATTGTGGCACATTTCATAGTATTTCTACGGAAAAAAGAGGTGTGTTGCAATTTTTCTGTTGGTGTCATTGAGAACAAATGTACGTTTAACAATGAAGATTCAACTCGGTGTACATTATAGATATATTACTCTTGCATTCACACAGAAGAACTATGAACTGCTAAACTGCTGCCTGGTCAATATGTCTCAATGTTACATCTTTGTTGCGAATATTCCCGCTTTCCTACTTTTACCAGGCCATTTTTGACGTCTGCCTATTGCAGCACCAAGCCTTTGTGTTGTTCAGTCTGTGCATGTCCTCTCACACATTACAAGCTTTACTTGACAAGAAAATTACGAACAAGGCCGAACGTGGCGATGCTGATGTGCGTGTTGTTTGTGCGAGGTGGAATGGTTTTAAATTGCATCACTATTCTTGCCCGCCGCGAACCAATCCACTTCTCATAATAGATAGCGCGTCATATGTTGAAATGGCAGGAAAACACACACATTCGGAGTGGAACATGGCAGGATGGGTAATGGTTCAGGGTAGTGCTTTGCGTCGAGTGTCATTTCTGGAGCAGAGAGAGAGGGATATTCACGTTACTTCAGCGGCCCCTGTGATCTATGTGGAGCGGGATCTGGGTACAGGAACGTGTCTCTTTTTCAATTAAACTCTGTCAGGGAGCATGACAAGCGTGAGGCGATATGGGAGGGAATAGGAAGAAGGGCTTTGTTAATTAAAGAGGAGACTGAAGTGTAGCGGTCCCTCCCACAACTGAGCAAACTTTAGGCTGATCGCATCTGAAGATAGGCCGGATCACTCTGGCACGGATTTAATTGAGGGTAATTTCATCAAAGCTACGCATGACAAAGAAGGATCGTTGTCGACTCAATGTGTCTTTCAGTCAGAATTTCCAAATGTCTAAATTGGGCCCGGACAAGGCTCACACTGAGATTCACAAAGCCTAATTTGCTCGACACACGGGAGGCGATAAACAACAGTGACTGGCGAAACTCATCGCCTCTGAGGGGAAAACCAGCGGCTAACGGAAGCGACACACATTGCACTGTGTTCCAGCATGGATCACAAGTTTTTACAGGTTTGTTTGAATTTACAAAAGTCCTAGACTCTTAGAACATTATTTAGTCAATCAAACCCTCGCTGATTGGTTTTAGTGCTAGGCGACAGCGACAAAAGTTTCTCAAACATTTCTCAAACACTTTCTTGTAGATGAAGAAGAACTTTATACTATACTTTACCCCTGGCTCACATTAACTACGGTACGGGTTTGGTCCCTATCCGGTCTGGGTTTGCCCCAAACTACCACTCACAGTGAGTCCGGCTGACACTGTGGCCAGCTCCGGCGCCAGATGCTGCCCCAGGCACAGAAACGGCCCTCGCGAGAACAGAAGTGCACGTGAGTTTCGCTCTTGGTGCGAGTTCACGTCATAGTCCCATGTATAGGTATTTTTGTAAACAAAAGCCGTATTTGCCAGTACAACGACTCTCCCCAGTAAAGTGGATGCTTTAAACACACTAGTGCCCCTGTGTCACTGGTAATGGAGAAATGTTTACATTTCCGACGTTACACGCGTGTACAGGCGGTAAACGAGACCAAATAAGTAGTGAGTGGACAGATTTTATTTTGAAATACACCAGATCTTCTTTTCTCACGAGACCTGACTTCCTGTTTGGCTCGTGTTTTTCCGTCAGCTTGATCCGTTGGGGCTCCGGTCTCCGGCAAAAATAGACTTCTTGCGGATTCTTTCCGTTGCTGCCGGAAGGCCGCCGGATGGCCTCGGTAGCCGGACCCGGACTTCGCGGAGCAGTGTGAGTGTGCAACATTGGTTTTAATGACTTTCTAAGTCTGTGGACGCCGTACCGGACCTTAACCGGATTTAATGTGAGGTGGGGGTTAGTCAAAAATCCAACCGGCTACACGATTGAGCCAAAAGCGTCTACTGACTGTAGCAGTGCAAACGCAAGCCCACGTGTGCATGTCTACGTAGTAGCGGAGGGAGGACTATTTTGACCTTGTCGCGCTCGCTCCATTGGAAATAATAATAACAATAATAATAATAATGCATCTGTTTTATATAGCGCTTTTCTGGACACTCAAAGATGCTTTACATTGCACTATTCATTCACTCCATACCTGGTGGTAGTAAGCTAGTATTGTAGCCACAGCTGCCCTGGGGTAGACTGACGGAAGCAAGGCAATCAGTCTGCGCCATCGGCCCCTCCGACCACCACCAACATTCGCTACATTGCAACCATAGGATTTTTGTCAAAAGAATGAATGAATAAATAATAAGAAATACTCTGGGCAATAAAAAGGCATGGAAGTTCCGTAAAAGTAAAGTTGTCGCTGAAGTTTTAGGAACAAGCGCGGACTCCACAAGTCCACAAAACAAATGACTTCTATAACAGAGCGACCTAAAGAGCACCATGATTCAGTGTGCTATCTCCGGCCCGAGGACAAGTTAATCAGGCTCACATGCCAACACCAACCCAGCGCGTTCACATCTCTGTCCCCGCTGCTCCCACTCAGAGCGGAAACCTGGCTGTTAGCATACTACTGACAGAGATGTGTGGGTATGATGCAAGAGGTCACTGAAGGTGGGCTAATGACACTGGCTTACATAACAACGCACAGCAGAACAGTTGTATTCTGGACTGCTGATATTCTTATTGTGCCACTGCGCGTCCTGTATTCATTGTAATCAGATAATTTGTATAAATTGTTTTTCTAGTTTAGACATGGTTATTTTAGAACCCTTTTTTTGGTCTAGTCGTAATTTGACCTTCATCTAGACTGTGATGATATTTGCAATTTTGTAAAATGTGTTCCTCTTACCTTTTAGCTTTAAACAAAACTCCTCTATGAACGCAGACACACAAAGACATTCATATTTGACTCTAAAATGTAAATTCTTTATGAAACTTTAACGCCACCTCTGCTCTGGCTCCTCTAAATGCGTCGCCGACTTCATCGTTATTTGCCTTTTGATTTCGCAAGGCGCCGTTTAAATGATCTGAGCCCGTAGCACTGACACAGCCTGTCACCCGGGCGATTTTTCAGAAAGGGAAAATAAAATTACATATCTTCAGAGGCGCGAGCGTGGTAACCGTCTGAGCGCTGCAGCTTGTCAACAAAATGAAATGTTTTACCTTGAACTAAGATGAGTGTATCTGTCTCCGGCAGTGACACTGGAACAGCACGGCTCTATAAAGGGGTTCCACATTTTTCAGATCGTACGAGGGAGCTCACAGGCGGCCGGTGGACATCGGCTATACATCACGTTTTATGCCGCGCCAGATGATGGCATAATCTCATGGTATGATAATAAAACTGAAGCATTAAGAAGGGGAAGGTGTGTAGAAAATGAGCTAACTAAATCGTTGGCAGTCTTGCTGTCAGGAACCTCTTTGGACTAGCCTGGGAAAACCCATGCTGCTTACACGCTCGAATCATTTTGAACTGTACATTCAGACAGATCAGACCCAGGCGACGGTGGCGCAGATGGTAGAGCTGGTCGTCTCGTGATTGGAAGGGTTGCGGGTTTGAATCCCAGCTCCCGCAAAACCACACTGCCGTTGTGTCCTTGGGCAAGACACTTCACCCTAGTTGCCTCCAGTCTCTGCGTACATTGGTGTGTGAATGAGAGAATGATTGGGTGACTGGTTTCTTACTGTAAAGCACTTTGGGCCTGAGAAAGGTAAAAAAAGTGCTATGTAGGTTGAGTCCATTTACCATTTTGACAGTGTCTATTCACATGGAACGCTATACACATAATCTGGGCCTGGTACATCTCCAGGGGAAAATTTTCTTCTTTATTCACTTTTTTTGCAATTAACCAGAATAATCTTTAAAATGCATCTAAATTCAAATTGATTCCTAAAACGTTTTCCGGATGCAGAGTATAATTTGATCCCGTGTTTGGGAGAACACATTCCCCATCGCGTGATATTCGTGAGTAAATGATCTGATACCTCTTCTGGAGGATTTAACTATTTTGGCCTGTTTCCCCAATTCATCACACCAGTTCAGAAGTGTCATTTACAAATGAATAAATTACCTTTAAAAAAAAAAAAAATCCTGCCTTCTTTTTAATAGTACCTCTTTGTACGTTTTAAGGCAATACTAAGTAACGCGTTTACCTTAATAAATCATTTCCGTAGTCCCTCTGGGGGTAATACAAGTGTTAATGGGATGATTGGAGGGTCTTTCATCTCCCCCTGGTGTCTCTGAAAACCATGCTTGCAACTTGACTGCCACCGGGACGGAGCAACCAATACGCACTAATAGAATCACGGAGAAGAAGCTAACAGGCTAACGGGCAAAGCTAACTGCGGGCTAGCGCCACTTTAAACAGTATTTACAGCTAAGTTTGAGTGAAAAAAAATATTCCCATTGTATAACTGGATGTACAACACCCCTCTCCCTTCACCTTTTCTGTCAGCGTAGTATTTACTCTCCAAGACATTTAATAAGTTAAAAAATCGTAACTTGACACCTGCAGTTGCGCTTATGGCCTCTATGGGCAAGAGTTACTTAGTACTGCTTTAACACATTAAACAATGTAATTGTTACATTGTAAATGTAATATGAGTCATCTTTGATAATCCTAAATCCAAAAACAAAATGCAAGAAACAAAAGCTTCCATATAAACTGCAACAACTCGCATTCGCAACTTTCACACAGGCTGAAAAATGCCTCTTGTCAGCCGCACTGTTAGCACTTATCAGCACTGAAATGGAGTAAAAAACAGAGATTGTTCAGCGGGCCAAGCCGAAGGAGAGCCAGCACCTGTTTAAGGACCACTGCTCTGCTGCGCACACATCTGATAAAAACACAAAGCGCACAACATTCCCCACGAGTGTTCTTCAGCCGCCTGGTCGATGCGCCACAAGGTGAGTCTCACAGATAAAAGTTTCCTCTGCGTGTCCAAATGCACCGCACTCGATTGGTCTTGATTTATTGGCTTTCACGCTGAAATTTGACCACACTCTCCACTTAAACTTTGCCACACAAGACTCAAATGGACAGAGAAAAGTAGAGGCTTGGACTCAGCTGTCAGAGAAGTGTGTGTTTATCATGTCATTTAGACGTGTCCAATTTATGATGATTTTTATGCCCCTGTGCAAAATCATCAGTGTCATCTCTCTGTATACTGTCATCCACACACACTGAGGCAGGTCCAAACACTCTCCACACAGGAGGAGTGTAGGCCTAAACCAACATGTCATCTTTACCCCGGTTCCAGTGCTCTTCAGGGACGCTCCTCGATGCCAATCTCCACTCCTTTCCCTCTGAGGGGAGCTGAATACCTACCCTCCACTAAACTGCTAATGTTACGACAAGCCACTCATCTGCTGCTCCTCCGCCACTTATGTAAATGCCGCGATGTGACGGAGGATTTATTTTTTTCCCATACAAGTTTGCTCCAGCGGGCTAAAGTCAGTACAAAGCCGCGATACGATTGACAGCGAGTCCTATTCCACTGGAGAGCTGTGACACTGCGCACTCGGTAAACATGAAGAGACAGAGGAGAGGCCATGGGTTATGAGAGGCCCCGCGAAAACATGTGACGAGTGGAATCACGCGGAAATGAAATTACCGCGCTTTTCAGTGGAACATCACTCGCTCAAAAAGTCGGCTGGAAGAGCCTTTGCAGATATGTTATTGCTTCACATTCCTCCAGTTGTTTGGAGAAACTGTGGCGCTCAAGGAGTAAAAAACAGCAACACCTGTTCTGGTCATGTCCATTGATACAAAATGTTGGGAATCTGGTTCAAATTGAGCTGAAAGTAATGTTATTTGGCTTGTAATACTCACAGAAAAAGGGCTCGATCTTCCGCCTGGCGCAACAACAGCATTAGCGCAGAAGAGAGTGACATCTTGCTGCATTTAGGCGGCATCATTTTCAAGCTCTTATCTATTCCACTGTGAGTTAAACACTGGCCTTGTCTACAGAAACGGGATCAAAACCACCAATACTTTGTCTCCTATAAGACAATGTTTTCAAGACTTGGCACACATTTCACATAAAGTCTAAACAGAGACAGCGTAAGCGTTTCTATCTCCTCAATTTGTGCGACCAGCTCAAAACAATGCAAACAGTCAGTCCTCATTTTCATACAAGATGAAATGTGTTACTGCTTCCTTTTACAGGTTGATTGTGCGCAGCAAAGGTGACTCCATGAAGCTTACAAAGAAAGAAGACATGTCATTCTCTGATACACTTTCTGAAAAGCTGCCGCAGGTTGAGGGCTGTAGGTGATCTGTGCTCTCAGCTGTTTCGAAACTGCCCAATAGTCTATCACAGCCCAGACAGAGCTCTCGCTACCACCAAGGGCTAGTCATCAACATCAAAAGTGCACCAGACAGAGGCTCCCGCAACAGTGACAGAGATACAGTAAGTGTGTATGTTAAGTCAGTGATTTTTTTGCTCCTGTATAGATTAGGAAGTATCAAGTCACTTATCTATTATTGCTCATAATGTTGCACTTAATTGTACTGATGCAAAACATGTTTTTCCCCATACCTCTCTTCCTTCCATGTTAGTTCATTCCAGAGTTATGCTTTGCTATTCACCTGTACAAAGTCGCAATACAACATTTAGATTACTGTGACGTGAATGGGATTGACGATCCGGTAACCATGGCAGTTGACAGGTACAAGACGTTGCACAAGGCATATTGTGGAAGCCGGGCAATGGTCCGCTAAATGTACATGTCCTTGAGTACAAAGCGTGTCTGTAGTGGCCTCCTGCATGTACAAGGTAAATGTGCTATCGCCATTTAAACGCTATTTGGTCGAAGGCAGAGTGCCGGAAGATTGCGAGCATTCCATACCGCCCATACCTGATAATAGTAGGAGACTGGCTTTCTAAACTGCTCCTTTATGTCCTGGGCTTATTTCTAAGAACACAATAAGATTAGAGATGCTCACGCTTCAATATTTTACCTGCCAAATAAAAAAAACACATTTATTTTTTTATTGTTTTATCATTTGAAGAGATTTACGGACCAAAGCACCCCACCACTCACTCTAATCTTTGATTGCATTTGGCTTGTGCATGTAAGATAATCCCTCCTGCAAATCCCATTTACTGATGATGGCGCACAAATCTAGATAGTAATTGGTCAGATCACTGTGCATTGAGGAGTTACACTCGTTACGACAGTTCTCAAATGCACCGTGCGATTTTCCCAAATTTAAATCATGCCTGCAAAGAATAATCACTATCGTTTGACGTTAACAGTTCCTTCTTCCCTCAGTTTTAACTTTTCATTGCTTCTACTGAATTAATAGATAGAAAAAAAAGTGTATGTTCAGCTTACGCTACTATTAGTCACCTTCAGTGCTACATAAACCTGCCTGGCCCCCAAACCTCAGCCACCCCATTGCAATCGACCACAGAGGCATCAGCTTCTCGGATTTCTGCCGGAGGCCTCTGCCAACCCATAAAAAATCATTAAGTCCTGCATGATTTGATGAGCTCCTCACCCTGGGCAGGTCACCCAAATACACTGTCCCAATCAATAACCCGCCCCTATTCATTCTGACGGCTTTAACTTTTAATCATGTCTACTAAGTCGGTGGTAATAAATGCCGTGATAGCGATTCACTCTGCTGTTGGCTTGCTGAAAGAGCCTTTATAGTGGGCCCATTTTCAGCGGACGGCGGATTGACACAGGGAATAAAAGAACCACTTATTGACACAACGTTGTCGGCATCTCTGCAATTTCATCCGCGCACTTCACTCTTCATAATATGCGTACCTGCATCGCATAATAACAGCTGATGAGAGGGTTGTCTTTTCATAGATGCTCTGAAAGCAAAAGAAATGATAGCAGGCAGTTATTTCTAACCTTCTCCAATATGTAGGAATGTCTTCTTTTGAGGGGAAATGTAATGGTAAAAATTTGGAATGATATTATGGGTTCACTATTGTTCAGTAATAAAACGAGTGGTATGAAAATATCTATAAAAGGACACAACATTCCCAACAATGGTTAAAAAGAAGAATTGTGAAGAAAGTGATGGACTATATCGCATCATTCTGTAGGCAAGTGACAGGCAACAGTGGTGAAGACAACATTTTTTAAACTTAATGATGATAATAATAATAATAATAATTTAAAAAAAGAACAACTGCTAAATCTCAAAGCTGCAGACCTGCTCCCTGAGCTTTGCAAAGGAAAATAGACTTGTGTTTTCCGCAGATATCCATACAAAATAATAAGCCAGTTTCATAAGGATTTTAGCAGATATAACGATTTAAAGTTGCATTATGGAACTTTTTACATTTTACTAGTGCATATTTGACCATGGTGCCTGTACTTTGCATCACAGAGGCCTCTATGATGCCACTTTAGGGTTTCTGGTATAGGTTTTCATTGCTGACGGACCTTGTCCATGGTTACGCATACATTCCATCCAGAAAAAAACAAAAAACAATTGATCCTGGAGCATTGTACGTAGAGGCCAGCGTGATCAAAAGTAAAGCCACCATGCTAACAGTCATTGAATCACAAAAAGGACAATTACACACAAACATCAAGTTTTTCCCCCCGTATAAACAGTTCCACAATGGACCTTGCTGTACATGAGATGTTAACGGATACTGCATCTCTTTGGTATGACGACTAAAACAAAACAAATGACACCTGTGCAGTTTTCTGTAAAAAAAAACAAAAAAAAAGAAACAACCACGATCATCTTCACAGGTGCATCAAAACCATACACCTTCTTCACCACTTGTCACCTGTACTTCTGTTCATCACCATGTCTTCACCTCCTACCAAATGTGACCCGCCATGGATTCCAAAGACACAAGTCGGCAGCCCGTGCCTCGAGAAAAACGTGAACAAAGGTATCTTTTTGAAAATTGGTGATTTTCACTTTTTTGCAGAATCGTTCAGTTGAAGTCACAAAGAAGCCACTCCATGTTTAAGCTACCAGTATTGGTATATTTAAAAGCGTAAACTTTTATGTTCAAACCGACTAGTTTTGGAGCTTGCAGTAGGGGCGTGTCTTTGTCGGTGTGGCTTCATGACTATGCAACGCAATGCTATGTTGCTCTCAGAAGCTGCCGCTACTTACGCAGGAAAATGGATTTACCACGCAAAGGTTACTTCAGACGGGTGAGTGAAAGTTTGTTTTTTTATCGCTGGTGGCTGCTGTGCCAATGGTTGTTTGATGAGGCTATCGTTGTGCTAACATGGTGTTAGCATGGGAGACAGTCATGTAGCCACAAGGAATTAACCTACTATTTACACAAAATCAAGACCTCTACAAACTTAAACTACTCCATAAATGTAGTCAGCACATCCCTAGCTTTCAGCCACTTCTTATTTGAGAGAAATCCGCTTCATATTTTCGGTTTTATGCCCAGGTACAGTTACTGGCTTTGTGCAGTGAAACATAAACACAATTCGATACGTCCCAATGTTGGCTTTTTCCTCTCGTGTATGAAAATGTATGTGCATTACTAAAACAGTACAGGAGTCTTTTCTAAAGTTATAACTTCAGTTATGTTCAGAGTCTGTAACTCTCTCTCAGCCCGAGGCTGGAGCTGACAGAGGGAGGGACTGCGGGGAGAAGCTTTGGGAGAAGCATGCAGGATTTTGACAGTAAATAAACAACCCTAAACATAAAGATTTTATTTTGAATTTTTTACTGAAAGTTCACACACAAGTAACATACAACTGTGAGGTGAAAGCAAAATGATACATGATTCTGTTATTTTTCAAAAAATAGAAAAGTGAAAAGTGGTATTCATACAGCTTGACTTAATACTTTGAGATGTAAATGAGCCCTATTGTCACTCCCAACAGCAAAGAGAGGTGACAATGGCCCAAATCTTTGGAGAGCTTTTTCAGCCCTTTGGCCTTTTGGGAATTGTTAACTTCAAATCACCGCTACGCCCTCCAAATATTATCAGATTTCCATGTGTTACACATCGTTGGAAAGTTTGGAGACTACACTTTAATAATCTGTGAAAATCTCAAAATGCCCCAGAACCGACTCGTGTCTTTGATTCTAGTGACTGGTCACAAATCATCATTTCTTCATCGGATCGCTGACGTCTCCACCTGCCGGGCTCATTTTATTCGCCACGGCCTTTGTGTCATACATGCATCGTTCTTTGGAGTGACTGCTGCAGACCGGACACTTATGCCAAACAGGTGAAAAATTATAACGCAGGGTATAGTGTGCGTGTCTCTGCGCTGTGTGGCTAATCAAGCAGAGCGGGAGGTGTTTTTGGGGGGGAGGTGTTTTGGGGAGCGGTGGTGGGCCAAGGGGGCAGGTACCATCAGTCAAGCCTGCCATCACACAGGCAATCACACAGCCATTTCCATGTGCCGCTACTCCAACCTCCGCCCACCCTTATCCTCCCCAGTACACACCGCCCGCTCTCAAATCATGGAGCGTGCCTGCCCAGGAAGCAAAAGGTGCCGGCTGGCTCAAATCGCATTAACGAGGAAAAATCTCTGTTCTCACTCTCTCTCGTGCTCGCTCTCTCTCCCTTTGGCTCGTGGTTCATTCCAGCTCTTTGAATCTTTAAATAATCATAAATTGATTGGAACTGACCGAACAGGGCTCAATTGTCCGGGAAACGGCGCCTCGTAGATCCCGCTGATTGGGCCAGCAAATTGAAATGTAAGTCGAACAAGACAGGTAACAAAAGGCCGTTGTGATTATTTCACCGAGGCCAGCGGTTAGCGGCGCAGTTAGCAGAGGTTCTCGAGGGTCGATCGGTAGCCACTCTAAAACTCAGTAGAGTTCGCTGAAGAAACTTTATGAGTGGTGTTTTTCTTTCTTTTAATGTTTTAGAATAACTTTTTTTTTTCAAACTAGTAATCATGGAGAGTGTTACAATCGTGGGATATCATGCTTTATTCAGGCTTTTAGAACTACTCTTAGCCAGCGCATTCATCTTTAATGGCACTTTTCCCATGCGTGGGGAGGAGTTTGGCCAGGGACAGAATACGAACGAGTTTGGCTAATGTCAGTCGGCTCTTTTACTTAAACAGGACAGCGTCATGCAAATCTCCCCATGACGTACACCAGGGCGTGGGCTGGCGTTTGAAATTTAAAGGAAGAGGGAGACAAACTAAACTTACAGGATTATACTGTATAACACCACTCTGTATCTTTGTGATGAGGATATGTCATTATGGATAAAAGCTCCAAAAGGTTGCTTTGATTTGATGTTACAGCAGCTCTTAGGAACTCTCTTACGGACACTCAGTGGGGTACGAATAGGAAATTTGCAATCAAAAAAGAACATGTAGTAAGTAAATGTGTAAAACAACAACATAAAATAAAGGTATCCTATGAGTAATGAAGGGAAAAAGGGAGGGTAAAAAAAGAAGTAAAAATGCAGTCAAGACTTTCGAGGCACAGGTTCCGTTCATGTTCTAGAATTCTATTTCAGTTGCACAACTCTATGGGAGAGAAACAACTTTTGAAATGAATCTCCAAAAAGAAATGTCCAAATGTTTTTGCTGATCATTATTTGACAGTGATTGGATTCACAAACCTGTCATATAATTCCTATGGCTGAAAGTCTTATCTACTGGCCAACATCACGCTCATGTTTTTGAATATTGTCTCCACTTTTGGACGCCTTTATGAGGAAATAATTAGACCATAGTTCATATGTGCTGGAAGATATGACTTTGAATTTTGTGACAGTTTTTGTTTCATGTGAATTGGCCCAGGAATTACAGAGGAATTGGCAACAAACTAAGATGTCACGTGAACCCTATTATAATTGATAAAGTGACACTGATTGTATTTGTACATGGTTTTGTCTACAGAGGCTATTGCACATGACTCACTACACAGCTGAATTGTACTGTCTGACAGCGGTGGGGATGCTTATGGCACATTTGCCGATGGCCTCCTCTTAGCCGGGACTCTGTTTGCAGCGTCATCATCATCATTCTTCCAGTAATGACATAGAATTGTTCACCAATCCACCACATATACTCTTCTTTTCATATAATCCTGTTATACATTATTATAAAACAGTGCCTTTTCCAACCCATCCATAATTGCCGGTGCTGGCGGAAGAGGCCATCCACAGCAGCTCCCCCTGTCATCTCCCTGTCTCCTCTAATGAGAACAAGGGGCCTGCGATCCGCCTGGTCCGGAGCCAGTCGAGTCGTCGTTACCAACCATATAACACAAGGCTGGCTGATTGTCCCCCCGGCCCCCCTGCAGAACCGGGCCCAAAGGTTCTACTCAAATCAAGCCTTTTTGTGTCGCTATTCGTGCCTGACTTTGTGCCACGCTGGGTATTCTGCATAAAGTTATGTAAAAAGTATTACGCATGTCAGTATTTTTGCAACTATTTGTCAAGTTTGCCTCCGAATGAAGTCAAAGTAAATTCATAATCAAACAATTAAGAAAAGGATTTTGAAAGCTTTACCCAGAGAGTGAAAGGGAATGTTTTCTTTATCTGGTAAGTTGAAAATCTGCAAAACTAACGTGTAAACAACAGGTTAAGGCTATTGGTAGATCTAGATCCGGTTTCCAGACCAGATAATGGTCGATTACTTCAATTCCCCATGGTCCCCGATGACTCGAAAACTTACGACTGATAGCTCACACAGATATTAAGAAAACCACAAAGCGAACGGCGCTAAGAGTATAGTTCAGTCATTGAGCTTTTCCACTGATTAGAATCCCTATGAGGAAACATTCAGTCATTCAGTCTTCTCAAATGTATGTGTAAAGTGAAACCTTTATGTCATGGCAGGTCCATTTGAAACATTTCATTAGGGAATAGCCGGCCTCCATGTGATTTTTACTGTAGCCGTGTGTGTGTGTGTGTTTTTTTCTTTCTCTGCTTTGGAACGGGCCTAACCACATTTAAAGTGATTACCTCAGTGGCAGACAGGCGATCCATATCTGAACAGTGCAAAGGCAGGCAGAGCAGGGCATTAACTAAGCATTAATTCAGCGATGCCAATTATTTTAAATGCGGTCAATGTTATAAATTTTCTTCTAGTAGCAATCAAGCTAACAAAGCCCCCCTTGATGCTAATGGAAAAACATTCATGAGAAAAGAGGCTCCGCTGGAGTTAAGAAGAAAGCAAGTATTTAGTCTGGAGGAGAGTAATAGGCACTCAGCTAACAGAGGATACTTCACGTACTAAAGCCAAGGGGCGTACATAGACATCGAGTTCAAGTTAGGATTGAGTTGATTGGATTTGAATCATTGGCATTATCATTAAAAACAATTACATTATTATAGGTTCTGTATTCTGGAGGTTATGTGCTCTCAAGTTCGGTTGCATGCTGGAAATGGGGGGTATTATGTGAAATGTATTATTTAGAGCTTGATTATTTATAGCTGTTTCATAGCAGAGCATAGGAATACGATATTTACGACAAGATTTTACATTCTCAATTAAAGCAAGCACAATTTTCTAATACATAAGGCCTGATCTTGTGTTTCTAAACGCAGACTTATCACGTAACCCAAAGACATCCATAGTGCAAACCATAGACATCGACCCGCGCTACAGCGGGACCGGCTCGGGACACGAACAAACTAAAAGTTTTTAGTTTGACCTGATAGAGCTTATAAAAGCCCGTAACGCTAAAGGAAGAATATGATGCTGCGCGATTTCAATGACTGTGTTCCATTTGTGGGCGACGTAATAAGAAAAGACAATTTTTCCTGTTTCTCTCTTTAAGTCATGTGACCTGGCTGACTACTAGTTTAGTTCACATGTAAGAGGAAGCCTCCCAACAAGTCCCTTATAATAAAATGCTCTCTCCTATTTGACAAAACGCATTAACAAGGAAACATCTCTTCTCTGTTCTCTCCCGCTCTCTTTGGCTCCTGGTTCATTCTAGCTCTTTGAATCTTTAAATAATCATAAATTGATTGGAACTGACCGAACAGGTCCTGGAAACGGTGCCTTGTAGATTCCGCTGATTGGGCCAGCCAATTGAAATGTACTGTAAGTCGAACAAGCAAGACCAGCCAACTTTTTCATATAAACAGTGATGAGTTATTAAACGAATAGCAGAATGATTAAGTGCATCAAGAGGTTTAAGCACGGAAGGTGAAGTGTGCATATAAACTGTGTCACCCTAATCAAGAACTAATAAAAAAAGTAGCTTGAACAAATTATTTTCTATAATTCAATGGAATGCACGATTTGTTTCTGTAGTAGAATGATAATTTAGATTTAAGGCTATGGTATCATATTGAACCATGTGTTTTGATCGATTGTTTATTCTGAGTTCAATGTACATTACATAAACATGCATTCGTGACATTTTAACATGCTTTCATATATGCGTAATACAGTACATAAACTCAAAAGAGAGTGGGAGGAGTAAACTTATAAGTTGCCAGCCCTGTAAGTATCATTATTTCATTAATGTGGTTGGAGCCAATAGCAGGGCAATGCACTACAACCTGATGGCAACAACCAGCACAATGATCCCAGCCATTGAGTTGCGCATTGAGTTGCCTTGTATATGAAATGCGCGGTATAAATAAAGTTGCCTTGCCTTGCCTTGCCAATCCCAGCAGCAGGCCGACAACGCAACAACTACCAAGCTACCAAGCTACCAAGCAACGACGCACAAATCTCCCTCCAAATCTCCCTACCAGGTTTTAAAAGTCATTTTCTCGACCAGCAAGAAAACTACAGTAAGTACGTGTAAGGAGCAAACTCTTTCTATCGCTGTGCCATCAAATGTATGGATGCATGTTTAAAGAGAGAACAATATCTTATTACGCTACAATATTGTTCAATCATGAGAAACACACCTGGAGCTGTGTTGCGAGCCGCTAACACACCTTTGAGTAATCTTTGAATCTACTCCTCCCTCACCCCCTCTTTAATGAACACTTGAGACTCAGACATTTTAAACACACCACGCAGGTCTGCAGCCATCTCCACCCGTTGTTCCGCACTCCAAAACACACTCTGATTCACCCCGGCCCCAGAGGGCAAAAAGCCAGTCACATCAAGCAGTTACTATTATTAGCCGAGGCCACTCTGGCAGGTACATGCGACAAAAATAATTATCTAGTGCTGATGATAAACTGTTCACAAAATGTGAGGATTTGGGTCTCGGTTTACACAAGTACAGATGCAATTAACCCCAGCGCTGTGAATCTTTCGAGGATTTCTGATTTCCACCGGCAGGCAAAAAATCCATACATTGTTTGCTTCAGCAGTGAAAATAATCAGCCTAATAAAGCGCAGATGTCGGGCTGGATTTGCATATGATTATAGCAGCTTTGCTCCAATTGATCCTTTTCATCAAACCAGATAATAGTTGCTGATTGCACACTATTTAGACACAGGCAGATTTTCATGGCATTATGTGCTCTCTTGGTGAAAAGCAATTACAAGCATTTCCTGATTATTATTAATTTTTATTTTTTTCACTACACAAATTAAGCAGCTCTTTGAAAATGAAAATGAATGAATGAAATTCCATCTCATTTCAGTGAAAAACTTGGCACAGATTACGAAAGGCAGATCATTTAATGCATTCTGTCAGATTCTTAATTGCAAACCTTGTAAGTGCGGTTAGGTAGGATAAACATTTTGTAAACAAAATGCAAAAGCTGCGGCATTTTATGTCTCAGCCTTTTTATTATAAATTCATTATGAATTTCATGATTAAATATACCTTGTTGGGGTTAATCTTTTTTCATACTTTGTAATCAAGACACAACAATACATAATACATTAATTCACATCAATGAGTTCAGTACTGAAGTATCTTCCCCATAAAGCAGTACTTGTGATGTTTCACGTAACTGTGCTTCAAATTCTTACAACTGATTTTACATCTGTGACATTTACTGACATATGAGTAACTTTAAAAATGTAATTCTATATTTTATAACCTGTGGACAAACATGAGGTGACCTTAACAACAATCAAGGATATATATCTGCTGTTTTACGTTTACATACAATAAAAAAGAAAGCACGTAATTTAGTTAACATATACAGACTTTAGACCTGGGCTTTTAAGTTGTTTTTGGTCCCCATAGGATTTCATATTACAGCAGGCCTTCTGGAGTCGCCTCTAGCCACTAGGGGTTGGTATCACAGCATGTCAGCACGAGGACCCCAAATAAGTGCTTTCCTCGTCAACTGGTTCATAAGCTCAACTATTTTACAACTTCCAGTGAGGCCAATAGTAAGGAAAACGCTTCTCTTTGGTCATCATGGCGGGGAGCTGACATTGCTGTAATACCACCCCCTGGTGGCCAGGGGCAACTCCAAAAGACACTTGGTAAACAGGACTCTTATGTAACTTCGGACTTCGTTTGCACTGCTTAAAAGCTTGGCTCCAAAGCGTTTTTCTTTTTCAAAAATTGCTATGACCCATGTGACAACACTGGGCTAGGTGTCATATTTTTTTAGGGCCATACCGCCTTTGCCATGCCCGATCCCGTCAGACCTCGGAAGCTAAGCAGGGAAGGGCCTGGCAGGACTTGGATGGGAGACCGTTTGGGAACACCAGGAAGCCTGGCAAATGTGTGTGTGTGAGTGGTTGGTGGTGGTGGCTGATGTGTGCAGACTGGTTGCCTCGCTTATCATCACCGAGTATGGAGTGAATGAATAATGTAAAGCGACTTTGAGCGTCTGGAAAAGCGCTATATAAGACTAATGCATTATTATTATTATTATTATTATTTTTAACTACGCTGGTACATCAGCAATAAAAAGTGCAAGCCTAAATCTACGATTGACGGGCTCTGGAGCTCTGTAAAGGCTGGTAGCCGGTTCGCTTCCTGCTTTTTTGCCCTTTAAAGGAACAGGCTTCGTATGAGGATATTGAGCAGCCAAAAACAAGGCATTTATTAGCAGGTCAGGTGACATCTCTTAAAGCAAATGTATTTACGAATGATAATACGCTAGCGCTAAAAGTCGCTTAGCTCTGAGGTTGATGTAACAGACAACAAACGATCTAAAAAGCCCTGATCTTCTCTCAGCTGATTTGCAAAATGAACCTCGAAATCTCACTAAAATGTGGCCACCTATGCCTTCTCCCTAACCCACCACCGAACGTAAACCTGCTGGTCTCTAAAAGTTCATTGTGGTTTCACATTACGGCCCCTAATTCATACTAATAGCTTTACTAAATCCCACCCACGGAGCCTGCCCCCTGTCTCCCGCTTCCCTGTCACCGGTAATCTGTCTTCCTCCATATATCTCATGCAGACAAGCTGGAGCTCAAATCAATCACCGGGGAATGGTTTTGCGGTTAACCACCTCACGGGGAAAAGGAGGGGAAAGAGGGGGGGGGGTGCGCAGTAAACCTGGGCAGACAGTAAAGCATCGGCGGAGACAGGGGAGAAAGTCGGGAGATTGTCTAGGCTGCACACGGCGCGAGTGCTGAGTGGAATCTTCGGGGTATTGGCTGTGTTAACTAAATTGACATTGGCTTCCAACCTCCCGGCGATCCATCAGGGCAGGGATGAGCACAAAGCTACAGAGGAAACCCCCCTAAGACAAATACACAGGGCACAGGCGTAGGCTGTGCTTGTTACCGGTGGTTGAGAAAGACAGCAAATTATCACAGAAACACTGAAACGTGAAATTTAAACTTTTTGTGTGTGTGTGCGCGCGCAGACTGGATGGAAGTTGTATTGAGACAAAAACGGATCCAAAGCAAATGCAGATTCTATTCCAATGGAAAGCTTTGTGTCAGAAGGGAGCTCCATGTGCAACTTCTGACGAATAACTGACACTGGCCAAAAGTATACGGATAGTCTCTACGGCATTTTTCAAGGGGTGCCTATGAAACAGAAAAAATGTGTGCAAAAAATCAAACCATAAAGAGCCAAACATAAAATATATTAGGGTTGATTGAGTTAACTCTGTCTGGTATACAATTTAATTTAAGAAATATTCCATGAGAGGCACACAATTTTGACTAAAATCAAATATCCTATGTCTAAGTATTTGCAGAGAAAATTTGATCTTGGGTCCTTACTAAAGAGCAGACCCTACGGCGCACTGTGCCTCTCTAAACACGTCCCTTTCCTCTCTTGTTGTTTGGGAGATATTGTGGTAATGGCCATTCATTTGTAGTGGTTCCTGGCCCGGAGTGCTCCTGTCTTATCTGTTGCTTATTTCCTCCTCTCTGGGGCACAAACAGTGGCTGTGTCTCTCTCTCTCTCTCTCTCACACAGACTTGATTAGGAAGTCCTGCTGCTGCTGCTGCCTACGCTCCGGGGACTACACGCCAGCTCCTCTTACGCCCGGCCCAATACAAAATCTCCCTACAGTCATGCTACGGCAATTTGAGGAGAAGCGCGCAACCAAGACCTGACATTTGCAGCGCACCTCCAACAATGAGCGCTTGATTAAAAGGGCAAAATGAGAAAAGTGTCAGGCTCCATTCATTGTCCTTAGCCGGAGTTAAATGGGATTTAAAAGTGTGCGCCGCAGCTGATACCTGCACTGTCTACGCATGATTGCTCCAGGAAGAATTAAGCCCTGGTAGATGTAATGTAGGAGCAAAGGCAAGTTAGCAAAGGTGAATGAGGTGGCCAAGTTCACAAGGTATGTTTTGATGACGCTAATCTGTGTTTGAGCCTGGTGTCCGGTCGCACGGTACGTTCTTTTCTATTATGTATTGTACACAGATAGGCATTGGACAAAAACAACAGTGGTTATAGAGCTCTAGCCTCATTAAAATAAAATGGAGAAGTGCCAATCTTAACGTATGTGGACAGATAGCCTTCCGGCTAGTCCGGGAAACTTTTCAGCGTTCGTTAACATGATCAATGTGTTTTTTCTAGAGCCGTTGGCATTTAGTCTCAAACATCGCAAATTATGAACGATACAGATGTATCGAAGCATAGTTAGAAATCATTAATCAATGTATAGATCTTTTACAATCTTACTTTCGATAAGAATTAGCATATAAAGTGGCTAAATGCTAACTCATATTCAGTTAAGTTTCTGCTCTTTGTGGGGTCGGATACACATCCAGTAACCTCTAAACATCATCTTATAATGATGGAGAAACTACATAAATCATATAAATTCAACATGTCATACCTTGTGATACTTTAAAACAGAACTAAGTAACTTTTGTACCTTAATACATCCTTTTCGTAGTCCCTCTGGGGGTAATACAAGTGTTAATAACGATTGGGGGGTCTTTCATCTCCCCTTGGCGTCGCTGAACAGAAAACCATGCTTGCAACTTTCCCTTCCTCCGACGGACAATTAATGAGTAAAGAAAACGCAAGATGCCACGACACCTGCAGTGGCACTTGTGGCCTCTAGGGGCAAACGTTACTAGTTCTGCTTTAACAAAGGGACTGGCTTCTCCATTCATTGCATATGGGGTAGAGGGCTCAATTCAAAAAGGTCAGGTAAACTATTGGCTACACATTGACGTACACATTTGTAGCAACAGGCTCAGATTGCTAAGGGAATGTCTATGTCTTGCCTCACACAAAGGAGGTTCCAGGTTTGATTCCCCGGAATGAGTAGGGTCTTTCTCTTGTGTTTGCATGTTCCCCCCATGTCTGCTTAGATCATCACTGGGTGCTCTGTTTTCCCGTACCGCTAAAAACGTACACAATAGGAACCCTAATCTCCAAATATAGAAACTTTGTAAACTCTATAGGACTTCACTGGTTAAATAACGATCTGAAAATTAATAAATTAAAAACACAAGAGCAACACGAATTAAGTATTTTTACATGCTACAAAACAATTAGTCTGACTGACAAACAAATCAAACAATACTGTTAAATTGTTGCTTATTGCCAAGAAGAAGGAGTTACAGTCATTAATCGTGCGTGCGTCCTTGTGCATATACAGATGTGACTAAGTTTACATAGAGCACCAGGGACCGCATAAGGACAACATGGCGGATGGTGGAAATGAGTGCAGAGCAAACGCAGTCAGTACAGCGCTTCTATTAAAAAGAAATAAAGCACGGTTTTATCTGGCTGGAGGGCAAGGCACAAAGGGAGGCGGAGGCACAACGTGGCGGGTTTTCAAATTGGGATCAAAAGGTTCAAGCTAATTAACAAGCTAAATAAGAGTCCCCCAGCTTCGTCTATGTACCGCCACTGTTTTGTGTGTTTTTCAGCGCTAATGTATACCTACTGTAATGTCTACTGCGGGGGAAACAAATTACTTCCCGAACTAACCGTACACAAATAAAATCATTCATTTGCATGTTTCAGAGATGTGTGACCCTGAGTGCAGCTTTTCTTTTCTCATGTCAAGTCCAAAAGGAAGCCTGGGAAATGTACAGTATACGCTGGATATTGACATGATAAAGTACTTGTTCTCGCCCCGGGGCTTGCAAATGCCGATATAGTGCAATAAAAAGTACATTGCTTGCATGTGCTTGAAAATCTATTTGATCTAAACATGAGACATACATTTCATCTTGCTGGCAAATGAGTCCGTGCGTCCTTCACACTAAAGGCACTGTTTCAATAATGCGAGTAAAGACCTATCTAAAGACCTTGAGTTGTGATCTATGTGTTGAGCATATGTGCATGTTTTTGCCTTGATGGACTCGAAACCAGGGTGTGCTCAGGAAAACCACAGAGACAGGAGGTAACATGCAAAAAGCACTAGTATGAGCTAACAGGGAGTTCACGAGATCCTTAAGAACTGGTTTAAACCGAACATCAACGATTTCTCGGGAACTCGGTTCAAAACAAGCTGCTTGACTTCCCCACCTGAGTCTTCTGATTTGTAGGCTTATCGTTTGATGTGAGCTGCTTGGTGAAACGCTGCTACGGTCAAAAGTTCACGGTGAGCAGTCGTTGTCCTTGGCGTATAGGCTACTAAATTCCGAAAGAAATGTACGACACTTACACGAGCAAAAGATATATAATGTCATCATTTATAAAAACCCAAAATGCTTACCGGGTATGTTTTGCTTTTTAGAAGGCAAGGACCAAATCTTAAAGCAGTACTAAGTAACGTGTTTACCTTAATAAATCCTTTCCGTAGTTCCTCTGGGGGTAATACAAGTGTTAATGGGATGATTGGGGGGTCTTTCATCTCCCCTGGTGTCTCTGGCCACAAAACTATGCTTGCAACTTGACTGCCACCGGGGCGGAGCAAGCAATACACACCAATAGAATCACGGAGAAGAAGCTAACAGGCTAACGGGCAAAGCTAACTGCGGGCTAGCACCACTTTAAACAGTATTTACAGCCAAGTTTGAGTGAAAAAAATGATTTCCATTGTATAACTGAATGTACAACACCTCTCTCTCCCTTCACCTTTTCTGTTAGCGTAGTATTTACTCTCCAAGACATTTAATAAGTTAAAAAATCGTAACTTGCTAAGACACCTGCAGTTGTGCTTATGGCCTCTAGGGGCAAGAGTTACTTAGTACTGCTTTAACAACCATATGTGAAATGCTATTCAGAAAGATATAGCTTTTATTTGATGGCATTGAAAAATCTCAACTTTCCGAGAAGAAAAGAACATGAACACATGCCATGTGGGAACAACGCTGTCACATCTCGGAAAACCAAGCACTCGAGACCACATAAGTGGCATTAGCAGTACTGCAAGAGGCTGCAAGGGTTTAAATTGGTACTTTATTCTTTTCTTTTTCAGGAAATATGAAATCAGGATGTGTGTTCAACTGATCACAAGTTTCAGTTCCTAGTGGGTTTGGCCATGAAAAGTAACTAAGTAAGTATTTGTAGCAACTTGAATAATGATCTATTAGTTGTTAGATAAATAGCTAGTTTGTTTTGATTCTTTGTTCCTCTCTGGCCTTCTCCATTTAGTATACCACAGTTAAAGTTAAAGTAAAATATACCAAAATAAACTCACAAAATGACCTCCCTTGCGCTATTTCTTAGTGCTACACAGGAGCCGTGACCCTGAGAGCCCTGCCTTTCCTCTCCACCTGTTTTGGATGTTATTTGACTTTTCCACACGGCAGCAGCGCCCTGAGGAGTCGCCACAGTCAAACGTTAAAGACAAGGGCGCATAATAAAGACAAATGGCTGGAGCATGAAATTTGATTCATTGCCTTGGTGGTACAGAGACATTCGAAAGGGAAATGGCCAGCATTGACACGCGGTGAATTTTCAAAGCACTGTCAAATCCAAAACCGCCGTCGTCGTATAATGATATGGAAACGCTGCGGGGCCAGGGGGGCGACTGTGGGCCAAATCAATCAGGCGCTTGTTTCTGATGGATGTTATGTGGACTTGGGGACTTGTCAAAGTGTCAATGTGCAAAATGGTCATATCCCTAAAAGCAAAGCAGGTGCATTCTAGGACTTTGTACAGTTGTGTGTCTAATTAATATGGGTGGCGTATGGTATTACTGCATAACATTTGGACATGCGATGAAAAAACCTTGGCAATTTGTCTGGACAGTCAAGGGCTCAATCAAAGGCGTGCGGGGTAATCGGGAGAGTCAGGACGTTTCCCGGTGGGCCGCGGTGCTTTTGGGCCGTCAAAATAAAATAATGAATTAACAATAGACTCACAGTTGCGCTATTCCAGGCCTAAAGGCTTTAACTGGGCTGCACCAGGAGCCTGGGCTGCTGTTCCAGATATAAATTAGGTAAGTCAAGCATAATTATCATGTAAAGCTATCATATAATGACTGATGTATCCAAATCAAGAATTTTCACATACAGTATAACTTTTCATTCTTGTGGCAGGGAGATATCATTTGACGTTGAACTAACTCAGAGGGGTGTTGAAGTGGAACACCCCTTTAGTTTAAGTTGGTGCAGTCCAGACCAGCGGCATCAAGTGTCCGCACGAGTAAAGAAGGGAAGGGAAAAAATGCAGGTGAAAGGTAGAAAAAGTGCACAAATAATATATATTTGTATCCACATTGGTGCTGATTGTGGAGTTGCATCAGGCTCAGACTGTGTGTGGAGCGGCCCATGTGAAGAGAGAAATTATTAGAAAATTGTCAAAGTGATATTTGAACTAGCCATCTTTGATATGACACCAGAGCACAGGGCTGGGCAGTTAATCGAATTGCAATTTTAATAAAGGTCAATCTCGATAATCGTGTGGTGCGTTTTAATCAACAGGAGAATTGGCCAGTCCTGCCACATTCTGGAAAAAATACTGCAGCGCCTTTCAGGTCAAGCCCAGGGAATCACTCAGCCAAAAAAACAGGAAGGGACACGCGGCAATAGGAGAGGATCTGGTGAATTTAAGTGTAAAATAAGCTTCAAACTCGCGCTAACTCGTCTAAAAACTGACACATGCGAGGAGCCGTCAGAGGATCAGGACGCAGCATGCGGACGAAAAGTTTACCTTCGAAGAGGAAAACTATCGCTGTATTTGGACCATGTGGATTATTATTGAAGCTGCAGCCGTGGATTAGCTGGACTTCTAACAGTGAATTGTAGGTTTGGTTGTCTTTTATACTTATAAATGCACTGTTTACCAGTATTTCTTTATGTATATATTAAGTTGTTAGCGCTAAACTCCGTGAAGTCGTGGCCTTGTGAGGCTCCGAACACAAACCATGCGCCAAGTCTCGCTGTCTGCTTCTGACATTCTTCAAACATTCCACTTTTTTGCAGCTCCTTTGCAAATGTTTGTGCGTTGCGTGGGCAGGTGAAGGTGAAAGTGTGGAGCTTGTCTTTGCTGCTGAGTTAGCTGCAGCTTTCAGTCCAGTCACAGCATCTGTTTAGTGGCTAGTCCAGGAAAGACCACATTTATTTTTTTATCATTAAAACAAAAAAAAAGAATTGAATAAAAAATTTAGATCGATCAATATGGGGAAAATTATCGTGATTTTTTTTTTTTCCTCCCAAAATTGCCCAGGCCTGTCACCGCATTATAACTGAGATATAATTTTCCGCAACATAAGCCACCTCAGCCTCTTAATCTCCTCCTCTTTGTCAACAGCAGCATCTAGCCCCTAATACGCGATAAAGATCAAATCTGCAAAGTTTTAAAGCAATTAATATTTGCACAGAGATGAGAGAAGAAGGGCACTCAAGCTCCTTTTAATCTCAATAGAAGCCGGCGCATAATTGCATTCGGCGTATCGTAAAACACTCAAATCCGTGAACAATGTGCCCATCTCATCTTCCTTGTGTATTCATGAGAAACATATGCTCGGTGTCGACCTTTCGCCTTGGAGTGCATACTTTGTAGTATGATATGAAAACACCATCTGCCGGGTGCGAGCGGTGGCTAAGGCTAAGCTAGCAGGGGCTCTGCGGGGCCTTGCAGTGGCACAGGATTATCTTACTGGTTGGTAGATCCGCTCTATTAGCCTCTGGAGACCGGGATTACTGGAAGAGAATTATTATGTGTGACTGAACAAGGGGCTAAGTACCTGCTCTTCTCTGGCACCGTTAAGTCTTGTTATGGAGAGGCCTTATGAGCATTTTAGAGCATTGCAGACGATAACGCCAAACCAGAACATACACATAGACTTATGGAAGACTGACTGTTTACTCTTCCATGATAATGATGCCAGACTAAATTGCCGGTGTAACATCGTAACTGGCTACAGTAAGATCGGGGATAGTGGGGTTCAACTACTGCAATGTTGTATGAATTGGGGCAAAAGGCAGTGCTGAAATTTATTAAATACGGGTTTTACTTTTTGCAGGTATTTGGTAACATCTTAATCACTATATTACACTTTGTTGGTTATGAATACCATATTGATCTACAACAGCTAAGAGAAAACATCCAGTATAGTAACATTTACAGTATCTTTCACACAGTCTCCAAATAAGCCCCTCCCACTCCCCCTCGCGTTGAAAGGATTAAGCTTAGAAAGAACTCGAGAAAGCATTTCCTGGATACGTAGGACCTGCCACTGCACCGGTTAGAATAGGCTTATGAACGCAAATGACACGTGACTTCTAAGTTGTCTGTTTATTGAGGTAGGGCTTTTTGTCTCAGAGCTAACAGCTAGTTAGCTCTGAAAAAAAAACAACACACCACATAGAAGAACAAACAACACCACAAAAATTAAACATCTAAAAGTATTTATACTTATACTATTTTAACTTTTATTCAGTGTTAGCCGTTAGCTTCAAGACAAAAATACCGCGATGAGCACGGAAGTTTCCTCCGGTGAATTCTTTGCTCCTGACGCAATGTTTTTTAACTTGTAACTCACTGCCTGCCATGTAATCTTGAGCTATTTTTTTTTAGACAAGACACTGCTACTAACTCATATAGGGAAATAACGGAGACAGGATGAACAGCAACGCTCGTGTGCATATAGCCTATCCACTGGAGAGGATTAAAAGAATTGTTGAACGATGTCCTAGCGGAAACACAATTCCAGCTATGTTTTTAATGAGAAAACAACTTTGTAACATAGTAAAAACCTTTAAAAAGTCAGGTTTGCATAATAGTATAGATTTATTCAGTGGGTCATTATATTTATTTATGTTAAGTGGGACAATGTACATTAATACATTAAGACAATGTAAAAAGTCAAGTCACAAATTACGTTGGTTGTCAAACTTTTCCCACTAAGTGCCTCCTCATGAAATATTTGATCTGCCAAATACAGGCCTAGATCAAGATCAAACCAGGACTAAAGATGGTCTACATAGACTTAAATCACACTATGTTGTGTCAATAGTTGCTAAAGAGACCTAGCCCGTCTTTTCCAGGAGCCTATATCGTGGATCAGATTGTGAAGGATCTCGTCACACTGATACCGATCTGTTCTCACCCTTTGAGGAAGAGTCTGGGAACCTTAACTAGGAAACAATATAAATAATTCCACAGTATATGTACTTGACTGAGAGTTCATTGTGCATCCTGCTCTTGCCTATAATGACCAAAAGATGAATGAATGCAGCTTTTCTAATTGCACCAGGCGAAATATTGTGTCATTATCATGTCAGAGAATGTTTTGATGAGTGATGATTTCAGTTAGCCAAGTACAATATGCAGAAGCTGCCAAATAGAAATGCCACAAAGATAAGTCACATACCCAAGAGGAAGGATTCACTCCAAAAAGTACTAAATCTAAACTTAACTATACAAATATGACTGTCACTGTCAATTCCACCACCTCTCTCTCTCTGCCTCGTTTGCTGTTTAGTAAGATTTAAAACCATGCTTTGCTCCAATCAAAACATGCCTATATCTGTCAGGGACACATATTTGTTTACTGCAAATGTTTTCTTCCTACAGCTTGTAGGCAGGATCACAGACAGACAAGTACAGAGGATGATGCATTCAAAGACAGACTCAACAAAACGAACATCTGCCGTTCCTCATCAGCGAGATTGAAGCTAATGACACGCCGCCCGAGCGCTGACAGAGGGAGTGGAATTGGATTGCGCGCAAGAGGCCCGGTGAGACCGCACATATGTTTTCAGAATGCTGTGGATAGACTATATATTATTATGCATGTGGGGGAGAGGAGTATTGGCAAACCAGCAGTGATGATGTTATTCGGCCATTTTGACTAGGGCTGTTGTTACTCCCTGGCTCAGTGAGTGCAACGTTAAGGAAAACAAACCAACTTAATGATAAACATAATTTAATTTACAAATGTAGAGGATGATTTAACCAGTGGAGGAATCTCTTTAAAGCTGAACTTCCGGTAAATTGCCTATTTTAATGCATGTATTAAATCACATAATACAACCACTAATGGTAAATGTTGAATGTCAGTTGTTAATCAGGTGTTAATCAGGTGTTTCAGTGTGGTTTTGTGGTCTCCCTGTCCCTCTATTGTAAATCCCATTGAAGCTGTGCTTCTAGGGAGCAGCCTCTGATTGGCTAACAGTGAAGCAGAGCTTCAAAGCAGGGAACGATTTTGTGACACCCACCACCTAAATAGTGATTGGATCCTCCACAATAAAGGGGAAAAAGCTTTGACTGACTGCTGCTCCCTCTGAATGCTACTGCTCTGGTTCTGCCTAAGAGCAGCAAGTGTCTTGCCTGGAAACCATGTACCAGCGATTAAGTCTGGTGATCGTGGCATCAACTACCTTTCCACAGTGGTGCATACGCCAGCAAACAGGAAGCGGAGTAACCAATCAATGAAGGGCAGGCGTCTGCCGTTGATGCGGTTTTATTAGCGGTTCTGTGTTAATATTCACACAGGATTATGATTCACGAAACTCACCTACTGTCGTTGTATTTTGGTCATTTCCAATTGGAAAAAGCTCTGTCTCCTGTGCGCCATCCATAGATTGGTATTGAGGGGAATGATTGATTGAGTGACGCTGCTCGCGAACAACACGTGACCGCAAATAAACTAATCTGATTGCATGGGCACGTTTGAGTTTTCTTCTGACGCCACCAACGGCGTGGGTCCCAGACTGATATCCCGCTATACAAAAAAATACACAGAGGTATCATTCTGGTTAGGCTAGCAAGTGACTGGCATTAGCTGTTGTCAATATGAAACTACAACAAGAAATTGAGATTGAAGAAATGAACTACATGTTTTATGGGAGCGTTCAAAAGAATGTATTTCTGTGGGACTCAAAGACTTTTGCGCAAAAAAAATGCTATTGTTCCAGATTAAACCTTGTTAGCTTTGTAGCTACTGTTTGGTCTTGTTTTAGCTGTTGAGGTAGGAATACTACATTTTATACTACAATTTTAACATTTTGATTTTAACTATGAGTTAGAAGTCTAAATAAATCCTGTGTGCACGCAAAAGGCTGTGTGTAAAAATGCAGGAACCATGTTGGTAACATGTTGGTAACTATATATACGTACAGGTATATTCAGGTCCATGATAATGAGTAGAAAATATAATGAGCTTCCCTTGTTTAAAAGATCACTAGCCGCCACTGGATTTAACACAAATAAACATGTGAATCTGTTGCCTTGCTGCCAGCCAGGTGGATAGAGAAAAAGAGGGAGACGCAAAGGTTCAAAGGGAGGCTGCAAAACCTAAAACTGGAACACAGTCTTAAAGGCAGCCTCGCATAACAATACTGTATATCATAGCACTAACTGGTAAAACAAATAATAATAATAATAATGCCATGGTTTTCCATAGAGACATGGAGTTTCAAATAAACTGGACATTAAGTACAACTCTTCATCTATGCTCATGAAGAGACAACCCAATTATTAAATGGATCAAATTAAAAAAACAAATTTTCTTTTATATGAATGTGGACTATGTATATAATTAAGTATGTTAGTCTTCCAATATCTCTGACATTAACACAAAGCCACTCACTAACATTACACTAAAACATTCATCAGGTGGTGTAAAGTGTTCAACACTCTTGAACAAGATAAAGGCTTTTATGTGAGGGTGTGAAATTCTGGAGGCGATTAACCAACTGAGCAGTGCATGAGCATACTGAGCATTTCCTGTTTGGCCGTATAGTCTTTGAAATCATATTGAAAAGTCCTATATATGGATTATTTTTTTATTATGCAGAAATATCAAAAAAGTGAGAGAAGCTGGATGTTTTAGTCAAAATAAAATATTCTGCCTTGTACTAACTGCTAATAGAATTACACTTCAAAAGAGTTTGTGTCTGTATCCAATTCATCAGTGACCTCCACAGCCTTTGTTCGTATTCACAACAACATCTCCCTGTGCAGCTCCTCAGCACCGCTCCTGCTTCCTGCCCCGCTGTCCTGGGACTGATCAGATTTAGATGGAGATGATGAATATTTCATCTGCACTCAGCGACTGATGGCTTCTTAATTCAATACCACTTTGATCTTACATTTCCTCAATGTTTTTTCTATTTTCTTTTTTGTGTGAAGTGAGTGGTATTTTATGTGGAGATTCCTGCAATTGGTCATGCGAATAACATGCTTGTCTCAACCCAAGAGATTAGTGGGCGTATGCACTGCTTCTGTGCAACATGATTTAGACAACTACATACAACATGATCATTTTTAAAGTAGGAGGGTTAGGTGGGAACAGGGGAATGATTTAATCTGCAAAGCACTTTGTGTTACTTTTTATGAAAAGATCTTTATTTATAAAATTTGATTGTTAAAACAGCAACATCTTTATAGTTTTCAAACATTTAAATTGCTTCACCAGACATCGTTTGTTGACGACCGTGCATTTATGTACATAAATAATGGTCGATACTTGTACTGGTTTTTCATGCATTGTATATCAATCCTATATCACTTACACTGGTAAAATAGTGCCATACTGTATATCGAAGAGCAAAGTTACACATATTAGCTTTAAAATCATGTTTAATAACCAGTTTGTCTCAGCTTTCTGTTTTCACATTGGTATAATCCTGAAGCACTATTAACAGGTTTTGGCGCTGTGAAAATGTTTCTGAGTCATTTCCATTGGAGACATTTGTGCAGACCCATGGCAAGAAGAGCCTCATCACTAAACATGAAATCTCTCTCTCTCTCTCTCCCTCTCTCTTTCTCTCTCTGTCATTGCGGATACAGACGAGCTGCTGAAGTGGTTCACAAGCTTTAAGCACAATGACCTCAAGCACCATTTATTCAACTCCGACTCCGAATGTTTTGGGACAATAATTACGTCTGGACTAACTGTGGCCTGGAGCATGGCGGGACACTAGATGAAGAAAAAAAAAAAAAAAAAACACATCGAGGCATGAGGCGGAGAAGCGGAGGAAATGAAAGCAACATGAAATCATGAGGGAGATTGATTAACTGGCACTGATTAAGTGCTTTAAGTATTAGGTAGATAAAGCCATTGATTATTCAATAAATCCCTGTCAGGCTTTGAATAATTTGCGCCAGAGAGAAGAGGCAACACATGATGAACAGGATTCATCTGTCCGCACTCCGAGATTGTGTTGTAAGCTTTTCAAATACAATATAGTCTCTTCTGCACCTCCCAGAAACGCATGTTCATTTTTGCATCTTGAAATATGCGCCATAACAGACCTATTGCAAAGACTCATGTAGTTTGGAAATTGAAGTAATGCATGCTAAACCTCGTAGACCATCGTTCTTTCCTTCTTTCCTGTATCTTCAACCGCTGCATAGACATCTCTACTGCATCATTTTATGTTTCCTTTCGACTCTCCCTATGTGTTCTGTTTTGCAGCGTGTCTCATTATGGCCCAAATTGGCCAAAAGATGCCCTTCAACTCCTCGCACAGCAGCCACACACCAAAGTACTTGTGACAGCTGTAGCGCAGATGCATTTTTCAATTTAGTACACTGCAAATAATCTGCCCGAAAGAGCGGGGGTAACATACGGTCTCAGAGGCAGATCCCGATTGCAACCCTATATCTATTTTCTTCAGTTTACATCCAGTTCAAGATGCGTGACTGTGTGCTGGTGTGTCACTTAAAACAAGTTTAAGCCTCACAAATGTGCTGCATTTTATAGCTGTTTGGAGAACAGCACACTGCACAAAATGAACAACTTTGTCACGCTTCTGTACTATCCTCTGCAAACAATGTACACAACCTCGCTTTTATCCCTCTCCTACTCAAGCACTTTCATCTTTATGCCGTTATGAAGTGAATGATTCCAGGATGAGAGGAGACGCTGCTAAACATTGCACAGAGCGAGAGAGAGCGAGAGAGAGAGAGAAAAAAGAAGCGACCAACATGACAAAGCGCGGTCGGTGGAAGACTAAAAGTGTGGCGCAGCGCGAGAAGCACAAATACAGAAGGACTAGTGGCTCTTTTTTTTTTTTTTTTTTCATTCTCTCCAACAAATAAAAGACCAAACACCATCTGGCCTCAACTTCTAAGCACAGAACTGGGAATTTTTCAAAAAAGAGAAACGCGTTAAAATCAATGGCGAGTTCTCTACCTTGGAACACCAACATTATACCCAGATGGTAGAGTGCATGCACGGGACCACCTAAGACCATGCACGGCGCGCGCGCATCACCGCCCACCTTCAGTGTTTAAACAGCTAGAGCCCTCTGTTGGAGGATTTGACACCCTAATTATCAAATAACAAATACGACAAAGCACCCACTGAAGAAAAAAGAAAAATCCTTTACTAAAAATAATCCTATAGCATCTGCTCGCTACGAATAGAAGCAATGTGCGTCTCAAATGTGGGGACATTTTTAGAAATGCCCCATTGATTTTTTACAGAGATATCCAAAAATAAGAAAATGGGAGATGTATGTTTTGCCGTCTCCCAAAAAAACATTAAGAAGCTGTGAGTTGGATGTGCAATATACACAATAGACCATTCTATGAAAAGGTGCGCTTCAAGGTAAATGTATCTGTTAATTTTGGAATTTGACCACCATGAAAACGTGCGTTAAACATTTTTTTTGTACATCTTTTCCTAGGAAAAAAGAAAAAAATATGATTATTTGCGGGGGACAATCAGAGGCCAATACTGAAAGGTGTAGCTTCAAAGATCAATGCCTTTTGGAACGGCATAGCTGCAATGTCAAGGAAGGCATGGCTCCTTGGAGAGGGGCAGTCAATCACGCGCCGAGGCCTGCGTGACATCTGCATACACCTACTCGCGCTGCTTTATACTACTCCTGCCTTTAGTCCTTCTCTCCTGTCACGTGACACAGAGGAACATCGCCATATCACCTGACTAATAACGCCAATTACCCGCGCCTTTTCACTTTACGCAAATAACGCATAAGGTAATCTGAGTAGTGGGAGCCAGGTCGTCCCCCCCCCGCGCGCACAAGTCTCACAGCACGTGTGTTTTCAAGGGTGCATTTACTCCACTTATAATCACTATTCCACTTAACATTCGCTGGCCGTCGAAGACAACAAAAAAAATGCCCCGGTGCCATTAAGACGCGCTCCTCGCTCTGTCTGTGCTGCGCGCTGTGTTAATGTGGGCCAATGCCATTTTGAGTAATTGTCCAGGGTGGCGCTCTGCCAAATGTCAAAAACGATTTCTCTTGTGACAAAAAGCGTATTGATCTTCACTGTGTCGAGGGTGTCTTTTTGGCGGCGCGTAATGTTACTTGTCCGAATCCAGATGACAGTCCTCACATCGGAACAACAATGACGGCTGCTATTTTACGCTTAAGAATAAAGAAAAGAAAAGAAAAACTTCGCACATTCGTAAGCGTGGTTGTTATTCACCTAATGAACGTGGGGTACATGAATGGCACGCACATGATCGTGAAACTTTACTACGCTTTATTTTGTGTAATTTCACACTTTTCATTCACACTTTGTAGATCTTTGCAACGAAACGCTCGGAGTGATATGAGCCACTTTTCATGTGATTCACAAACAACACGAAGAAAGGGACAAGGCACCAAGCAGAGCGCACAGAGGTCATGGTAACACTGAGCATTTTTGCACGCGCATTTTATGTCAAGCCTCTTCTCATTTGGCACAACTCTCCTGTTGCTGCACTTAATAACTGCAGTGGGGAGACATATGGTGTAAAAGGACAAAGAAAAGGAAGCGCTGCTGCTCCAATAAAGAGCAACTTTTTTTGTTTGGCTCTAAAAACAAAACAAAAAAAAGGTCCGTGCGTCAAACTCACCTATTCGGATGACATGAGGCATCCCGTTTGAATAGTGAATCCAAAAGAGGCACGCCACCAGCGACGTCCAGTATTCCCAAATCCGCTCCCGGGGAGACAGCCAAGTATTTCTCATGGTTGTAAAGTCGCTGGATCCACTTTTCTTTTCTCTTTTTTTTTTCTTTTCTTTTTTTTGTCAAATTCCAAAGACGGCTCAGTTCAGCTCATCAAAACTGAATTCCGAGGGGCACGTGTAGACTGATGCGCCTGCGACAAACTCATTTTACTTGCTGCAACATCCTCTCAGTTTCTCTTTGTGCTTGTAGCGACTGAGGTTGGTTTATAGGATGAAGCGCCCCGCTCCACGCAGGCGGATCTGTGGCACACCTGCTTCAGGAGTCTCTGTATCCCCCCTCCTACCGACCGACACAGCGCGATGTATCTACAGCGAGGAGCGAGGCAGCGGCGAGGAGAGGAGAGGAGAGGAGAGGCACGGAAACAAGGGCACTGCGCCTGCGGAACTTTGGGTCGCCTCCAAGCAGCAGCAACGAACACGAACAAGTGCACTGTCTGGGGACATCCAAAAAAAATAAAACAATAAAACAATATTAAACAGTCACACAACGATGTAATCTGACTCGCATTAATAGTTTCTGGAGCGACTCTCGTTGCGCGCGGAACGATGGGGGGAAAATGTCCAAATTAAGCCGGTCCCAAATGCCCCTTTGGTGAGCTATGAAATAAAATGTCCTTCTGCTCGCGCTCGGAGGAAGCGTGGTGAAGGGAAGCAGCGCTTGTGCGTGCGTCTGAGGACCCTCCTTCCTTCCCCGGTGCCACTAGAGGCACGCGTCGTTACGCATAGTTGTCAACTTAGTGCAATGAGTGTTTTATGGAAGTGATGGGGATCCCTTTGATGACATAAGTCTTCTTGTTTGCGCTGTCCCTATAGATATAACCGTGCTCTGTGACGGTTTATTTTCAGAATGAGCCTGTCTTCCCATGCCTTCACTGTAGTGCACATGCGTTCCCCTCTCTTTGAATGGATTGAGTAAATCTCCATAAGGGAAAGGTGTCAGGAGAGGATAGGGCCACTTTACAAAGCGGCCGTTTTTGTTTCAAGCATTTGAGCAAGTGTGTTGTCTCTATGAGTGCATTAGGCGTCTGTTACTGCCCCTGTGCCTGAATGCGTGACCATTCGTCTTCTCTTACGCACAGGGTGGTGGAGGCTGCGCGTGAGCCGAGAGGGGAGCTCGTGCGTCTCCCCTCTGCAGAAACGAAGCTGTATGGGTCCAACAGTTTATGATGCGCAAAATACTGTAGAGTGCTAAACTATACAGCACCTAAAGTCGAGTATATTATAGTGAAGATGGACATTGAGATGTACATTTTTACACACTTTCATTTGAAACATCATAGCTTTATTTTCAAGTGTTTAACTTTACAGTCCTATTTCTACATTTTGGAAATAAGTGAGGGTAACTTTTCTCCTTTGCTATCCATATTTAAATTTAGTTTAGACAATATCATCGAGATGGTACGTTAGTTTTGTATGTTCGTGTCAGTGATTTTTTGAAAGAAATATGATATGTCTATCATTCTAAAACATATTCTGTATTATTTCAATACGTGGCAATTCTGACGCCTGACAATCCTAATGCACAATTTATATATATAAAAAACAACAACAACATATATAATAGACTGCAACAAGACATACCTTTTGTTTCCCCAGCTTCCTGATGTAAATGTATTTCTTATAAGAGCTTAACATGCTTGGAGTTCAGACGTTATATAAGACAACCCATTGTGAAACTATTTTAATATCTGGATTTGTGCAATTATGCCTGGATTTGGCCCTGTTGGTGATATAAAGCTGTTGATGAGCTGGTGCTGCGGCTCATTGGTTTTATTCTTCTGTTTGGTAGCGGGGGAGCGTGAGGAAGGGAGTGTGCGTTCAAGAGAGGGAGGGCAGGCGGGCAGCAACAAGCCAGACTGAGGGCCGCTGCATATTCATGTCTACCCCAGCAGATTTATAGCCCTTTGGCACAATGTAAGGACTATCAACGTGAGTTATGTGGCCGGGCCCTCGCATTATCCAGATTCATTGACTTGCTGCTCTTTCAAATACAAAATGTACACAGCACCGGCAAACAAGACATTCCGGGAGTGTGGCTGCCCTCTATGGAGAGACGCTGGTGTGTGCTCTCAATCACATGGAGGCACAGAGTTATGCTGGGGTCTCTACTCCGTCTGGAACAACTGTGAAAACGAGGGGAAGGATAGTTACAATCATCTTTATATAAAGCAAGAAATACATTACATCATTTAAAAGGCAATACTCTTATGCCAGATGTAATTGTAAAATAATCTATAATTGCAATTTTGCATTGATAAGACACATCAGTACTAAGATGTGTAAAATGATGTGCGATTTAGAATCAACACTTAAGCTTCGCATAACTGTATTAATATTATATATATGTATAAAGCAACAATCTTTTGTTTAGAAAGAGGAACATGAGAACTACACGGTCTTATACTGTAAGTTGACAGGCCTGAACTGATAAAAAGTTGTTAAACTACAAAAGGTGATCCAGGGTTTCTCGTACATGAGGCAGATCTTAAAGGCCCTATCCCGAGTCTCAGTAGAAGCAGCAGCAGCAGCAGTTGTAGTCGTAGTAGTTATGAGTTTCTGTTTGTTTGTTTTGTCCTTTAGTGTAAAAGATTCTGCATGGCTTTATATTGTTGGTTATGGCATGTTGGGCTAATCGATTATTGAAATAGTGAACAATATTTTAGGAAGCGATTAGTTGTTTTCTGGTACACACAGACTGGAAAAGTGGTAAATTACTCTAAATTAATTTTGAATATGGGGGTAGGCACTTATAAGCTTTCTTGCTTCGGCCTACTCCTTTTGAGTTTTTGTTAATGTATTTATTTTCTACTCTGCAACTATGTTAATGTAAATAATGTAAATAATGCAAATAATCACTCAAATAAACCAATCAATCAAAACAAGAGCAAAAATGACATCAACAGTTATAGTATCTTTGATGGAAACAACTTCATTTTTTAAAGATAGCGTATGTAGAGTGTTTTGTACATTGTAAATGTCATAAGGCGGCACGGTAGCGCAGCGGTTAGCGCTCGTGCTTCACAGCTAGAAGGTCCCGGGTTCGATTCTCACCTGGAAGGGGCCTTCCTGTGTAGAGTTTGCATGTTCGCCCCGTGTCTGTAGGTTTTCTCTGGCTAGAGACGGGCTTTGAGGATGGGTCAAATGCAGAGAATTAATTTTCCTACGGGGATTAATAAAGTATAACTTAAGTTCAATATTATCTGTATGTGTCTCAGGGCAGTTCCCCAATAAGAAAGCAGAATTAGCTTCACTCTTATTGTTTCTAGCTTCTATAAACCAGTTTTGAATTCAACACAATGAAAGACTCTCTTACTTCCTCAGTCCCAGCTCCTGTCCCTGATAAAGTGCCAGTGCTGCCTCCGGTGAAAATTGTGCTTGTGTTCATGTGCAGCTTTGCGCAGATGTAGTTGTAGTGACCTTTTTAAAGCACTGTAAAGGCCTCCTACAAAGAGTCACTTTAAGTTTACTCCATCAACACGCCCTCACCCCGTCACTTTAGCTTTATGTGGTTAAAAAAGTTTTAGCCTTTCACAGCCAAGCGATTGATCAATTAATAGTAGGCTAATCGTCCCTAGTGACATGTATCATCTGTGCATTTGCTGTATTCATAAAGGCCTTCATCTTTTCTCGTTTTAGACGTGAACATCATAATAGCAGTTTGAAAGAAAGTTGTGTGTGTCAAAACAAAAAAAAGACTCTAAGTTTATAACATCTTTGAAAGGAAGAGAAAACCATAACTTATCATGACAGGTTGCAAAAACTTGTGACGGCGCTTTTTAAGACTGTTCATGATACTTTCCGGACGAAATTTAGCTAATGCTCTTGAACTATAAAGTATTTCTTTTTCCTGTGCATTACATCCAAATTAACTACATGCGATACCTACTTGAAGAATGATTCAAAGCAGCTGACCATTTCAAAGAATCATACAATGCGTCTCACGCGGTCTTCTCTCCCGTGACTGCGGTCCCATTTACAACTGATCAATGCCTCGACAGAAGAAACACATTATCCCTATTGTAGAGAGTCCATTTCAACTTGCTTTTCATCCTTTCAGTGCTAACTTATTTACTTCTGATTGTCTAAGGAAGATGTGCAATCCAAAGCCATAAGATTGTCGGTAATTATTTGTGTGTGTGTGTGTGTGTGTGTGTGTGTTTGCCTCAAAAAAACGGAATGGTGGAACATTTACGCCATTGATTCTACTCTCTCCTCAAACATAAAGACATCTGCCACGAGACCGAGCACAATGGCGGAGATCGAACATCTCCCTTCAACAATGGATCAATATGGGAACTCATCTCAGAGTTTAATACCCTGATGGATATTTCTTTTTTTAGGGAACGCTGTTGTTGATGAAATTCACTTTTAATAGTCAAAGTTTATTAAGTGGAAAGAATACTGTTTTTGTCCCCCCCCCCTCCCAAAAAAAGGGCCACTCGTCAACTTTTAAAACTACAAGAGAGTGATATTGATCAGACGGTGGATGGATAGTTTGGGAGCAATAGTCTGTCTTTGTGTCTCGGTTTCTTTTGTTGTGGTTACAAAAACACATGTGAGAATTCCTGCCGCACAAGAGAGCATATTTATATGGAGCTTTTGTGTTTTGTGATAAAGCAATTTCAGGACAGAGCCTTGGTACACAGATTGAGAATTACATGGCTTCTTTTGCACATGGGAGACTGATGTAGCAACACTTCAACGTGATGCCGCGTCCTTTCATGTTCTAAACAATGAATGAAACTCCCAAGTGTCTCTATGTGAGGTTTAGTTGATGAAATATATAATTGGATGCCCTAGAAGCGTGTAGTATCCCAATTAAGTTTTGTATTTATTAATTTATTTTTCTGCATTTGACCATTGGTAAATGCTGCAAAGGTTAAACCTGTCAGAACTTGTAGAATGATCTTCGACACTTTTCCGGATTAGGATTTGTAAGTTTGTCTTTTTTGTGGTGTTTGGTTTTTCTTTTACTGCAGAGAGCCCATAATGGTCCTGAAGAAAGCGGCTTTTTAGTAGTAGTAGTTTATTTGAGCAATTAACTTTGTTTGATTTATTTTTGTTTTACTCTTTCTCCAAAATGTCACAATCATACAGTTTATGGAAGCTCAAAGGGATATAAGTGCCTACCCCTTGTTCATGTAAATTACATTTGTATTTCATGATGTTACAGTTAAGACATTACTTTTACATTTACATCAGATAAACAATCCTTCCTGAGTATTCTGTTTCAGTTTCAAAACACAACTGTACATGTTTGTGAGTTTATCCTACTGTAGTTACAATTGTCAACATACAATCAGCAGACTTAGCTTACAATTTGCAGCACAGGCAAACAAAGAGGTTTTAGCTGAATTTCACATCATTTTCACAGCATGCTAATTAATAATAATAATAATTATTATAATGAATAGTTATTGAGCATAACAATTATCCTTCTTGCCATTATCCATGAATAAATATCTGATTTCATATTGTATAGGCACATTGCTTAAACAAAAAGCTAGCTTATAAACCCATTTGAGATCTACAAATATCTTCTTCTGAGACATTGAAGAGGCACCAAGAGCCCAGTGGAGGTGTCACAAGAGTAGCTACAGGAAACAAGGAAGGGACAAAGAAAGGAGATATCCAGGCAAGACTCACAGCTAAGCCACCCATGCCTTCTATTATTCTGGCTAATGGATGTTCACTGGAGAATGAAACGGATTAACTGCTACGAAGACGGTGAAAGACTGTTGTGGAACGGAGGGAGCTGCGCAGTTAGTTTTTGTATTTATTTATTTTTTTCAAATAAGGTGTTACACTGTAATGCTCAACTGGAGGAAATACACTCGGTTAAGGCCGGGGTTAAGAGGTTAAATGTTTTTATTAGAAATGCTAACTACATTTTACAGAAGGGGGTCCAGTTTGTTGGTTGAGTTCATTTTGGGGTCGCAGCCTGAAAACTTTGGGAACCCCTGATGTAGAAGTGTGTCACACTTTGCCGTTGTCTTTTGAAAAATATCTGGTTTGCTACACACTATTATATCCATCAGTGAATGTCACTGATTGATGGGAAATGACCGGGGAACATAACCCTCAACTTTCATGCAGTTCATGAGGCAGCAAAGAGGATATTGAACACCAGTAACAATATTACATTATAAAACAGACCAATATAGGTTTGATCTGCTCCTATTTGGAGTAACAATTAAGGTCTGAAAGGATATTGAATTCCCCTGCCCGCCCAATCAACCCAGTCCAGTTGAAGATGAGAACCAACACAGACGCTACACATGTTTGCTACCAGGTGCGATGTGGCCCAGTTAATACATTATAGCGTAGTCATAACATTTGTGATCCCCCAGTGGGCATTTGGTGGCAGATGATTAAACGTCCATTTGCCACCCTTACCTCCACAAACCTGCAGAGCATCCCCGGTTGACAGAGTGAACGCTTGCTCGTGCCCCACAACGTCCTTATTATTTAAGGTGCCATGTGGCGACAGGCGTATGAAGAATCGGCCCATTTCCGCTCCTGATTGCGACGTTTACCGCGGCTCCGTGGCTGGGCCTATAGCCTTTTTTTTGGAGATGTATATGTGCTTCGTGGGGCTGACGTATACGCGGCCAATCACGAGCCCTGATCAGTCATCCAGACAGACGGTGAGATGGAAAATGACTGCTCACGGGCTGCGGCCACTGGTTATAAATGAGAAAGCCACTGAGTAATAATAGATTCTGGACTGACCTGATTTATCAAATGAATGATTAGTGTTATCATCCCTATAACCTCAGCAATCTGTCTTAAGTAAGTGTAGGAAGGCATCCCCCAAAAACATGCTGAGTATACAAGCACTCGTTTGCTTTAGTGGCAGAAACGATAAGGAACTGTAAGGACATACAGTATAAACACACATGACGGGGGAAAATGTGACAAAACCATGATCCACAAGGTTCTGTTATATACTATGAACAAAATGGTGGGAAAAGAGTAAACTTTTAAGGTCAAGAAGGCACCGTAGGAGCCACAATTACACGGGGAAAGCTATAGAGCGCAATCAGGGAGAGATTAATATTCCCCTGATTATACGTGCCGCTGTGCTCTTCATCAGCAGCCCTGACCCGCTCTCTCTGTATGCATCTGGAGTTAGTTTGTGCGACTCTGTGGAGGCATATTACGTCATCCTATCAATGTCAATATATATATTTTTTTGCGGGTGGACTTGATTACCTTTTTTTTTTTTATCTAGTTCATTATGACCTTTGTAATGAAGTAATCGTAATGAATCGCATTCCAGCGTCATGTATTTAGGGGTTGTTTTGAGTTTTTAGAGGTATATTTTTGAGGCTTCTTTGTATTTTTCCTACATTTGAACTTATTTGAAGTGGAGATGTGAGGCCTGTGTGTGATCATTTCAAACACTTCAAAGACAAGAGCAGTTTGATTTATTTTGGAGAAGGATCTTTTTAAATACGTTTATGTCGGCTTAACTGTGTGAATAAACAACTTTGACAGGAAAATTGCTTTTGTGGCTTTGGCTGTGTTCGTCCCTACAGTAAGCAACGTCTTGCAGGAAAAAGGAAACTGAAAAAGTGTCTTCGCCTCTGAAGTAAAGTCTGATTCATTTCAATTAATATTTTTAATTGCATTAAACCATATGTCATAGCGCCTCCAAATCCGAGGCCATGGTTCTCCACCGGAAAAAGGTGGCTTCCCCACTTCAGGTCGGTGGAGAGTCCTTGCCTCAAGTGGAGGAGTTCAAGTATCTCGGGGTCTTGTTCACGAGTGAGGGACGGATGGAGCGTGAGATCGATAGACGGATCGGTGCAGCGTCAGCAGTGATGCGGTCGCTGTATCGGACTGTTGTGGTGAAGAGGGAGCTGAGTCGGGGGCAAAGCTCTCGATTTACCGATCGATCTACGTTCCCACCCTCACCTATGGTCATGAGATCTGGGTAATGACCGAAAGGACAAGATCGCGAATACAAGAAATGAGTTTCCTTCGCAGGGTGGCTGGGCGCACCCTCCGAGATCGGGTGAGGAGCTCAGTTACACGGGAGGAGCTCGGAGTAGAGTCGCTGCTCCTTCACATCGAAAGGAGCCAGCTAAGGTGGTTAGGGCATCTGTTCTGGATGCCTCCTGGCCCCCAGAACAGCTGGAGGAGGTGTGCGTGGATCGGGAAGTCTGGGCATCTCTGCTGAGACTGCTGAAGCAGAAGAAAATGGATGGATGGCTTATGTCATGCATTAATCGAAATAAATCGGGAAAAGTCCTGGCCCTAATTTTTGGCTTAAAATGGTTGACGGTAAGCTGAAAGTAAAGTAAGATAAATATATTGAAACACGTTCATTCAGTTGTCTTTTACATTTTCTCAAAATGAAGAATGTTTCTCAATAGCCAAATTTACATCTCTCCTGGACACTCTCCAGGTAATGTTTTGTTAGGGCTTTTTCAACAACCTAATCCTAACAGGACTATTGATCTGTAAACTGTTAGAGCTTTGCCTTAAAACCAGCTGTTTATCTACAGAGACAAATATTACAGGCAAAAACATGGTTGTGCGATGGGGACAGAGGTCTGCAACAGCATGTGCTTTGGGCAAGCATCACAGCCTTTTGAGAAGAGCCTCTATCAACACCGCCATAACACATCTTTAGGCCTGGACTCTGCAGTGCATTTGCACATGAAGGAGATGGGTCACTCTTTTGAGGACAAGGACACTTTCCTGTTGGATAAAGAGCCCCAGTGGTTTAAGAAATAGGTGATGTAAGCCGTATGAGGGACCAGTGGCTAGCCCCAAACAGACATGGAGGAGTCAGGCTCCAGCTGTAGATCAGCCGGCTCAGAGCCGCTCGGAGGAGGCCCCAGATAGGGATTGGTTCCACATCCTGTCACCGTACATCACTGGAATTTCACCATCTAGTGGGCTCTCTTGATAAAGAAAGAGAGGCTGTTGGCATCTTCCTTATTAGCGTCTTTGTAATGTAAGTCTGGATGTTTTGTTTTAATTTCAGTGATTGAGTCATGATACATTGCTTTACTTTGCCCCAATAATTTATGAACTCAAAAATAGTAGGCATATCATTGAAAGATACAGCTGGTGCCCTGAACTCTCACCACACTTGTCATTTTAAACTGAACAGAGAGAGTGGCTTGTTTAAGTTTTTTAGTGAGCTGGTAAGTGTTTCTGCGGTTTCCAAGAAAGTAATATTTCGTTTCATGTTTGCATGAAACGAAATATTCGTTTCATGCAAACGAATATCTTTGGGAGGGCGACCAGTAAAGTGTTGATTATGTGCAGAGAGAGCTACTGAATGAGGAGGCAGTGTTGTGGTGCAGAAAACCTTCCAAAAGTGCACTTTGTTTTGGTTATATTCGTTCTCCACTCTCTTAGCTCAAGTGGCATAGCATCTATCGGTGACAGCGCAGAACCCTATATCCACTGTACTATTAGCTACTACTCGCCGCATTACACAGACAGGGCCGAGCTTTGTTGTTTGTTTACTACGCATTTGCCCATCATTAGGCTCAGCCAGGCTGGTTGCTTGCTCACCCCTTTTACATTAATTAAAAGGAATATACTGTAAGGACTGCACATGTGGCCCCAAGCCAGAATTTTGAAGCAAGACTCAATTAACCTCGGCGACCCTGTCTAACGCAAACAATGAGAAATTAATTAAATGCCATCCAGACATGCTTAGTGGCCCCAAACTACATTAAAAATGGTTTTGCTGTGCGTTTCCACCTTGTTTTCGTTTGCAAAAAAAGAATCAATGGCCCATTAAAAATCCGCCGCAACATAAAATAGGTGTGATGAAAGCGCTAGTCGAGGCACGGGTCTTTGCAAGCGGTCGCACTTATGAGCGGTTTTGTTGGCGATTATCCTCCAGAGGCTCTTTCATTGATTTTACTTTTAAGTTTGACTGACAAGCTTGTCAGACGATTGCAAACACAATGCAGTGTTCTTTTTAGAGGCCGAAACCCTGATGTAGTTGTTTTGATTATAGAAGCAATTACAACCTGTCTATCTGCCGCAACCTGTCTATCAAACAATGCGGCATTGTTTGAATTTTCATTTCTGTGTGTTTGTTGGTGCAATATGTGGCACTCCAACGGTATTATTTTAAAAGACAGAAAAGCTTATCCAACCGCTACATCAGAATAAATGCATTGAAAGTCATACAGGTAAATACAATTGAACCTGACTAACTGACTTAGGTAATCACTTGTTTTACACTGCCTGACCAAAGAAAAAGATGCCACTTGGATTTAACAAACTTCTGATCTGGGGTCGCTGCAGTTGGTCAGGTCTTTGTTCAGCAACAGTAAATGCCCAAAGAATGAGATCAGCTGACTCCCTGAACATCCTGGTTGACCAGGTTATTCCATCAATGGATTTCTACTTCCCTGATGGCACGGGCATCTAGCCTGGTGAGACCAGAATGATTCCCCTCTGTATTTTTTTATACATCGGGGAATCAGTCTGGACCTCTAAACATCTAAAAACACCACATCAACGGCAGACGCCCGGCCTTCGCTGATTGGTTTACTCCGCTTCCTGTTTGCTTGCGTATGTACCGCTGTGGGAAATGGAATCGACGCAGCGGTGATTCAGGGATTCAGACAAAACCAGGATTCATCCAGCTCACATTGTGAAAGAGTGGTTCAGGGAGCATGATACATTTTCACACATGGATTGGCCGCCACAGAGTCCAGATCTTAACCCCATTGAGAATCTTTGGGATGTGCCGGAGAAGGCTTTGCACCCTGGTCACACTCTCCCATCATCAATACAAGATATGGGTGAATAATTAATGCAACACCAGATCGTGCTGTAAACAAAGCTAAAGGTGGAAATATAAGAGACTCACTCAAACATGAAGGGACCGATCTTTCACCCAAAGACTAGACTTGTGATTGTGCCCATCTCTGCTTTGTATGCAAGTTTGTAAGCTTATTTTCTGCTACGCATACGCACACCAAAACCTGTGAAAAATCCTCTCCCCGTACGAAGCATTTTTGAATTATCGCACAATACAGTGATCTGCAGACTTCCGTGCGATCACATTGGCAGTTATGAGTAATTGCACCCTACGGCGATCCCCGGCCCCGGACAACTTTTAATTATGTTACAAAGTGCACACGCTCTCCCGCATAAATGCCTCAGCTTGTGTCTGTCAATTATATTCCCTCTATGCCATGGCTCCTCCAAATCATCAACACATGTTTATTAGTGCTGGAAGATAAAGCCACACCGTGGTATTTGCGGATGCTGCGGATTATCCTTTGTGCAATGTATGATAAGGAAGTCAAAAATAATGTCAAGTAAAGCTGCAGTGTGCTTACAGGAGCTCACAGGCAGCAGGGGAGCTCCAATCTGACTGAGAATGGGAATGGGAGGAATTGCATGCCGATGATTGCGCCGGGGTCTTTTCTGTACTGTGCAGCAGAACAGTTTGTAAACATTTGTATTCTTCCGCCGAGATGGGCATCTTCACTCTGTCCGAGAAAGCAGAATTTAGCGTGCAAAATCAGTTTGTGGTAGTGAGAGGACAGTGGCATTGTAGTTATTGGTCAGGGCAGTTGAGGATGTGAATCATCAGTCACCAGGCCCACATTCCCCCCACTCCCCAAAGACAGGCATACGATCAGTATATAATCTTGAATTGCTCATTGGCAACCAATGGGTGAATGAGTGGTTGTATTTTATTCGTGTTTGTTTTAGCCCGGCAACAGGCCTGAGCACCATTTGATCATGTAATTACTCTTTTCAATTCTATATGGTCTTTGTTTTAATTTAATTTAATTGAATGATCCCAACTGCATGATTAATTTGGGTTAACTCAATGGTTCTGATGGTTTTTAATGGTTCAGTACCACCTCATAAATGTTGGACTTTATAAGTACCAACTGGCCTAGATTGATTGATTGGGTTTATTTGAGTGATTATTTACATTAATATTATTACAGTGCAAAAAAATAAAAAAAAATAAAGTAACAAAATCAAAACTCAAAAGGAGTAGGCCGAAGCAAGAAAGCTTATAAGTGCCTACCTCCATATTCAAAATTAATTTACATTCCGGATACAGTAATACAACAGCTCATGTTTACATACAATATAACACTTTACAAATTCCTAAATTGTACAATTACAATTGTCCGCGTTAACTTTACATATAACAACATTGTTAAAGAAAACCATTTCATCAAGTCCAAATTAGGACTAAACTGGATCGAAGGGTCTGACATACCCTTCAATGAACTAAATCATGTCTAAACTGGGTGTAAACCGGTAACGCTTTATATTAAGGGGTGTTCATTAAGTATTAATACGGTATTAATAAGCATTAGTGATTAATAAGCCATGAATAATTTACTTGTAATGATATTAATAAGCTGCTCATTATACCATTATCAACTACTAGACCATGAATAATATGCTTATTCATGACCCACCCGACACATTTCATACTTAACAAGCACCCCTTAATATAAAGTAACACCTGTAAACCCAGTCTTAACCATAAAGACACCTAACTTAAACGCATTACTACTTACATTATTTCTCCAGTGCAGTGTATCCCAACCAGGGGTACGGCACATGAGCTCTTAGTAGGGGCTACTTGGAATGATTTCAGAAGTAAAAAATGGGCGAGAAAGAGAGTAGTAAATAAAGTGGATTTTAATGATGTTTTTCAAGTCTGAATTTGAGTATTTTTGGCTTCATTTCAATCAATCACTTTGTAAATATTTTATCGGACCCTCAAGGTAAGGGGTACACAGATGTATAAATGGACAACTCAAAGTGTACGCGAGACATAAACCTTTTGGAGCTGTCCCTGGTACTGAACCCATTCCTCTCACAACTTCTTTCTTCATCTTGTGCTGTTCACATCCATTTCTCAATTCCTCATGAGCCGGTAGCACTGCCATGTCAAAACATGGGACCTGTGTTCATTTTGCTTCTAAATAATTTTACAAGTTCTAAATATCAAAGATGACACACGTTTTTATCAAATGGACAAAGCTTTCTGGGATGCAGCTACTATTTAAACAAAATATACGATAACTTGAGTTGTTCTGTCTTGCCTAATCCCTTCTTTCACACTCACACATTGCACACCCAGTGTATCATTTATGTTTTGTAGGTTTGTGATGTGGAACATGTCTCCGAAGGGATCAATAGAGTATGTCTGTCCATCAGCGCAGCAGATGAGTGTGAAGACACTCTCGCACCAGGCATCGACCTGACTCCTACAGCTTTGTATGGGCCACGCTCCCACTGTCACAGCGCAGTCACAGAGCATGATTGGCCTGCCACTTCTGACGAACGCAGGGCAAGCATGAACAAATCTGTATTTTTACACTAATATCGGCAGCAAGAACAGGAAGATCTACAAAACAAGTGGATGAGTTTGGTTAGTATTTATAATCTAACTCACTGGATCACAATTTGCTCTTTTAAATGTCCTCTACAAATCTGCAAAGATATGAAAGCATTTCAGAATGGAAGATTATAAGACTGATAGTGATCTGTGAGAAATACAATTATAACATTTGCATCCGCTATCTCTATATTGTATGGGACGACAAATAGCTGGCGATGACTGACAACAGGCTTCAGCTTGACATAATGCAAACTGATGGCCAGACATCACTGACTGGACTGGGAAAAGTGTAACAGTAAGACAGGGGTCATTGGGCACCTCTCACTCAGTCTATGGACCCTGTAGACTGCGAGTGCGGGCTTAATCACAGATCGTGTACATGGATAATCAGTACAAGTGAACTTTGCCTGACTGACATTTGCATATATTGAGTTACAGGAGTCAGTCTCTCTCGGCTGGATCTGTGCCTGTGATGTTATCTGCGGAGCTGAACACATCAAACACACCACCAGCGCTCCTCGTACTCCCTTCAGCACACCAGCATGCTCATGGTCACACTGTGACTCATGCTAACGTAGCTGTGTGTTCTCATTGCACTAATATGTTTTGGCAGTTTATATAGTATATTCAGACAAACAGACTAAGATGCTGTCCCTCATAAAAACATGCACATATCTCCTCAACTGATGCATCCGTTGTAGCCCAGGTATAACTTGTTATCTGACCAAAACAACTGCCATTACTAGGTATTTAAAGTATATACATTCAGTACAACGGTGATGTTTAAAGGATGAGCTGAACTGGTTCTCTGAGCACTTAGCGAGGATCCCCTCTTTTCGGAGCTGTCCCTGGTGCTGAACCCATTCTCATCCTATCTGGGCTCTCTTTCTTTCCCTATTCATCTTGTGCTGTTACATAAATCTCTCTGACAACAGTCATCATGGACCAGTACAAGTGTCTTGGGAATTAATTAACCCACATTGTTCTCAGTGATGTCCCTCGAAGGACCAGAGGGAAATAGAGCTCCGAGTGCTTCTTCTTTACTCACGCGCGGTCAATAAAGGCGTTTGACCTGACAAGAATGTAAATTTTATTTTACTGTAGTCGCAGCAGTGTTTTCTAATGAACCGCCCCGCATGGCTGCTTTCTCTTAATGTGCTTGTGATTGATGGTCTTATCTAGAATGACTTACTTTGACTAAAGACAGATGACACCAATGAAAAGTGTCATCTTTACCACTCAGAAAATGTCTTAGGGGGCAAACTTTTTATCAGCCAAGCCTAATCATGAACCTCTCACCGGGGCAGAACTCCTTCAGACAATCTGTGGAGCTAAATTTCAAAATGATGATGAATGTATTGATATATTCAGCCCAAATGAGAGAAGATTATTTGGGAACATTTTGAAATGATTTGAGGAGCCATTATTTTTTTTATTTTTTTATTTCAACTTAAAACCATACATGAAAGGACAGAACAATAGACATCAACAAGGCATAAAAAACAAAACAAAAACAAATACACATACAAACAAACACACACATGCACACATACGCACACATACCACATTCTATGGAATGTACATGTTCTTTAAACTTAAATCAAGGCAATGTAATAAGCAAATATTGAAAAAAGACTAATATGAAAATATGAATGAATACATTTTACAAAAAAAAAGAAAACAAATAATAATTTAAAAAAACATTCAGACTACATTTTGAAATATGTTAGACAAGGAAAAAGGGGGGAAACATAACTAAATCAATAGTAATAACAGAAAAATAAAATTTAAAATTGTCAGATGCACTTTTATCTTCTGATGGAATACATTTCATATAGAGAAAAAAAACAAAAAAACAATATTACTATCCAGTAATATCAATCTGGACCACCGTTTTTCATGAAGATTTTTTCTTTTTCAGATTTTAACATACACCCCAGCCATTATTTGTGACGACTGTTGTCAATCTTTCAACTTGTCTCCATTGATTGAGTTTGAAAGTCCCCGTTTCAAGTAAATAGCCTCCATTTTGCGTATAGAGCGAGGCTTACCGTGCTGCACTGCCTTAAAGACTCTCCAACTCCAAAGAGCAGACATTAAAGCGTTGCACCACTGCGAGGTCGCTCAGCTCTAATTAGCCACTGTGTCTCCTCTGTCAGCAATGGCAGACCTCTACAAGGCTCCTCTCTTCCCTTTACTGCCAAGTGAGCTCTTCTGTACACCAGCTTCATATTACAGTGTCAAGAAGACCAGGGTTGTATGCCGACTGCTGCCTGGCCTGTTGTCCCTGTGGGAATTCTTCAGAGGAGCGGATACAGCAATTATCCATGGCTGGTGATGTGAAAGGTGAAGGCAGGCCAATGAGTGGGCAATGACGAAACAATGTGGTGGAATTATGAGGATTGGCAACCTGGGATTTGAACACTGTCAGTGGTAATTCAATCAATATCACGGTGTTACGTCAGTCAGCTAGAGGATCTTTATCCTTTAGGTTGGCTTTCTACAATAGAGATAAAAAAGGGATTATTTTTGAACAACTGGAGAATTCTTTCTGAAACTCCAGTCGGCTGTATACTGCGTTCTCCTACGTCTTCTTCTCCTCCTTCTTCTCCTTCTTCTCCTTTTCATCGTCTTCTTCTTCTTTTCCTTCTTTGCCTTCATCTTCGTCTTCTTCTCCTTCTACTTTTCTTCTTCTTCTCCTTTGTCTTCTTCTTTACTTTTGTCTTCTTTTCTTCTTGTCCTCCTCCTCCTTCTTCTCCTCCTCCTTCTTCTCCTTCATCGCCTTCTTCTTATTCTCTTATTCTAATTCTTCTTCTCCTCCTTTGTCTTCTTCTTCTCCTTTGTCTAATTATTTTCTTTTATCTTCTTCTTTTCTTCTGGTCCTCCTCCTCCTTCTTCTCCTTCTTCATCGCCTTCTTCTTACACATTTGTTAAGTGGTGACGTCTCAGCTCTACTTCTGGGTCCGGCAGATATGCGAGAAACTACGGAAAAAAAACTCTGCAATACCACAATCAATATTTCTGAAACTCAATAGAGTTACTGAACATACTTATTTATCAGGCCCATTAGCCACAAATGCTGTAGCTACTGCTATAAAAGTAATATTTACCAAAATGACTACATCCGGGTTAGCGGAGACAAATGCTAACGAGCAGCAGCTCCGCTAAACCCGGAAGTAGCAACTTTAGTAAATATTACTTTTTTAGCACTAGGTACGGCATTTTTGGCTAATGGGTCTGAGAGATAAGTAGGCTCAGTAACTCTCTGTTGAGTTTCAGAAATATTGATTGTGTTTTTTTCTTGCATATTTGCCGGCCGGCACGGACCTGGAAGCGGATGTCGTGACGTCACACTTAACAAATATATTCTCTATTATATTCTTCTTCTCCTCCTTTTTCTCCTTTGTCTTCTTCTTCTTCTCCTTTGTTTTCTTCTTCTTCTTCTCCTTTGTCTTCTTCTACTCCTTTGTCTTCTTCTTCTACTCCTTTGTCTTCTTCTTCTTCTTCTTCTTCTTTGTCTTCTTCTTCTTTGTCTTCTTCTTCTTCGTCCTTCTTCTTCTTCTTCTTCGTCCTTCTTCTTCTTCTTCTTCGTCCTTCTTCTTCTTCTTCTTCTTCTTCTTCTTCTTCTTCTTCTTCTTCTTCTTCTTCTTCTTCTTCTTCTTCTTCTTCTTCTTCTTCTTCTTTTTATAACTTCAAAAGTACATTTCATAGTTTGTATTGTTTTTTTCATTGCAAACACATACAGTATGTCCTTTGTGCATTTCAACCTGAAAAGACTCACAGAGACTTACTGCATTAGAAAGTTTTATTGAACTTGGATCGTGATTGTGGCTCAGACCCCGGCGGAAGATGGCCGAACGATATGGAATACATGGTGTTGATAGATGATGGCCAGAATCGTCCCCCGGAGCCTGGACACTGGTGGTGGTACGACGGGACCCGACGCACGGTCGATGCGACGGGCAGAGCCCGAGGAGAGCCCAGGAGGAGGAGGGGCGGAGGAGGGTCGCCGTACAGCTGGGAAACGGCAGAGTGATTGACCGGGGAGCTTAAGAAAACGGGATCTTGGACGGTGAATGGCTGAGCGGAATAGGCGGCTGCGAAGATTGCTGACGAGAAGATTGCTGACGCGAAGGTGCGGCTTGCGTTGGGGCCGTGATTGGGTGATTGGTGAAGGCTGCCGTTGAGGCGATGAATGAAGGCTGCAGGTACGTCTCCAGGTTGAATTTGTGCTGAAGCTCCATAATTGCATTTTACACCTTACAGAGAGACTTAAATACTGTATAGAGAGACTTTGTCATACTCAAATACCGTACCTCTCTATCATTTTTTTTCCTTACATCATAGTTTGGATAGTTTCTCAGCAACAGCACTTTTAAGTGGTTCTTTATCTGTCTGTGAAAAAGCATAATTGCCATTTTATTATTATACTCTTGTAATTATAGCATTGCATTGCCTGTCTATAACCTGGAGGCTCCTTATATACTGTATATCCTTCACTGACACTAAACAGAGAAAGTGTAGACGATCGAGCCCAGGTGACCAAGAGCTTAAAGCGATGAATGAATCATTATATTTAGACAAGCTTCCATTACATTACGCATTACAAAAAGGCTAAGGCATTGTGTGAACCTGAATTATTTATGCACACTTTTTAGACCAGATACTGATTGTAAATATTTTTGTTTTTTATCAAGGCCGGGTTACATACATTGAGATCCATTTCGCTTGCAGCATCGTCTGTTTAACAATATTTGAACTGCAACTCAATAAAACCCCCGGCTTATAAAGAAGCGATGTTCCCCGTACTTCAAACTATTCTCAGCGCAAGAGAAATATCCAGTGGAGAAGTTTTACACCTCGTACAACTTGAATGATTTTTTTTTCTTTTACAAAGGTTGACTTAGAGTAGCACATCAATTGTGACAACGGCACGGTCCACCCATGCATGTAATTGAAACAATCGATCGCAATTTCATAAACACAAATGTGCATAACGCGCCGAGCGGGAAAGTGATCCGCTGTTGGTTGAGTGATCAGAAGTGCATGCCTATCAATCTCTCTCTCCCTCCCAGCCGGGTTTATTGTTTCTCCATTGAAGCCAGCACAGGGACGCACTGTGCATCTCCTCTTTTCAGTGAGTCTAGCTTTAACATTCTGTTTTGCCTTTCCACGGCTGCCTTTTTGTCAGGGAGGCGGGGGACAGTCAAGCTGAACTAGTAATATGGCGATTTTGTTTTTTGTGTGTGTTCAGTTTTGGTTTGGTTTAACCTACGCCTTACTGAGTCCACTAGTTATTGATCATTGCCTTCTTGCTATTTTTAAAATATGTTTGGTAGAGAATATTGAGCAGCCATGTTAGGTCTTACCACAGGACTAAATGGAGAACCGAGCGGCTTCTTCCTCGTTGAACCTGAAGGCAAGAGAGGAACAGACTAATAATGTAAATAGCTGTCAAATAGTCCAGCATAGTCCAGCTGCAAATGGCTACAGAACCCACGGTGTTGGTGGAGATGGGGCATCCATACAACCCATGCCAAATCAGTATACAGTTCCATCAGAAAGGGCAGTAATTTGTAAAGGTGACAACACAATAATTGCCAGCATAAAAAGCATTGTAAATCAAATTAATAGCGACTAGTCTTCCTCCTACAACAACAAAACTACGATGATGAAGTTAAAGTTGTGTCCAGTGGATTTTCATCTATCTGGCATAAGTCTGTGGGTATATACACTGATGCAACTTATTTAATATATTTTATCAGCGCTGGCACTGACAAAAAAATTCTCTCTAGTTTGTGCAACACTGCAGGCCAATGGGTGAGTCTTCTGCTACCCCAACTGACTCAATGATTTACACTGAACTTTTAACATTTCGGTAAATAAAACACTGCCCCGCGTCATTCAGATCAGACATTTCTCACCAAGTACATTTAGGACATCCCATTCTTTTGAGTAACCCGGTCTATAACGGACTAAACAGGACTAAACCGGGTCTAATAAGGACTAAACATGTGAGTCGAACTAGTTCTAGTTCTGTTCATTGATTTATTTACACAACAATTGAAAAGGAATTTCAAAATGTTATAATGTTAGTCGTGGTTTTAATCATGATTTTAAATGAGCAAATCCTAGTGTAGAGGCCAAGTTTTGTCTTTAAAGGGGGGGTATTATGTAAAATCGACTTTTTCAAGCTTTATATCATGTTATTACGTCATTCCCTCATTAAACACATGCCTGGAGTGTTGCCTTGGCTCATTCACGTATTTTTGAGTAATCAGTAAAAACTTAGACGGCAGCCATTTTAGGTGTAGCTATGCCTCAGTCCTCCTAGGAACGCCCCCACCTCCTGGAGACGCCTCTGGACCTTTCGTCACCAGCCAAGCCACCAACCACTGCTCCTCAGCTCAGCAGAGCCCCCTCCCCGCACAGTAGTGTTGTTTAGATGCCACAGCAGTGTGCTGAAGGGGGCGTGTCGGAAAGCTTCTTAAAGAGACAGAGGCCTATTTCAAGACGTTCAGTGCAGCCATTTTGAGAGAGCAATTTTATTCAAGGCAGTTATTTTAATTTACTGCATATACAGACCAACAGAAGGTTACGTCATCATTGTAGTATGCTATAGACTGGTGCTATGTGATTGAAAAAAGCATAATACCCCCTCTTTAAGATAAATTATTTCTGTATTCTGCTTTGAACTAGTGGAATATGAGTTGTTTGGGTGTGTTGAGTGGAGCCAGGTGAGCCAATCTTTATTACAGACAGGTGGGGGAGCGCTTTGGTTGATGTGTGACGTGTGTTGATATTTATTTGTGGAAACCTCAACACCCCAGAAAATCAATTTGAACCAAGTCTGTAAGTCTGGACATTCTACTAACTTTTCACCCTAGGCTTTTACAGGCATTTAAATCCACAACTAGAAAAATATATATATTCATAAAAGAGCATCACTTTTAATCTTGTGCATCAACAAAAAAATTAATAAAACTGCATAGGGCGAATTGGCAAAATGTTATTCATGTTTTAATATATTTTACCAAAATACAATCTTCCAAAAAACCTTGCCCAGCTTCGAAAAGGCAATAATCTCTCCAAATCTCTCTTCCATTTCATTCTATTCGCCTGCTGCACGCTCGTCCCGCCTTTCCACTTCTCCCTACACTGTACATCTCCCCGTTGACTTCCCGGTGTTGTTAAATTGGATGCGAATAAGGCAACGAGCACGTTTTCTGCCAACAGCGTTAGCAACAATTATAATTAATGTCCATTGTCTTTTGGATCAGCGGAATATTGGGCGTCGAGGCGGAATTATCTGGCTGTATCAAATCGCATTCATCAGCGGTCGGGGCCACCTGCTAATCAACCTAATGTGCTCTCTATGCTGAAAATTGGAAAACGGGATTGCATGATTGCATAAGGAACTGCTGTAATCAAACGTGGCCCGGCGCATTCGGATTTCACAATGCGCCCCGATGTGTTTCCAAAGATCCATTCATCAGACAAAGCAATATTTCTGCAATAATGGAATAGGCATCAAATTAAAAGCACTCTTTTTCATTATGCTAATGCTCTTATCAAGCCAAGATGGCGGAGATAACAAGTGGGGTTGATAGAAGGCTTGTGTCAGATAGGGCCGTGCATACAGAGAGGGTGGGCTGAGTTTGCCGTGGATGCTGGGGCTGTATGGACCATAAAGGATAAAGGTACATTATTACGGTACGGTGGATGAGAGGTGAGCACTCTTGCCTCACAGCTAGAAGGTCCCAGGTTCAACCCCTGGGTGGACGAGGTCTTTCTGTGTGGAATTTGCATGTTCTTCCTCTGTCTGCGTAGGTTTCCTCCAGGTACTCCGGGTTTCCCCTACCACTAAAAACATGCTCAGGTTGTCACAGTGGCTCAGGACTAACCCAACATCTGATCTATGCAATTTCTTTGCACAATTGTAGCATGACGATAAAAAGTTCTTCTCTTCTTCTCTTATCCAGCAAAAAAGGGGGGTTTGAGAAATGATTCAGCCTTAGTTGTAATAGACTGAAAACTGTGTCGTTCACTACTTTGGAATAACGAGTGAGACATAAGCATGTTAATAGTGGGAATTAGACCATAAAGGAATGACCAGAATTAAGATTGAGGATGCATGTGAGCATCGAAGTCATTGGTTGACTTTTTTCTGAAGCAAAAAAAGCACTGAAAGTTAGTCAAGACACGAGTATGCAAGGCTCTACCCTACCTTCACTGAGCAGACATAATGGCATATATATTAGAAACCACATGGTAAAGGGCCATGAATTCTGCAAAATGAGAGTGTGTCTGAGAGTGTAAGTGGGGGACAATGGATGGAAATCTGTGTTCATTGACATGCACTGCCCCGGCTTTCTGTCTGGCTTTGATCACATATGTTTATATGATCCAGCATTTTCAGTCCAGGTCTCTCTCTACTGCGCTCAAAACGCCAGCCCACACTCTGGGAAATGAAAAATCCATGAAAGACGTCTCTTTTCATTGGTAACTCCCATTTAATTAAAACAATCTAAAGTGTGCCCAGCTGGAATTCTGCATAACTACTATTTTATAACATCCTAGAGGTATTTTCACATACTATATTTTATGTTATACTGCAGATAAGCTGTAAGTAGTCATCCAAAGTAGTTTCCTTTAAATATGACTGACTAAGTGCACTTTTAAATAGTTTATCAAGAGCCCAAGTCACAAGAGGAGCTACAGGAAACAAGGAAGGGACAAACGAGGAGGTATCCAGGTGAGACTCACAGCTTAGCCACACATGCCTTCTTTTGTTCTGGCTAATGGACGTTCACTGGAGAATAAAACAGATGAACTACTAAGCTCTTCCCAGAAGATGGTGAAAGACTATTTTGGAGCGGAGGGAGCTGCGCAGAAGGAAGAGGAAGGAGGAGGTGGATCTGATCAGTGCAGGACACCACGCTCTGAAACAGGGACAAACCCAGGAAGCGTTGCACCGTTTCAGAGGAGACTAAAGGCAGCCAGCCACACTTTCTCCGGGTCCTACGGTTTCCCCGACCTCCAGGTCAGGTCGGCCCACAATGGCAGCGGCTCAGGACTAACACCTAAACACAATTTCGTTGTATGCTTGTACAATGACAAATAAAGCACTTACTTTATCAGCAAAATGGTGCACCCAGACAGTCCTGATTATGGGTCGGATTTGACACTCCTATGTGGGCTTTTTCCAATGCTACAGACTGTTCAGTGTTATAACATTGTCCATGGCCATGACTTTGTGGTTTTGAAATGACTCTGTAATTTCTGAGTTACCATCAGGTTATAAGCAGTGACTGTAAGGATAGTGATAATAGAGGATTTAGAAAAACTGCATTCTTATTGTGCAATTATTGATTTTTGAAAGCCACTAACTGTTGATTTAGAGTAACAGTCGTCCTCCTGCCGCCCAAAGAACAAACTCACTGCATAGACCTATTTCATTCTCGCACTCGGATATTTGGGCTAACTTCAGAACCCTTGTAGCCCGTACCCTCTGGCTGTTTTCTTTCTTGCCAGTATCATTTACATGTCATGCATCGACTGCGCCTTCTGACAAGTGTGGATTTTTCACTGTGCTGAACCCCAGGCCTCCAACACGAGCTTCAAGAGGAGCTCATTTCTGCTTTTCTTGATCCAATCCCTTGAATTTTTGGATGGCTGCACACGCGTGCTCTGGTCCAACAGAGCCCACTCACCAGCCCCAGCCTCAGTCCTCCTCTCTGCAGCAAGAAGTATCTGCTAGGTTCCTGCTATATATGTATTTTTTTCTTCATATAAATGTGTTCATATTAGCACACATTTATACATAATACATAAATAGTGTTTCTGTCCAAGCAGTCCTGTTTGAAGGTAGAATCTGCTTTGCATTTCAAATTGACAATATTTTTTGCTAATGTTAGTGTGAGCTCTCTGTCGTACAGGAGTTTTCCACCCATTTCAACATTCTTGAGACGCAATCTTTCGCCTGTCATATAAGAAGCTCAGGCCCCAGAACTCATTGTTTACTATATAGTGCTGCACTATTTACTATATAATGCATTCATTCAGTTATTCGGACACGCTGCTCACTACTTTCTCTTCCCCATGGGTTGTCACGTGCGTTTCTGCGTGGAGAAAGAAGTGAGTGAGACGTGAGTAGATCAGCTAAAAGGCATTACATGTATTTGAATGAAAACAGGATCGAGGCACCCCGTATTCCTTGAGTAGTTTTATTTTATAACGCCAACGCGTTTCGACTCTACTGAGTCTTCATCAGGGCACATACCCACACAGGTGCACGGTGATTATTTATAACAGTGAGTCACGTGACCGACTTGGTCACATGACTGGACAAGGTGCTGTACATAAAGTACCAAAAACAGTACCAAAAAACACACAAAAAATGTGTATAAAAGAGCTCCATATATGATACATCAAATATAATGATTATGAAACCAATCTGACTCCAAAACCACCATAAGAGATAACAAGCAGTTTGTGAACAGTGTGGCCTACAATCATATACAATATACATAGTACATGTGATAATTAAGGCGAACATGTCACAAAAACAGACAAAATTCATTACATGTATTATATGATGAAAGGTAATCCCATCATGGAAACTCATTTATCAACATGACTCCCCAGTTTTTCCAACTAAAATTACACCATGATTGGGCGTTCATGTGCAATTTTCAACTTGGCAAGTGGTATTGGCTATAATTTCATTACCACTTCAGGGTTTCCCCCAGGAAATGTGTCAGTTAAAGGGATATTTCAGGATTTTTGACATAGGGCCTCATTTCCTAGTTATCCAGAGTGTTGTTGATGTCTGGGGATATTTTTTCTTAAATTCATGCAGTTCTTATATTTGAAGAGCTTAGGCTAGGGCAAGGCTAATGCATTTCTATGGCAGCTAGCCTGCATTAAAAACAGTCTGACCCACTCCACAGTGCACCTGAGGTAAATCACTTATAACACCAGACTAACGATATAAATGTTTGTGTTAATAGAATAATTTTTGAAATATAACTGACCTTGTATCACATGAATTACCGCATTTTGAGGGACTATTTTCTTGCAGATCATTCCGCCGCTACGTTAGCTTACAACCACGATGCGGATGCTGCTCAAATATAAGTTATTTTAAAATGGTTCAAATTATTCTATCGACACAGACATTTATATGGTTAGTCTGGCGTTATAAGTGATTTACCTCAGGTGCACTGTGGAGTGGGTCAGACTGTTTTTAATGCAGGCTAACTGATACCATAGAAATGCATTAGCCTTGCCCTAGCCTAGCGCCACTAGACTCTTCAAATATAAGAACTGCATGAATTTAAGGAAAAAATATCTCCAGACATCAACAACACTCTGGATAACTAGGAATTGAGGCCCTATGTCAAAAATCCTGAAATATCCCTTTAAGGTGGTGTCTGTCGAATGCGGAAGGGGGGGGATTTGGTGGTGTCTGTCAAGCGGTATGTATTTCGCCTGCCTCGCAGGTGCCGCTTGTTCGCTATCGTCAACGCACAAAGTAAATACAAAAAGAAAAAAGGGAAGAAATTAGTTAAGGCGGCAGCCCGGTGGTGTTTAGACGGCCGCCTAAACAAGAAAGCGCTGCGGGAAACCCTGCCACTTGAAGGCAGCATGATTCAAATACCCACTGGATGCAGGGTCTGGGGATAAATCACCACAATAGTAGATCTACATCTAAGTTCGCTAAACTTCAGTCATAATTGATTCCTACGACAAACACCTGCCAATTTCAAGAGACAGTTTAATATTTATGGAGAAATATTGATTTAATCTCTTAACCCCCACCTGAACCGAGCACACTTTCACCAGTTTGGCATTACCCAAATCTAAAAGCTTCTTGACCAAATTGTGAAAATAGTGACGGAAACGAGGATGAAAACGCAACTAAAAAGTGACAAAAGCACGGGGAAAAAAAGCCACAAAAAAGTACAACAAAAGCAGCAACTAGAGAACGACAACAACGTGCCAGGAAGGCAACAATAACACGACAAAAAAGTGACAAAGGAGCGGGAAAAATGTGGCGAAAACATGACAAAAGCGCTTTAGAGAAGTTACAATCTGTTTTCTTTCTAATGAACTGTAGCTCCCCAGTAGATTTGGGTAAAGCCGAACTGGGGTAAGAGGTTAACATGGATGAAGAAATGTTGGCCTTTTTGCCTGAGAGTGGGAGCTATCGATACCATTAGTGCTGCTGACGGAGCTTCTTGAAAGAGAGGCTAAACGTCCATACCCTGAAACTGCAAAGTACAGATTATGGCTCAAGAATCTGTGTCTATTAATATGTTACTGACTGCGCTGAGGCATAATTAAGCCACTCTGAGCCTTGTTATTTTAATCGTCAGATGGACAGCCAGTTCGATGTGTCATTACAGCTCTGCGTTGTATCCATTGAACGCATGTGGCAGGAGCAGTATCCTGGTTAATTCATGTGCCCAGCCTCATTCTCCTCACTGACAGTGGAAGAGAGGACTGGGGTCACGGCCTCTGAAGCCATCACCATTGACTCCCCTGCACCCATCATGCGATCTCTGCTATGCTAATCGTGCTCTAATCACTTTAAGAGCCTGTCGGGGCTTTGTCAGAGGACCACCGCTCTCATCAGGGCGACCGCAGGGACAGCAGCCCCCTCTTGTTATAATATTTGGAACAACAAGGTGCTTTCAGACAATCTCCATTCACTCTGGGATGGGCAATTGAAAATATTTGTATTTGCAGATGAGTTATAAAATGTGGACAGGTCTTTGTAATAATCAACATATTGTGGTTTATCCCCAGAAGAGGCAACCTAAAAGGGAAGAAAATGGAGGCAGGCTATTTCAATTATGCTGCCTTCAAGTGGTATCGAAATTATAGCAAATACTGTACCACTTGCCAAGTTGAAAATTGCACATGAATGCCTCCTCATTATGATAATCGAGTTTCCATGATGGGATTACCTTTCATCATGGCATAGAGTAACAATGATACATGTCATGCCTTTTAGCTGATTGTTTTGAAGCCTATACTATAATGTCCCTAATGGCATAGCACTGTTTTTGGATCATTAATGGACAATTGTGAGACAACAGTATCATCAGAGGCGTAGCTTGCCATAAGGCAAGGCAGGCAGCTGCCTGGGGCCCCCAACCCGTTTTTCAGATACCTGCAGTAAACGCTTGATATATACAGCCTTCCTAATGATTTTGGTGATGCAGTTACATCATCTCTCCACCAACGCTCTGTGGCGCTGTTTATCCCCATCCTGCTGCATGCTTTAGTGAGTCATGTGCTCCATCCGAAACCATTAAATTGTAGCCTCTAAGTACTAACACTAGCAACTAATCCTTAACCTTTCATGGGGTCAACTGTTAGATCTCTATGCAGTTAGTGAACTTCTGCTTCAGCAGCATTTGCCCAATTCGACCGTCCTTACCCAGGGGAAGGGGAAGTGACATCACCAACAGCTGTGTTTCTTCTTCTTTAAAGTTCAGTGCAGGCCAAACAAAAGCGCATACCGCCACCTACTGTATATTGTCCAACAACAACATAGTCCAAATAAAGAAATTTAAGGGGGAAAAAAGAGAAACATCCAAATGATCCTTCACATTTCCCTTTATTTTATCTCAACATCAGTTTCATAACGCTACAGTATGCAAATTAGCCATGTGGCTTAAGTTTCTACTAAAAGAAAGCAAAAGCACAAACTGCCTTCATTTAAGAAATTTACTGAGGAGGTTCTTTAAAACACTGTGTATGTGCTGTGGTGACTCTAACATGTATTTTGTCACTTTTATGAAGTTTGTCTTGTGCAGAATCTTTTTTTAATTATTATTATTAAATGTGCACCTGTCAATCAACAGTGGTTGCGCATGAGGGTGGGGGCGAGGGGGGTGGGGAGATTGGCGCAGTGACTTATGGGATGGCACATAGCTCCTAATCGCCAGTAAGTTAGCATCAGAGGTCCCTATGCTAAAGTGGCTATGATAGTTAGCATACAGGTCACTTTCCCTAACTCCTTCCTAACTGAAAGCCCAATTCGGACGCATCTTATCATGGCGGACGCTGACGCACATCCGGTTTGGCGTAAGACCTCTTACCAATTTACTGGTTTCGGATGGAGCAATGGTTCCCTAATGTTAACTTTTAATGAGAAGTGAACAGACGTTTTTACTCATGGCTCCACCAGATTATATTTCTAATAGTGAAACCAGTTTATTGTAACTCTCTTCATGACCTAAATAACCTCGGCCTTCTGTTCTGAGGAAAACTTATGCAGAGAACTGCATTATGGGAGTTTTCAGGTGACCCGCTCCTGCCCAAATGACATCCTCTCTCCCAGTGCGCAGTACTCCGATCGGCCACCAGAGGGCCCCCAACCGACATTCTTGCTTGGGGCCCCTTGGTACCCTTGCTACGCCACTGAGTATCATTGATTGTCTTGTTGTAAGGCAAGACCACAGCCACTATATCTTTGTAGAATTGTTTCACGGAGAAAAAAAAATCAAACTACACATGTAAAAAGTCGTACCATTAATCACTGGTTGTGTGTACAAGAGCGTCCCGTCATCACTGCTACACTGAAGCCCTCCGGCTGCCTCCCCTCTCATGTTAACATCCTTGTTTTATCCCTCGCAGGTTTAGCAAGAGCAGTCTCCGGATTATAACATTACCTTATGGCAGGTTGCTCCATTGGGATCAGCACACTCCTCTGTCTGTGAGATGTTAACCAGACTGTTCCATGAGCTAACCTGTCAGACACCCAGCTGGACATGCTCTCTCTCTCCCCATTCTCCTGTCCACTCCCAGTCCGCTCCATCGCCCCCAACACGTTCTGCATCATTGGCCTTTTTGCACTTTTCTACACCTGATCTCCATCTGCCGTGCTGCTCCCTGCACACCCACCTCTGCTCACTCAGTCAGGCCTGCGCCAGACTGCTCTGCACTAAGTCACGTGTGTTTACAAGCCAGGCCAGCCTCAAGAGTATCAGAGTAGTCTCAAAGGTGGAAAGTAAAGTTACATTTATATATATATATATATATATATATATATATATATATATATATATATATATATATATATTATATATACACATACAAAGAGCAGAAGAAAGCCGTGGTGGTTGACATAGCAATACCAAGCGACTTCAACATCAGGAAAAAGGAACACGAGAAACTAGAGAAATACCAGGGGCATAGAGAAGAGCTAGAGAAGGCCTGGAGAATGAAGGCATCAGTGGTGCCCGTGGTTGTTGGGGCTCTCGGGGCAGTGACCCCCAAACTGGAGGAGTGGCTCCAGCAGATCCCAGAAAATACATCAGACATCTTGGTCCAGAAAAGTGCAGTTCTAGGAACTGCAAAGATACTGCACAGAACCCTCAAGCTCCCAGGCCTCTGGTAGAGGACCCGAGCTTGGAGGAAAAAGAGATCGCCCGCAAAGGGTGAGGAAGAGTTTTTTTTTTTATGTTTATGTTTGCTAGTGATTATTATTATAATTTATTCTGCTGAAAACCAGCCACTATAGCAATAATAATGATAATGAATTAGTCTTTTAAAGCACTTTTCCAGACATTCTAAATTGCTTTCCTCTTTTTATTTTGTTATTTTATTTTACAGTGACTTGTGAAAGTACTAATACACCTTGAACTTTTGCACATTTTGTCATGTTTACAACCCTAAATGTAAATATTTTAGTTTGAATTTTTTACTGAAAGTTCACACACAAGTAACAGACAACTGTGAAGTGAAAGCAAAATGATACATGATTCTGAAAAATAGAAAAGTGAAAAGTGGGGCGTGCACAAGTATTCATACAGCATAAATTAATTCTTTGTGGAACCCCCTTTTGCTGCAATAACAGCAGCAAGTCTTCTGGGGTATGACTCTACAAGGTTTGCACATCTAGAGACTGACATTTTAGCCCATTCCTCTTTACAAAACAACTCAAGCTCTGTCAAATTAGAAGGAGAGCGTTTGTGAACAGCAGTTTTCAGGTCTTTCCACAGATTTTCAAAAGGATTTAGGTCAGGACTTTGACTGGGCCATTCTAACACATTAATATGTTTGTTTTTAAACCATTCCATTGTAGATTTAGCTTTGTGTTTAGGGTCATTGACCTGCTGGAAGGTGAATCTCCGCTCCAGCCTCAATTCTCTTGCTGACTCCAGCAGGTTTTCCTCCAAAATGTCCCTGTATTTGGCTCCATCCATCTTCCCAACTATTCTTACAATCTTCCCAGTCCCCGCTGAGGAAAAGCAGCCCCATAGCAGATGCTCCCGCCACCATATTTGGCACTGGGGATGGTGTGTTAAAGCATTTTTGTTTATATAATAACGTAATGAAATAATGCAGAAGAGAAACGATGAGCAATGTTATGTTTGCTCCATACATAACGTTTTGCATTTGGGCCAAAAAGTTCAAGCACCTTCTTCCACATGGTAGCTGTGTCCTCCATATGACTTCTAGCAAACGGGATTTCTTATGGCCTCCTTTCAATAATGGCTTTCTTCTTGTCACTCGTCCATGAAGGCCAGATTTGTGTAGAGTACGACTTATAGTTGTCCCATGTACAGATTCCCCCAGCTCAGCGGCAGTACGTCGCAGCTCCTCCAGAGTTATCTTGGGGCACTTGGCTGCATTTCTGACCAGTGCTCTCCTTGTTCGGTCTGTTAGTTTACGTGAACGGCCGTGTCTTGGTAAGTTTGCAGTGGTGCTATACTCTTTCCATTTCCGAATGATGGATTGAACAGTGCTCCGTGAGATGTTCAAATCTTGGGAAATCTTTGTATAACTTAACACTGCTTTAAACTTCTCCACAGCTTTATCCCTGACCTCTCTGGTGTGCTCCTTGGCCTTCATGATGTTGCTTAGTGACCAATACACTCTGACCATAGCTCTGAGGCCCTCACAGAACAGCTGGAATTATACTGAGAGTAGATTACACACAGGTGGCCTCTATTTAATGGTTAGGGCAAGTTGTGAACTTTCTGCAGTCATTAGGAATGTTATGTTATGTTATGTTAAAGGCAATTTAATGCACTCAGAAAAATGCTGTATGAATACTTATCAGGCCCCACTTTTCACTTTTCTTTTTTTGAAAAATAACAGAATCATGTATCATTTTGCTTTCACTTCACAGTTGTCTGTTACTTGTGTGTGAACTTTCAGTAAAAAAATCAAAATAAAATCTTTACGTTTAGGGTTGTAAACATGACAAAATGTGCAACAGTTCAAGGTGTATTAGTACTTTTGCAAAGCACTGTACATTACTCATTAATTCCATAGCTACTATTAGCCACGGTTCACCCGTGTACACTGATGGAAGCAAAGCTGCCAATCTACGCCATCATCGCATCGCGTCCAACCACTATATCAAACACTGTTCCCTCACCGAACACATGTAACAGTGTGTGTATAAGGACATAATGATAGCACCTTATGGCTTCTGCACCGAAGGAAACCTACAAATAGCAATATGTTTTAAAGGTGCTAAAAAACAACTTAATAATAGTGCATATTTGAACTTTTAGTGTCCCAGCGGCTGTATGAATGATTAACATGGCGCCTTTCCATCACAGTGCCCTCTCACACTCCAGGATCAATTGTTTCATGATTACGTATGATGATTCCATGCATACCAACCTACCAAAAATCCTTTATTTTTTTTAAAGTTTTATTTGTATTGCCCTTTTCACATGACACAAGTCACCCAAAGCGCTTCACATAGACTTTTTTAGCTGTTTTTCAGAGGAACTGTGGTCCTAGAGAGGACCCTACATTTTTAGTGGTTGGGAATTGGGAAATCTGCACATGGACAGATCACACACTAAGTATATATTCTAAAGAACAAAATAACGTAAATAGGAGGGTAATACTTATCTGTTTTGTGTCTTTTTATGTCCATTTAAACATGAAGCCTTTTCCTGAAGCTACTTCTAAAACTGCAGTGTTTTCCTTGCCCTTGTGCTGAGTGTAAGTGTAAGAGAACAGTTTAACAGACTGGTACGTCAGGCATGAGTGAGTCATTTGTCCCCGCAGACCACGAAACATTAGGGCAAATGCTCATTTGTGGTGTCAGCCCAATCGTACAGTTGTTGTGCTTTCGGCGCTCACATTATCTCTTTGCTCCGGAGCTGTGCAGATGCGCTGTCATTCAGTAAATAGTTGTCAGACAGGAGAAGGTCCTTCAGGAAGAGAAACAATGAGCAATTATTGTGGTTCATTCATTAGAGGAGACAAGCATTTTTATACTAGAGGCAAATAGCACAAAATGTAAAAGAGCAATCGTGATATGTACATAGTTGATAAGGACAATTAAAACAAAAAAGAAGTCCATTACAAATAATCATAGATGGAGCAATAGTTTTACTTCAGAAAATCACAGCTATTTGAATGTACAGTAGTCAACTGGAAAGTTGGACAAATTGCAAAACGAAAGGCTCTTTGGATTTTCTGAAGTCAGACCAATCCCAAATCAAATGCATTTTTTATTCTGCCTAAGGTTAAAAGGCCTCATCTAAAACCCATAATTTAAGTAAAATGTGTGAAATGAGACAAGCAGGCTTGATTTCCGTTCTCCCATTGGCTGAAGCGTAGCGTCTGGTGTCTCCAGATCTATGGTCCTCATTGGGAAAATTGCTTTAGAAACATCCTTCAATGATGCAATCGTAGTGTGGTGCGATCGAGGACCCATCTCTAGGTTTGGGTTGTTTTGATGAAGACTATCTACAGTATAGATAGAAGATTATCCTAGTTTGCATGTATTTTTAGGTTGATGGAGAACATTGTAGTGACCAGAGGAGACACTGACACCTACTGGATAATAAATGAAGAACTTTATTGTCATTATACAATTGTACAACAACAATGCTTTTCAAATGTAATGAAAGAAAAGTCCTATCTATATTACCTTCTTATTGTGAAGTAAGCATATCCCACAATGATACCAAGACCAAAGCTCTTTTCAAAATGACTCCTCTTTCCCTCCTTCCAAGGCCCATTTTTCTACCATTACGCTGACAGATTTACTCCTGTGGCTTAATTCACTCACTGGGAAAGGCCAATAAGATATATTCCAGCCGTGGGACAAAGGTCTGCATCATTCTTCTGCACGAGCCCAGCCCAAACAATTATACAAACGACCTTTGAACGCACTCCCTTATTTACTTCATTAGGTTAAGTGCTTCCTCTGAGCTGTGCGCTTGGTAATCTCTGCTTGAATGAATTTCTACTACAAAAGCAATTCATTTGACGAAACATGTAAAGTGAATGGGAAAGTTAGAAGAACCAAAGACGAACCTAAAATTGGCACACACAAAAGCATCGCAAATAAAATGTGAATAAAAAAACCAATAGCATTTAAGTAACGAGTGGTCGTCAAAAGTTCAGTAAAAGTTAAATGCCTGGTGATAATACTATAAACTGAAGTACAGAATAAAGTAGAGAACGAATGCTCACAAAGTCTGGTGTAATCACAGCGGCTGCAGCTTTTACCCTACCAGTTATTGTGTAGCTCTACTGATGGAGAAGGGAGAGCAGCGTTTTGGGCAGAGTACTTAGGAGTGAATATAGACTGTCAGTGCTGGGAGAGCAAGAGGGAGCGGAATGAGAGAAAACAGGTACATCTCCCCGAGGTCTATAATCCTGAGATTACTGTTTGCTCTGGGGCCTGTATGACTGCACCGGGGGCAGACGGCACTTCACTTCTAATCTGGCCGGCCCCAGCTGTGCTAGAATTGATTTGAAGAATCTGAATCAATTACTGCGCTGTCCAAGGTCTCATTGCCTCTGAGATCTCCTCACACATGTAGAAAGAGGCCAGGGGTCCACACGCACAGGTGAAAACAAGCGCACACACACACACACACACACACACACACACACACACACACACACACACGCACACACACACCATTCATCCTTGTGCAGAAAACTCTTCCCAGAGGTTAATTAGGAAACCTCTGGCCTGATCCAGACCCCGGTGTACATGCGCCGCCATTCTCACTTATTACTGTTATAACCCCATTAAGTATAGACAAATGAGTCTTGATCTTTTTCTCTGTCAACCATCTCTGCTAATATGTCTCTGTTCACCTTCAGATTTTCAATCAAACATGTAGTGTCTAAACAGTTGCTTTCATCATGCATAGTAATTCACCTCAACCCTTATTCAGTGCGGTCATTTAGCTTTTGCAATAGAGCAGCAGACCAGCGCATCGTTTCTGCAGTTCCTACGGGACAATATAACAAACTTTGAAAATGAAAATGATCAATGTTGTACAGCCGTTCATCTTGTTGTTAAGGTTGCCACACAGTGTCTCTCCCAGATCTTCATCCTTCGGAACCTGTACTTTTGAATGAAAAAATAAAATATAAAGCTACTTATTAAAACAGAAACATGCAATCGAATAGTCAATTGCAGACTTTCAAGTTGGTGAACGCTTAGCAAGAGTTGACTCTTGCAAACAACAGTTTGTTTGTAATCACAACCAGGGAATATGCCATTTGAGCTGGTATATAGTTACACAGTATTGTTGGTTGGTTGGTTGGTTGGTTGGTTGGTTGGCTGCTTGCTTGGCAGAGGCATAGTTTGCCATAAGGCAAGGCAGGCAGCTGCCTGGGACCCCCAAGCCAGCAGGGGCCAACAGATTTGACAGAAACGACCAAGAGAATAAAGTCACTGCAGCAGCAGTGACAGGTCGCATACTCCCTGAAAAGGCCCTATGAGCGCCCCTCCCCCACCTGATTCTCAGAGGGGAAGGAGAGAGAGAGAGAGACAGCGCAAACCCACGTGTTGGTGTAAACAGAGCAGCTACGCATCTCCTCCAAAAAATGAAGAGAAGTGATGCCTCTGGCAGTAAAAACGAAAGAAAATAAGGAGAAAGAAGGAGAGCAAGACCAGAGTGTAAAAAGTTACTGTAGTTGTATGTCTCTGAAGTGCCTTCTTTTAGCAGCCTTCATTGCTTGGCATGCAAATATCAACGTCGCCCCCACAGAACACAAAACGGCCGCCAGAGGGCCCCCTACTGACATTCCTGCTTGGGGCCCCTGGTACCCTTGCTATGCCACTATTGCTTGGTTGGCAGTGTTGGGGGTACCAAGCTACATAGTCACGTGTGAGAGTACTCAGATAACGTTTTCCGAGTAGTAGTTTGGTCCTGACCTCTCCCTCGGCTCATTCTTTCCACTGCAGCTGTGCTGCTCACTGTGTCCTCCAAAACTTGACATGAAGTTAGCAAAATGGCAGAGTTTGCATTGAGCGCTTTCACATTGTGGAAATACTAACATTATTTTGAACATACTGGAGAAAAAGACAATACAGCGCTGGTGGTGAAGTAAAAGAGGAAAACCACAATGAACCAAAACAACAACGCGCAGCTTTTGGTAGTATCTGTCCTTCCAATGTCATCAACAAACTCGTAGCTGGTTATTTGGTTGAGGAAAGCTGTACAATTCATCTAAATCAAGTTGAGTATGTTGTGTGTTTATTATTACCAATTCAATGCACTTTGTAATGCGTATGAACTCCTTTGCAGACGTTCTTTTGTTGAAAAACTGGTGCAGTTTCTGACAGAGCCAAACTGTTTACATATAGCAAACATAGCTAAGCTTTTATACGTTGACTATGGCCCTCTAGTTCATGCTCATTATTGTTGTCTTTTGCCATAATTTGTCGCATTGTATGCCACATACAAAATAAAGCTCAGAAGCAAAAATATTGTGCTATTCTTGAATACATTTACTGGTAAGGCATTGGAAAACCACAAAGTTACACTGAATCCATCTCCAAATCTTGAGCCAGAATTTTGGTTGGATGATCATTTTGGAAGATTAACAGAGACGTAGACTTTAAATCCTACATGGCTGGTTTGTTGGTTTGTTGGTTTGTTGGTTGGTTGGTTGGTTGGTTGGTTGGTAGGTGGGTGGGTGCTTTCGTTTGTTGGTTTGTTGGTTGGTTGGTTGGTTGGTAGTTGGGTGGGTGCTTTGGTTTGTTGGTTGGCTGGCATGGAAAACACAGGAAAACCACAAAGTTACACTGAATCCATCTCCAAATCTTGAGCCAGAAGTTTGGATGATCATTTTGGAAGATTAACTAAGGCGTAGACTTAAAATCCTACATTAGCGTCTGTGCTAATGTAGGATTGCATACTCATACTCATACTCATAGGCAATGCACTCTCCTACAGTCACCAAGAAAGATTCTCCTGAAATATTCAAAAGAGAGGAATCCAACAAGGAGAAATGGTCAGACAGGTCCCGTATGTTGAATCTCATCGTTGAAACACTGACCAATGAAAACACAGGCCTACAGCCTTGTTCGCCGTTGTCAAGAGCTGGCTCTATTGACGCCAGAGTAATGCACATGTATTTCTGACCTTTCAAACAGGATCTGCTTTCCCACTACATACTGTACATTCCATATTCACAAGTTGTAGACATGCTTAAACATGGCTCCTGTGCATGTTCTCCAACTTATATCATCTCCGCACCATTCCACCTCATCAGCCCTCTTTCTAAGACACACATGTTTTATAAATTATGCATGTGGGAATGGAATGGGAAAGTTTCTGTGTGGAAGAGGGAAGTGTGGATCTCGACCAAGAGTCTTCAATTGCGCTTATTATTTATTCATTTATTTTTTTATTGAGTCAAGGAAGGCCACGGAATGTATTAGTATGAAAGCGCGGGAGAGGAAATTGAGTCGTTTGGTGTGCAGGGGACTTTAAAGATTAACCTGCTTCACCCCTCAACAGTAATTATTATCTGAGTAAAGCAGAGCCGGACTGAAAGAAGGCGTAGGAAGGGGTTAAAGCTCGGTTCCTTTTCATTTGTGCAAGTTGGACAGTGTTTGTAGTTGCTTGGAAATGCAACATGCAGCTGGAAAATAATTGCAGTTTATTGCCAATTAAAAGTAATGAGTTCTACAATAGCCTCAAGTGAGGCGGCGGAGAGGCGGCATAAAGCGCGCAGTGAGACAGTAATGCACGAGAATCTGTGGGAAGAAATGAATGATGGAGGAAGCAGGAGTTTTGTAGTGTTTGAGGCCATTGCTATGAACATTGTAAAAGTTACTTTGAAGTTAAGTCCATGCCTCTTCTTTTGTCACGATGTTCTACCTTCAAAACATGCATGAACCAGTTTAACTGTTATTCTGCACAGCTTGGACAAGGCCATCTAATTTCCCTTGTCTTTCCCACGTGGTCCCTGTCATCAGAAAGCCACCGTATTTATTTTAAAATGGTCTTCAGCTGACGATGTCTGGATGTGCAGAAACTCAAATGTCTTTGTGTTGCTTTTTCTTTTACCTTATTCGCCGTCTTCAGGAACTCATTATGGGCGCTGCCATCTTTCCAAACAGTAGGTCTGACTTGAGCTAACATTGATTTCTGTTTTTGATGTAACATGTAGCATTTGCAACATACGGCTGTGTAAATATAATGATCAGCTTCGGTCTTTTACAGTTCCTCACAGCCAACTTATTGCTGCAGAAACAGAAAGTAAACAAAAATAATCTGAGGTCACTTTTTTATGTCATCTTCCCGCTCTGTGATGAGCCCGAGGCCACGCAAGTGTATTTCCTTTGAGCTTTTTTTGTTGGTTTTCCTTTTATTCCCATTTTATTTTCTTCACTCTCTTTGATTGACAACAATGGAAACGCCTGCTCACAGGAAGTGCTAACACTTACAGGAAGTGCTTACACCATAGTGAGTGGAGCTGAATAAGGTGAATACTATACTTATTTAATGACAAAGTAGTAAGAAAATCACTTATATTGTGTATTTTATAACTTTGAACACGTATCTGTGTAGGGTTCACCATTTCTGTGTTGAACAGTGGCTTATTCAGATACATTTAATAATTACTGCCATTTCTCCATATTGGTTCAAGTTTGGTTCTAGTTTATGACAATTTAAGTTGAAGTGAAATTTCCAACATCCATCTCAGCCCCTCTGAATGGGATGGTAGCCAATCAGATTCTAAATTAGGCCGACTGAAGCACGCCTGCCAAATAAACTAACCAATTCCAAGAAATAGACAGGCGTTTTTGCACCATCGTCTACACCCGCTATCTTTTTTTGAGTCTCTCCTCGTTAATTTAGCTTTTGTTCTTGCCTTTGCCTTACTACACAGGAGCGGGTCAGCACTGAACCTCCACCCCTTGATCTCCTCTGGTCTGAGGAGCCTGAACTGATCTCCACAGGTACTTACATGTAAGACAGGACCCTCCCCAGGTCAGACCCGCAATCTCACCCTGAGTATAGTATGCCCTCATTAATAATGCACTGGGCCTGTGCGCAGAGCTGCCAGCCACATGTGCAGACAGAGAGCAGGAGCTATTCCCCGCTGCTTGTCAACTGTCGCTGTGTATTTTTAGTGCCGCCTTGTAAAGACACTTATACTCGGCTTTTTCTGAGACAAGAGGTGACTCATCCAAAGCCATCAAGACGACACAAGCTGAGAAACAAGTCACTGCAGCCAGCCGGCTAAAGCTTGTACAAAAGCAGACGATGAATTTTACACAACAAAGAGAGACGATATTGATTAACTGGTGTGAGGCTACACCAACTAAGGATCCTATTTGCAACATGTCAGCGCAGGTATGTCCCAGCTGCACTTGAACATCAGGAACATGCACAAGGCCTACAAATATAAAGCCATAGCCAAAAGAATTGTAATGAGAATTGTGCATCCGTTACATGATTGGTGTAATATATTTTCTGTGTGCATATAGATATGTGTGTAAAATGATGTATCGTGAAGAGGATTAATTAATACAGTCTATGTAGAAAACTCTGATCTTGAATCTTGTGCACTGAGTTCAGACCTGATTTATGTTATTTCTTATTTAGCTTGTATAGCGTTTCTCATTGCCTGGTACACGCATTGCCTATTTATCTGAATTTCTGTCTTGCTTTCTTTTTCTTTTTTTCGTTCTTATACAAGGAACCTCACAACACAGCCATTTCCCACTTCATATTAAACTGCGCTGCGGAGTTATGCATTATTTATCACTTGTCAATCAATATTCAGTTGTGTCTCTGAGGTTTGGATTCGTGTTTAACTGCTGTATCTCTAACCTTGTTCGGTCCGACTCCGTTGAGCTGCACTGTATTAATGAAAGCTTGCACAACAGATGCAACACAATCAGCGAGTCATAGCAGCAAGATTCATAAAGCTTATGTTAAATATTTTATAACAAGATAAGTGAGCAAAGGAATAAATGAAAATAAGAATGGCTCCAAGACAACAACTAAATACGCCAACAACATTCATACAAAGCTTATGGCAAGTAAAAGCAGGGGACAAAATCAGCTAGTTTTGCATAGAAAGGAAAATAAAAACTTAAAACGAGTGATAAGCGCTCTTGTTGTTCGATTCCCGAACTATGCAGGCCTTTCTGTGTGGCGTTTGCAAGTTTCTCTCCCCGTGTTTGGATGGGTTTCTTCCGGGTGCTCCAGTTTCCCCTATCAACCAAAAACATGCACAATAGGTTAATCCTCCAGCCATGTAATTCTGACCATTACATCTGGAGATGGGTCGCCCATTACTCCTTACAGGCTGCCCTCCTGGCATCGAAGGATGGGTCAAATTTCCCCTTTGATCAAAAAGTACACTTTAACCTTAAATATGTGTTCATTACAAGACTGAAATATTTGGGGGGGGGGTTTGTTTTTTTGTTTGTTTTTTAGCCATATTTTGCTATTCATTTGAATTAAAACTCGTAGTAAACCCTTGGGTCGTGGAACAATACTCAAATGCAAACTTGATTCGAGCCCGTTGTAATTTTGACTGCAGTTGAACGTGTTTGATGGCACATAGGATCAGTGCACATGAGCAGCATGTGGTTAGCATAGCCACAGCCAGAGCTGTCACTGAGGCGTACAATCAGCTTTGTGGCAACTGTCAGCACATCAGACGGATTGAGGTCTGCTACTTAAGCTGAAAGACCGTGACCTGATGTTAACTCGACAGCTCTGGAATCATAAACAAGTGAGCAGCGATAAACAGTGCCACGCGCCGTTAGCGTCAACGACATGAGGTCCCAGCAAGATGTGAATGAGGACAGCAGAAAGTAAGTGGCATGTGCTGACCAATGCTAAAGGTAAGTTCCGTAATAGCTGCTCCTTTTTTGAACATTTGACATTATACAGTTTGTGCTCATAACACAGTAGTTATGTGTATAATTATTCATACACATGTTTTTGTGAACCCATCAAAAGTAATTTTCACTCATTTCACATCCAAAACACTCTGATTGAGCGGTTGTGGAATAGGATTAGTCCGCGAGGATCTTATCTGCTGCCTGTGTGGCTGGACAGTTGTGGCGCCCTCACATCTGGCTCCTGGCTGAGGTTATGAAACCACACCTCTCCATCTGCCGAGCATGCAGCGACTCTGGCCTTTTGTCACTTTGAAGATGCAGCCTGTCAGCCTTGCTGAGATCTCTGATAAAACCTAAATCCGTTATCAGCGTGTCTGTCAACTATCGACAATCCCATCTGTCTTCTCTGAGATAAGACCGGCTTGCTCTGGAATCTTCACAAGCCACGGAGCCCGCTTAGCAACTCGAAATAAAGAGAGCGAAATTAGCCGCATTAAAGATCAAATGTTTTGAAAGTTAAACCAATGAGATCTGAGCAAGAGGGGAAAAGGAAAAAAAGTTTTATAATTATGTTGGCTGAGTCGTTTGGGCCATTCTTTTTATTTAACAATATGTATATTCATGATTATATAGTTATACTGATAGAAACTGCAATTGTACTTCAACAATAGTTTTATCGATCAATGATATATTTCAGAAGTATCAATACTTGAGTAAACATTTGGTTACTCTTTCCATTTTGAGTAACATATAAGAGACAAACGCTTCATGATAACGTGTAAAAGGAATGGATAAAAGATAGCATTTCATGTTTTATTTGAAAATAATTACATACTTTGGCAATCGTTTGATGGATTATGTTACAACTAAAGCAAAAATATAATAAGTATGTAAGTAATTCAAAAGAATAACTCAAAATGCATTTAGACTAACTATTATTGTCACATTAGATCAAACAACAATATTTCTTTTCACTGAATTCTCGCCGATTCATCAGTAAATACATTGGCTGATCTACCCACCTTTGCAATCAAGCAAGAAGATAGAAATGTATATGCATTTTCTCTCTCAATCCCCATTTAGTCTCATGAAGTCTGTGATTAAGGCCAAGGAACGAGTCATCACTGCTGTTCACTTATGACAAACAGAAGCCACAACGTAACTCAACAACCTCAGATTGAAAGTTGATGTGTTAGCAGCCTGATATTTACTGAAATATTAATATAAGAACGCAAACAGGCGCCACCATTTCCAGACGGAGATATTGAAACAGGAATGCGTTGATATAAAAATGGGAATAATAATAAATGATTTTGTCCCAGATTTTGGGGTTCAGAATTAAATATGTACCTTGTGTTGTGGAGAAAGTTAAAGCTTAAATGTAATTGTATTTGCACTCAAGATACAGTAATACCAACATTATGCAAATTTAAGATATTTAACAATGCCAGCGTCTCGATCTTGAACATTTTACCAGTTCTTTCTGTGGTGTGGGTTTATCTCCAGCTCAGTGCCTGCAGTAATTGGTGTTTGACTTGGACATCCTCTCTGCCTCCCCCACATATCACAGTGCGCAGTTTCAATCCCTCCCACCAGTCCGGCACTATACGGACCTCCACTGTTCTTTACTGACGCCGGAGTAATGGCCCATTATTTGGATGCACACTGACTTTAGCCTAACTTAGCGCCAGCTGCCGGGGCTAAAGTGCAGGGGTGCGCGGATAATGGCACATGAGGGGTCTTTAGATATAGGAGGGAATATTTAGAGAGCAATGTAATGAGAAAAGCTGGGTAAATTTGACTTTTTGGACCACGGGTTCATTAAACGAGTGGTTTACTGCAAGTAGCATGATAACAGGCAAACAAACAAAAAACTGTAAACAGAAGTTCTAGAGTGATTGTCTTTTGTTGTTAAAGTGCTACAGGCGTTTCACCTTTCATCCAAGACACTTTGTTGTTGACTAATGATGGCAGCAGGCCGGCACAGCCCAGGTCAGTTCAATAAGGTGCAGATACCAGGACATGGTAAACAGCATTGTTGACACTGACATCAATAATAAGGTTTTTGAACAAGTAGCTTTTAGAATAAAAACAAATGATACCCCTACAAGTTAAACCCCTCCCACTGGATCGATATTAATTTAGCCTGCAGCCAAGACAGAGATCTTCTTCAGTGCTGATGAAGCTTCTTGAATGAGAGGTGAGAAGTCAGCAACACCTGAACTACCAAGTACAGATGAGTGCTTAAGAACTTTTGTCTATAGAACCCCCTGTACGGCTTAGAGCATACAAAAACAACATTCTGTCAAATAAAGCAAGGCGTACAAGATCGATTCATTTTCCTCCGCTTTATCTGGGGCTAGGCATCCGGAACAGATGCCCAAGCTGGATCCTCTCGACGTGAAGGAGCAGCAGCTCTACTCCGAGCTCCTCCATGGTGACTGAACTGACCGTGTCTCTAAGGGTGCACTCAGCCACCCTGCGGAGGAAACTCGTTTTAACCGCTTTTACACACTATCTTGTCCTTTCGCATGACCAAAGGTGAGAGTAGGTCAGTAGGTTATTATTTCCCTAGAACTAAAAGAATAGTTCCCATAAAGTAGTACAGAAGCTATTTAAACAATTATAATTGTGTTATTAGATTGATGAAAAAGGTTTAGAGAATGAAGGAGGTAACTGAGTATAGTGTGATTTAATTGTGATAGAGAAGAGAGTGAAGTAAAGGTCTCAGTGGGACTCTCCTGGTTAAATAAAGGTAAAAAAAAAAAAAGTGAAAAAGTACACACAGTCACACATGCATCAGAATACAGGACAAAACTGCAGGGCGAGAGTGAACTGTGTGAGCTCCTTTAGCCAGTTCACTGCCACAGCCTGGTCAACCTGTTTTGCACCCAATAAATGCTAGGCACTGACTGATGAGCTTTCACAGAAAGATTTTGGCTTGAATTCAGCGTAGAATGTTGAAAGAGAGAGAAAAATAATGTTTACCTAAAAAGTTGCAATCTACAGCAGTAATTTCAACTATGGGTCACACCAAACATTGAATGTCCAATTGCCAACTCAGTGTTTGTGTCATCAATGCAATAAGTAAATTGTTCCCACTTAAGTTTTATGGGTTGTTTTTTTGCCTTTTTTCTGGGCTCTGTTAATAATTTGTGTATGAACAATCACAATGCTTTAGCTGCAGCGACAGGAAATGTGAGAAATTACTGGTAAGACTTTATTTCCGGGTGCAAGATCTTATGGAACCACAAATGACCTCAGAACTAGGTTATTTTTTCAATGGACACAGTTTTGAAAAACAATGATGAAATTGTGGGTTTGCGGTGTTTTAAATTTTAAATAATAACTTGGCTGATTGGAGTCCCACAAGGAACAATTATAGGACCTTTACTGTTTAGTCCCGATTCACTGATCTACAACCCCAACCAGAATATCTGTATGTTCTCTTATCTAGACTGCATTAATGGAGCCATTGACCAGATTCTGACACAGCGATAACAATGTCTTAGAATTGTTACCATTATCAGTTCAGTTTATTCGGTCAAAAGTATGCACTTATTATTGACATTCAGTTAAGTATATTTCTTCAACATAACATACAAACTGATGTTATCATGCAAAGGTTAAAAAGCAAAATACAAAATCATTGAAGAAACTGCTTTCACTGCAACAACACTATGTAAATTGACATCTTGAGTTAACCAGGTTAATTTATATGTTGCTGGTTGCTCGGCATGCCAACCTCTAATTACACAGAATGCAATTGAGCGTGTTTGCCTACATCACCTGTGCCTTTGGCTCCAGAAAAGCCCTAACTGCAGAGAACTTTGTGTCCCACAGTGATATTCCCGTGCGTGCGCGCTTGTGTGTGGGTCTATGGGGCATGTGTGTGTGAATACATGGAGGTACAGGCTGCTCCAGAGAATGAGGAGGCAACACACTGACCGTCACTTTCCCCGCTGTCAGGACCAATCAGTGTTTGGCAAGTTAATGGAGAACACAAAACCTATTTAAAAGCTACATTTACCACTTGGCTGGTTCCATTACATTGTGTAATTTCCAGGTGTCACATTTCCCCTCCACACGTCTGTCTTAATGCTCTCCCAAGCACCCTCTGATTAGTCAGCCTCGCCTAGCTCTCCCCCAAATCCTCTGCAGCAGCCGGGCTGTTTACATCCTCCTGGAAGGGGAAAAAACTTCTTACTGCATATTTGGTTGGGGGTGTTGAGCATGTTAACAGATAACACTGGACACTGGCTCGAAACAAGATACAGGCCAGTGACCACGCCCCCACACCACCCCTCACCAAAAGTCAATATACGCATGTTTGAGTCAAGTTTAAATGGCAAAAAGGTGCAAGCAAGCATTTTTTATCATTTGATTTTTTTTTTCTTGTTTTCTAAGTAATTGGGGATGGGAGGAAATTATTGACTTCTGATAAATTTAAATGTTTGGCATAAAAGACGCCATGCTTTTGTTTGGACCCACCAGATTAGAGAACCTGCTGCTCAGTAGAAGTAGATGTTATGAAGCCAGCAACAGAAGGAATCTTTGGCAGGATTACCAAAAAAGCGGTATTGTTTGTTATAAATCGATAGAATTGCTGTGATACAGTGGCGGCAGGTCCATAGGGGGCGCTGGGGCGCCGCCCTCTCTAAAATGTTTCTAAAAATATTATCATTATCTTATATCAATAATACAAAAAATTGCATTATATTTTACAGAAAAGCCTTTCTGAGATGTATTTAAGATGTATTTTAAAAGGGTTTACACTGGATTCATTTGGAAAGCATGTGACTGGAGGCCTCTCTCTTAGTGGCCGCCTTAACTTTCCTCCTGGGGCGCAAGAATTGCCCTAGACACTCCCACTTTGATAAGCAGCCAATTAATATTTGCTACTTTTTTTTCTGATGTAGTTGGACAACGGCACTGTCAATTATTGTAATGTCACCCGCACGCGGATGTGCCTCAACTGTAACCAATACGAGTAGCTTGTGTGGTTAGCAGCGCTATGCTACGAACCCAGTGGAGTAAAAACTTCTCATTTGAGATAGGGGAGAAGCTTTGTGTTGTTGCCTGAGAGGAGGTGAAAGGATGTTGTCTGACTTATGGACTTTGACAACTTTCTTCAGTAAGAAGTCATGTCTAAACAGACTTTGCTGGAGGTAGCATTACGATGCTAACTAGCTTGTCTGCTTTACCATGGATCTATTATAATAAACGGCTTTAGCTACTGCTTGTTTATTTCAAACTTTGGGACAACCATCGCTGGCTTGGACAGACAGTTATGTCCCAGGACGTGGACATTTGATGGAGAGAAGATTCAGGACAGTGAGGACAGAAGATGCTAGGGGAACGTCATTCATTCATTGAGGAGGAGCGCAGGTGCTATGGAGAGGTCTCTCATCATCAACCAGATCATTTTCTCTGACAGTTTAAAGTTTAAACCTGTGGCTCTGAGGCACCTGGAAACACCTCCTGCCTTTGTTCTGGTTCTGTACAAAATGCAAATCATCTCGTACTTAGTAGTGCAAAAAAAAATATGTATAGTGATTATCTTTGCACTTTTCATTTCATTTCATTGACAGAAAAAAGATTTTAAAAAGTACAAATTAATATCATGCTTCTTTATTGTTTAGTTGTGTCTTTTGATAATATTCTCCATAAAATAATAACATAAAATTCTGTAAAGATAACCCTCTGTCTTTTTAGGTTAAAAACAATGTTTATAAGTATATTTTAAAATATAATTGAAAGTAGGTATAGACAACAGCGCCCCCCCTGGTTTTCACATCACCAGCCGCCACTGCTGTGATAGTGAGACATTGTGTTCCCCAAAAGTAGTCAACTAGGTTCTTTTGAGATGAAAATGTTTATCTTTCTAGCTGCTGAGTATATTCTTCTGAGGAGAGGAGTTAGACATAAAACTATAGTATTTAGTTTAGTTGGACGAGAATCGAAACGTCTTCAACTCACATAACTTTTGCCAGATCTTTTTTTTTTTTTAAACTTTGTTAAAATGGAACACATTTCTGAGGGATTACACAGTCAGAGCAACAGGAGATAAATAATCATGAAATAATCATATGGAAAGCTCTAAGCAGTAAATCACAAAACAAATCCAGAGATTAAAGTGACGTTGTAAACCTCATGAAGTCGATCAGCTGGCTCTTCATGACTCCGGATGTTTCACGACTACAGCCTCTTCCTTAGAGCTGTAACGTTGACTGAAATAGTGTCACATGACAGTGCACAGAAGATTAGTCATCAGGCAATCACTAAATTCTCTACATCCAGGTAGATTGACATCTGCTTATTTTCTGGATCTTGATGAAGATTTGGCAAAATAGTTGTCCAATGTCCGTGTTATTTTTACCTAATTATACAATACAAATCTACAAAATAACAAGTCATGTTGGTGTACATATACATTTGGTAGTCATGATTAGTGCAGCATTAGAGTATCAAGGTGATACATGTTTATAAAGCCTGCTTCAGTATTTGAAGCCAAACAGTTAACTAAACATTTACTTTAAAAAGGCACTCACACCATTGGCCTATACAGAGAGAGGCTCAAGACTATAACTGTTGTATGTTGACTGCATTTTTTTTTTCATCATTTATAAATAACGCCCAAGCTATATTGGAGGTCATATGATATAATACCAATGAGGGTGTTGGAAAGGCCAATATTATAAGGGATAATTCATTGTTTATGTACCTTCCAAAACATGTCCTTAAACATTTATAACAAGGCTTCAGTCATAATAATAAACTTTTCACTTTGGTAATGATGTCAAGTATTGTCCATAAGGAAAACAAACAAAACATGTCAGGGGCAGCTTGGATAATAACAAGGATTATTTGTGCACTTCTGAATCAATTCCCAATGGTCCCAGTAACACTCCAGTGCTAAGCCTCACTGTTCTGTCAAATGCACCATGATGTTTAACCAGTGCCTGCACATCAAGTCATGGACTTGACGAACTGTGGTAATCAATTCTGGTAAGAAATATCGCAGGCCTCATGTGATGTGTAATGTAAAGTATGTTTGTTTTTTCAGCCTGTGTTTTCCCAAGGAGTATTAGAAAATGAATGACATATGTTGGTAGATCTTGGTGGAATTGGATACATTATTCTGATGATACAAAATCACAACTTAGAAATATCAATTCATCACAAGAAACAGTGAGTCCTCAGTGGTCAACATCACAAGAAGAAATCTCATTCTTGAATAAGATGTTATATCCCAGCAGTATTCCATAATAATGGCTTGGATCTATATAAGCCTCTCAAAGCACCACAGACCATTTGTATTCATTCTTTTAACTCTGTGGTTGTAAGCTACTGTACCAATGTAGCCCTGGGGCTGACAGACAAGAGCTCCAACAACCTTTACAATCTATTAACTCACTCATACACCCTATTTATGCATATGGATGTTTTTTTTGCTATTACTTTTATGGCCACTATGCATTGTCATCATACAAGGGTGAAAGTCATCACATTTGATCACATTTGAGCACAACATACAGTATGTTGATGGATGTAATTCTGCAATTAAAATGTTTCTTTTTTTAAAGATCATTTTTTTTAAATGAATTGTTTTTGATATGCTCATACAATGCTGGAATTTGAATCCTTCCAACTCTAATACCAACACTGATATATTCTGAGGGCATACCTAAATCTGCATATACTGTATTCTTACCTGTCTTTACGATGTGTGCAAGCCATTTAATGTTTGCAATTACTACATTTCCCCAAAAGTGTTGCTTTCACAAAGCAGTTTCCTCCAATACTGACCGTGGGCAAGTTCTGTAAAAGGTCACCAGCCTTTTACAGCACGTGAGGTGGTAAAGACTCACTTAAAACGTCTTACAGCCCTGTGTTTTTTCTGTGCTCAAGGAGAAGTCGATAGCGCGCTGTGACTTCCTGCATCTGAATGTGCAGGAGGTCATTTGAAATGCAAAGCCTAGCCACCATAAGGACCCTTCGCGGTCCATTTAATTACATGCAGGCCCCTGAAGTTATGAGATCTATCAATGTGCCGATACGTACAAGTGGGGGGAATAAGGACATAATTGATTTGAGGATTGGTGATCATGGCTATTGAGCCGGCACAGCTCACAGTGGGTTTCTCTCTATACAGCAGGGAAAGAACAATAAGACATGCAGAAGCAGCCCAGTAATGAAATAAAGACGGAGACAAGTAAATGCCACTTACCTTCTTATCCAATACAGGAATTGTAGTGCTACTTGAATAATAATATCAGTTTTCTTAGTCATTTGTTTTGGAAATCATGGAATTAGGAATGCACCAATACCAAGGAGTAAAGTATATCAATGCTGATGTTTTCTGAAGTGTTCAAGAATATTCCTCCATATGCACATTGAAGTATGAGCCTAAGATAGCCTGAAAAAATGACGCCATTTGTGGCCAAAAAGTGGACTGCATCCATACTGGAAGGGTTTACCATTGAGAATGAATGGGAAAAGTAGGTCACCCTCCGAATTTCTGTTTGAGGTGGTGTTGCCACAGTCTTTCAAGCTCAAGTCCTCATTGTCCAAGTCCCAGTCCATTTAAGAAGAGTTTTGCAAACACACACATTTAATACCACTGATTTGAGAGCTGTCAGGTCCTAGTCACCATATCTGAACCTCAAATGAAGCCACGAGTTGCTGCCCCTTAGACAGTGCTTGTGACTCAAAGATACTGTTTCTGGCGCAAGTGAGGGATAAAATGCAGTGAAAACTATAGGCTACAAAGTTAAAGCCAGAGCTCATTTGGATTACGCTTGTCTTAGAATGATTGGGTCTTACGTTAGAGCAAGTGCATTTTGCTTATTTTTTCCCCCTCGGCGGTGCCACGTGCAGCTATAAATTCAGAGGCTTTTACACCTGCAGCAATCAATAGACCTTCATATACAACAAATATACATCTTCTTTGTCCCGTTTGCAGGTATGTGAGTGAAGCTGTGCACACACAAAGCCTCGTCAAAGACTGAGCCATCTCGCTCTCCCCACGACGTGATATGAACAAACTCCTCTTTGGGTGGACGATGACCGCGGCTTGAGCGACCCTCTCGTATGCACAATAGTTTATGGGTAATGAAGTCTCAGCGGGAAGAGGTAGCAAGTGTACAGACAAGTGGCAGAGAGGGCAGCATAGTAAAGAAGGATTAATGCAGATGCGCTCGTGTGTACCAGGGCTCGGTAAGCACGTTCTTGGCGCTCAGAGAAGAAACAGTTCGCTCAAGGGGCATTTTTAGAAGTGACTTCTGGCACGTACCTGCCCACTTAAAGCACTGTCATAAGTCTAAGTCAAGTCCATGTCCTCTGTCATGCGTTCCAGTTCATGATATTGTTTTTTTGTAAGATGCTGATCCATATTTTTCACCTATTATATCATTATGTGTGACAGCATTTTTCCAGGACTCACAACACTTACCTGCAGATACAGAAGTAATGATGTGCAAACGTTGTCGCATAGGCAGTACTTTGTAAAGACTATGGGGCTGTCTTTTATTTTTAGAGCCGCTGCTATCTGTCCCAGTGCAAATTACAGGTCAACAAGGTTGATGTGTGGCTGGGGTCCTCCTCCTAAGTCTCTGCTGGATCTCTCACTGTCCGGAAGAGTGTATTAAAAGCACCCAAAGGGCCACTAATGATCTGCTCTCCATCAATGTGGAGCTTGCCGGGAAATGTCCCTGCTTTAATTAGTGATTCTGAAGCAGCAATCAATTCACACGTATGTTAAAGGAATTAAATCTGTCCCCTTTAGATGTACCCATTTGGTGGGCGGATGCAGTAATTGTTAACATTACTGACAGTGCTGCGTGCTGTTTAAGAAGACAGAGGGGAATCAGCACTGAACGAGCTGTCTTTCTGCGCCTGGGTCAAATGGAGGGTGTGGGCAAAGTGAATTCGTCATGTGAGCGCTGTGCTATTTTCTCCCTTGCTGACTGACTGCGGGCCATCCTTCAGGAGCACGTCATTTATCAAACAGGCTGATTCCCCTCCGGCAGCCGGCCAGCGGATGAAGCCTGACACCTCGGGCTCTGCCACACAGGAGCAGGCCTACTGGGATGCATTAGCCCCTGGGCGTACTACTGCTTTATTAGACTGGACTTATACAGGGTAACAAGACGAGCACAATGAGGGCTAATGTCAACAGGGCGATGGGCGCGGGCAGTAGTGCACCGGCCTGCACTTTCAACAGTATTCAAATGCAATCGTCTTCTTGGCACGGGATGACTGTGTCTCATGGAGATCTTGTAAAATCATCATTATGTCATATCCTTTTTACTGCCTCTTTTGGTCCACGATGTTTGACCAATCCATTCAACAACACTGGGGCAGCAGGTCAAAGCGGGACCTATATGGAGATTTGATCAATACAGTGTAGTGCATGGCCACGATAAATCATTTATTCTTGTTCAGCGTCCATGCCCTGCAAACAACCAACCGAACAACTTCTCCTCTGGCCAGCACACTATAGACATACATAATGTACCGTACATGTGTAGCATATTTAGCACCAGCAGCACTTGTACTGAACGCCCACAGGGGAGGCATGAATATGCATGGGTTCTTATACTGGGTTTATTGTGTGCTTTCAGTACAGTGCTCAAAATAGAATATTTTCAGTTATATCTATTTCTCCTAAATGATCTGCAAAAATCTTCAAAGGAGATTGATATTGCATTAATGTCAGCCTATTTGTTTACATTTGAATATGAGGTTAGGCTATTTACAACGGGAAATCAATGATGGAATGAAAGTACTAATTGTGCGCTGGTGTTGCCAATAATGGGATAGAAAGACCTCCCCAGTGGGATGCCTGTGCTTAATTAAATCTACTGCTTTGCTGAGTTAAAGTAGAGGTTAGATTTTAGGCCTGAGCCCGGCCCGAGCCCGAGCCGACATTCGGGCCATTATTTTATTAAATGTTTTCATTTTTTTCATTATTATTATTTTTTATTAATGTCATTATAATCTCTAATAAAAATGTATGCTATAGGCTTAGTCTATTGGATACAAAATGTGGTTATACTCAGGGAGGTGGTGCGGGGGGCGGGCGCACGTGCTGGCTGTGTTGGCATGTTTAAGCGGCCTGGTCCGGTGTTGATACTGGCGCCACACAGTGAACATCGCTATTCACTCTATCTCTCAGGACAGCGTTTCACTTACAGTGGATAAATAAGCAGTTTGGTTCCTGTTACTACGTAAAAAGTAGCTTTTGTAAATGCAGCGCGTTGTTTATGAACAACGAGGCGGAGGAGGAGGAGAGAGAGACGGAAAAGAGGAGACAGAGACATTGAGCTGCAGCTCGGGGACATCTCTCGGCATGCCCAGATATGTGCTCTACTGTTACGTGTGCCGTGCGCGTAACCGCGTACCTCTCACACATGGTGCTGCTCCTGAATGCACTGGCAGATGCTCCTATCCGAGCCTTAAATAAATAATTTACGTCGGGTTTGTTTTGGGCTCGGGCCGACAATTCAAGTTAATTGCTTGGGTCGGGTCGGGCTTGATTTTTTGGGCCCGATCTAACCTCTAAGTTAAAGGCAATAGGTCAATATGAGCATACATGCCTGGAACACAGGCCCATGCACTTCATTCAATGCATACATTAGTGTAGACTGCTCTGATGTGCGCTGTGAATGGAAACATGCGTAAGTGCTTGGAGATGTTGTAGATATGGTAGGTTGTACAAACCACATAAGAGTCAAATGTTCCAAGAAAAGGCCAACATACTGTATAATTAAATATTTGAGCATAATGTCTATGTTAATGTTAGGTTAACTTGTGTGCTGCTCTAGCCTGGCTAACGCCAGACTGCTGTGTGTGCTCGAATCCTTTCGAACTTCACAACAGCCTGAGGACCATGGCCGAAATCTTCGCATGGATTTGGGGACCAATCACAGAATGAGGAGGGACGGAAAGACGATGACGCACTATTCGAGATACGGAAACTTGTAGTTTGTTTACGGATTAAAAAAAAAAAGAACGTTTATTTACGGGTTCAAAATGACAGCAGCAGACGCGACACCATCTTTCGATCAAGCTTTAGACCGTGTTCTAAATAGTTTAGCTCGAAAATGTACAGCTGGTACATCATACGTCATTGCATACGATGATACGATTGGCTATGGCTAAGTGCAAACACATGATAGACATTCGTAGCGTCCAATAAACAGCTATGGATAATCGTAAACCACACCTCTCCTACGAGAAAATGAATTGGTGGTCCCCAGACTAAATATCACTTGTGATTTTAATCTGGCGTTAGCCAGGCTAGTGCTGTACTGCATATGGATGGGTAATGGAAAGGTAAGGCATGTTATTTGTAGAGCACAATTCACACACAAGGAAATTCAAGTGCATCACAAGAAAATCACAAGAAGACAGATAAAATCAATCCACAAAACATAAAAAATACAGCTAAAATACATCAGCCTAAAATAACTCTTTTCAGCCTGGATTTGAGCATCATCAGAGGAAGTTCGTTCTAGATTTTAGCTGCGTAAAAGTGAAATGCAGCCTCACCGTGTTTAGCACTGACTCAGGCACCAACAGGAGAGCACTTTCTTGGTTCTCCAAGCCTGAGATGACTCATTTGGCTTTAACATGTCCGAGATGTATTTTGGTGCTAGACCATGAAGAGACGTGTACACAATCAGAGCTTTAAAAAATAAAGAAAGAAATAGACGCATTGAGTTGCCTTGTGTACGAAATGTGCGGTGTAAATAAAGTTTCCTTGTGTACTGTGGTGGCAATTCTCACCACTATAAAGGAAAAGCTTGATTTGTCTTATCAAAAGCGTAATTTAATTTTACACACGTGCGGAGAGCCAACACAGAAATACATGTAAATCCATGACTAACTCTGAGGCCCACAGCCTCTTGATGATCCCGTTAATATAGATGAGAGAGAGAGAGTCACAGCATGAGGCAGTCGCCGCCCTGGATCATCATGCAGACATCACCTTCTTGTGATGTTTAGAGCAAGACACAGGAAGGCCTTTGAGCCAGGACACGTCTTTGGCCATTGTCTTAGGTGTGAAGGGGCAATCCGCAGCGGTCTATGTGTCCATTGTGATGCAGAAAGCCAGCGCTCCCCAACAGTCAAGCCAAAAGGCCCAGCATAGCAGCCAGACGGTACTTTACAGTTAGTGTATTTGTTGCCACTGGTTTTAGTTTAATTAACTCTAAAGACTGCCATTACATTTAACACACGTGCGGCGATCCAACACAGTATGAAATGTGCGGTATAAATAAAGTTGCCTTGCCTAAATTATATTCTCCATGAGCGACCAGCCTCATTATCACAGATCTCAAAGTTTGAGAACTTTGTGCAGGCCTACAGTAGCCTATACTTCCTCTGCACAGTCCAGTCAGGACCAAGCTGCTGGCACTGAGTGCATAGGCCAGGGGCGAATCAGAGGACGGGGCTCAGTGGGCAGGGCCCCACACACAAACATACTCCAGAATTATAAAGAAAACAGTCGAAATAATAATAGAGCTAATAAATAAATAAAATGCTGTCCCAGTCAGAGCAGCCCAGCAGAAAATGTCAGTTTATTTGATGTAAATTGATTTAAATCTTAGTGAGGAGTAAAACCATTAAATCTAATACAATTATTGAACAGAAAAGAAAAAGGCCAGGCATAAAGTTATAGTTTATTGTGATAATATGATACAATGATAACATATTTAATCACAATAAACGGCCACCCCTGGATCTCGCGAATGGTCGGTGCCTTTGTGGCTCTTCACAGGATCAAGGTTGAAAATGTCGGCTCTTGGTCTCTAGACTAGTTAGCCACCCCTGCAGTAGAGAAACCTGGAGACGAAGGCTTAGAAAAGTCCCGGTTTAGAACGACGTACAGTATGATCTCAGCAATGTTTTTTCTTTTTCTTAAAGGTAAAAAGCTGCTGATGTTTTTTGCTTTTACAACAGATAAATCAATAAATACATAAATCATTGTTGTTATTGTTGTTTTTAATGACACAAAACAAAACAGAATGAGAATGTATAGTTGGTCGATGTATTGGAGTCTTCTGTTAACACAGTTTTATCTCCTTACATCTCTCTTGGAGAGCACCGTGGCATGTTTTGATGTTTGTTCGCGCGTTTTCCACATTACAACTTCACTGAGCCTGGTGTCTGGTCCGGACATTATGCCAGCGCCAGTGTGTTTTAATGAAGTGTTACCATAAGCGTGTCCTCAGCAGTCCTCCGTCAAAACCAGCTGCCCCGTTTACTCACCGCTCTGACACCCTTTCACTCTCTCAGGGCTGCCTCTGACTTGGAGTGCCTGTTGTACAGTTCTCAAACCAAACACACACTGCCCGTGGATTGGAATAGATAGAAAACATGGACTAAAAGTGGCAAATATATCCACAAACATAAGACGTGGAGATGGAGATTACATTATTGACCAAATGAGTTTGAAACAGGAAACCAAGGATAGATTTTTGTTTCATTACCCAAGTAGATTTAACATGATCAATAAAATGTTTTGCTAATATTTTAGACACTGCGCTGAGGTAATTAGAAATATATTTTCCAAGAGTTACAGCATTAGCATGGGAGCACTTTATCTGTGTGCACCAGACTGGGGAGGAGGCCATGGCTGGATGATGGTAGTTCTGCTCCACTCGTTAGGCACATTAAGCTGATATTTGCTCGATGTGAGAATCAATAACGGAGCACAGAGGACTATTAGAGCCATAATCTTACGTGAGGCAGCGTTTTGTGACAAAGTCGAAAAGGGAACACCTTGTACAAGGTTATTGTCAAGTGTGAGAAAATGTGAAGGCGCAAAATTCTGGTTTAAAATGAAGTCGCCGGAATAAAACTATTTTCTGTAAGACTGCTCAAAAATGACTAATCTTAACCATTTAACCTCTTAAACCCCCACATGAACCAAGCTTATTTTGTCCAGTTTGGCATTACCCAAATCTAAAAGCTTGTTGAAAAAAGCGTAAAAATAGCAACGAAATTGAGGATGAAAACGTAAAACAAAAAAGTGATTAAAAAAAGCAACAAAAGAGCCAGAAAAACGTGTCAGAGAAGCAACAATAACACAATAAACAAACGACAAAAACACAACTAAAAGGTGATGGAAAAGCCGCAAGACAATTAGCCTGGGAATACCCATGCTGCTGTGTGCACTCGAATTATTTCAAACTGCACAGCAGTCTGGGGACCATGGCTGAAATGTTCGCTTGGATTTGGGAACCAAATCACAGAACAAGGAGGGACGGTAAGACGATGACGCACTATTCAGCATACAGACATATGAAGCTGGTAGTTTGTTTACGGATTAAAAAAAACAACGTTTATTTACGGATCCAACATGACAGCAGCACACGCGACGCCATCTTTCGATCAAGCTTTAGACCATGTTCTAAATAGTTTAGCTAGTTACAGCGAGTCCGTCATCTGATACCATGATACGATTGGCTATGGCTATGTGCAGACGCATGATAGACATTCGTAGCACCCAATAAACGGCTATGAACAATCGTAAACCACACCTCTCCTACGAGAAAATGATAACTTGTGATATTTAGTCTGGCGTTAGCCAGGCTACAAGACAGTGACAAAAAAAGTTACAAAAAGCAGCAAAAGAGCGACAAAACCATGCTGGAAAAGCAACTGGTTCCAATAAGACAGTTTAAACTATTGCTCAAAGGTTTGGAAATTAAATCTATGGTTTGTAAATATTTTAAATAATTTTCTGAAATTGTTGCTTGAAATCTGTCCTGTATTCTAAATTGTATTGACTTGTGCCGCTGTATTGGCCAGGACTCCCTTGAAAAGAGATTAGTAATCTTAACAGGACTTTCCTGGTTAAATAAAGGTTAAAGAAAAAAACAATAAAAAAAACAATAACGCAACAAAAAGTGACGAACAAATCAAAAAAGCATTGAAAAAACAACAAGAAAACTACCAAAACATGACAAAAAAAGAGACAAAAACATGACAAAAAATGCTTCAAAAATGTGACATAAATGCGGCGACAACACGACAAAACAGTTACGATCAGTTTTGTAGGTCTCAAAACAGTGGTCGAAAGGCTGTAAGCTCTGGTTGAGAAGCTTCTAAATTTGGGTAAAGCTGAACTGCAACTGTGGGGGGGGGGGGGGGTAAGAGGTTAAACAGGCATGTTGTGTATGGAATTACACAATAGGACTACCTGTGGACCCCCTCGAAAATGAGAGGCTTTCCATTAATACATAAATTAATTTGTTGCTGGTTAAAATGCCCTACCAACGCCATACCATACTCACTGCACATTTGAGTGTTTCACAGAGTTCAAATTGACTCCATGGTTTTTACTCATGCAGCCCTAACTCCTACTCGTTCGGGCACTTTCACAGCTGTTCATATGCAAGATTTGAGATAGAGTTGTCAGAGGGTGAAATGAAGGGCAGCTCTAGCGGGCCGGTCACAAAGGCTCCAACGATTTCGGAGGGCGGCTTTGGCAGGGGGGGAAGGGGGGAATGGCGGCTGCACCATCCCAAAATGTTTTTCTTTCCCTTTTTCACTCCTCTTTGTCACTTGAATCCAGTCTGGCTAAGGCCTGATTGTACAGCGGGCCCGCACCACTCATCAGGCGCTCTTCAGCTCCGGCAATCATCCGTGCCCTTACCTGTGTTCCCCTGCCAGTCGCCATGACAACAGCCTCCGCTTGATCAGCCCGCTATTCACGAAGTGACACTCCAATGACCACTTTGGAGATCACTAAAACATAGATGAACAAATATGCCGGCGCGGTAATGACAGGCATTAAAATCTCGGCTAAACTCTCACGTCATTATGCTCCGGGGGTGTAATCGTGGAGTAAATGTCCATCAGGAACACGCTGGTGGAGACGTCGTCACACTGCTCCAGACGGCATTTTGGTACAAAGGTAGACTAATGGGGATTTGAATATGCAAAATACTCAAGCTAGCATTCACTTCTAAGTTTGCTGACTCGAGTGTGTTGGATGTTTTCGTATGTGTGTAAAGTGTCTTAAAAATCACACGTAGATGAAAATTCAAACCTCATTTGATTATGATTTCATTGTTGAATCCTTGATGTGCAGCGTCCGGTGTTTACCTAATGCATAATTAGCATGTATGGAGCATGATATTCACATTATGCGCATAGAACGAAGACAAAATAAATGTGTTCATGGTTCTGGATAAGCGCCACACAACACTTTGTTGTTGTTTTCTGTCCGTTAATTGCCCCATTGTGAAATTATAGAAACATACTGGTGGTGGGACTCGATTAAAATGTTCAATCGGGTTAATTATGGCGTATATAATTAATTAATTTAAGCATAATGTATTTAGGGGTTGTATTCAGATTTTAGAGGCTTCTTTGTATTTCCCTAACGTATCCTCCTGGAGATGTGAGTGTGTGTGATCATCTCAAACACTTCAAAGACAAGAGGAGTCTGATTTATTTTGGTGAATGATCTTTATTAAATGAGTTTAATGTCGACTTAACTGTGTGAATAAACAAGTTTAACGGAAAAATTGTTTTTGGCTTTGGCGATGTTCATCCCTAAGCAACGTCTTGCAGGAACAAGGAGACTGAAAAAGTGTCTGTGCCGCTAAAGTAAAGTGTGATTCATTTCAAATAATATTTTTAATTGCAATAAACCTTAATTGATTAATCAAAAATGTCCCAGCCAAAAAAAAACAACAACATAACATGCAGTATGTGCCTTATGCTTGTGGTGTTGCTCACATTCTCATCACGGACACTACATTAAACCCAAGAGAATTCAATTTTCAGTTGGTTGCCATTGTAAAAATACTATCATGTGTATTTAATGCAGGGCGTGTTTTGGTGTCCCTACTGTTCACAAGCTCACTGCTGAACTACCAAGCTTTGCCCGGAAAACCATAAAACAGCATTTTCCCTCCTGAAATAATCATCAGATCTGCATCACTCGACCTGCAGCTGAAAGCAGAGAAGCATATTAACATGATACATGAGAAGCTCATACATTAAGATGAAATGATTGATTATCTATTGAACCCATTATACTTAAGGGGTTTTGTGAAATGCAAAATGTGTTACATTCAAAATTAGCTCAATTTGGCAACTTTGCGACAGGTTAAATTAAATTTGGCTCAAGTGACACCAATTAAAGTGACTTGCATCTATTAAGATTGGTACTGTATATATCACATACTGTAATGTATTATATACAGTATTGTGTAAAATCTTAAATCTGCATGAGTGTTGGAACATGATCCCAGTCATGCCTAACCCTCAGTCGTCCAGAATTTTCCATATCAGAGATTTTCAAACATCACGCTGGAGGGACTATCTTTGAGCTGGCCTGGTGTCGCCTCGGGGTCCCCCAGAACAGCTGGAGACTGCGGCCTCCACAACCCGGCCCTGGATAAAGCTGAAGAAAATGGATGGATGGATGGATGGATGGATGGAGATTTTCAAACAATGTAAACAGGTTAACTTTGAAGTCGTGTATGTTGCCTGTCTTACATTAGACAACGAGAGCGAGAGAAGCGTCTGAAGGTATAAGCAAAACGTCCTGTACTCAATCAACCCAGTCCAGGTAACAATACTGTATTTGAACATCTTTTTCATTATTTTGTACCTGTATGGACGTTGGCAGATTTAGCTCATATAAAGTAATACATTTATGACAACTTTTTTTTTTTTTTTTTTTTTTTCACTTCTACAATTTACACCTTGTCCCTAATTCTTGGCCTGGGTATTTATATATATATTTTTGTATTTTTTTTTTTTAGTACCTTCTTTAGGTCTGTGTTTTAACTTAGAAGCTGTGCTTCATATGTTTTATGTAAATATAATAAATAAATGTGTTATGCTCCTATACAAACAAAAAAACAGAAATGTAACAAAACTCAATTAAAAAGGTTATTGAAGTGATTGTTTTTGCCTTTCTCTGAATAGTTTGCAAACAGATGATCCAGGGGTATGGCGCTGGTTGTTTATACCATAGTTCTGTTACAGCACAAGGGAACTAATATGGAACTAATATTGGCCATACCGCCTTTGCTCTGCCCGATCCCGTCAGATCTTGGAAGCTAAGCAGGGAAGGGCCTGGTCGGTACTTGGATGGGAGACCGTTTGGTAACACCAGGAAGGATGCCTGGTGAATGTAGTGAGTGAGTGAGTGGTTGGTGGTGGTCGGAGGGGCCGATGGCGCAGACTGGTTGCTACAATAGTAGCTTACCACCACCAATGAATAGTGCAATGTAAAGCGTCTTTGAGTGTCCAGAAAAGCGCTATATAAAACCAATGTATTATTATTATTCAATCAATCAATCATGTAATAATGTATTATTATTATTATTATTATTATTATTATTATTACTCAGTCCAGTTGATACATTTATTTCACCTACACTGAAATGAAAAGTTAGAACCAAAAAAAAGGGAAAAACACGTAATATTAATAAACCAAGATTGTGAATTGTAAAATACTGGAGTTTTCATTGTCATAAAAGCACTTTGATATATTTATTGTTCCATGTTTTTGTCTCTACTTTTATGACATTGTTTTAGCTGTTACTCTATAAACAATATTTCCAGGTTCCTCTGAACGTGACAGATTTCTATGCTAACTTTGAAATTCAAACATTCAATCTCAAACTCTATGATGTCCAATGTTGTTTTTCTTCCCCCAAACTCAAAGCATCAAAGTGATAATGCGACACCTTTCAGTCGCCGTGATCCTCGGCCCACTCCGTATTGATCTTCCATGATAAACTGGCCAGACACAGCGCACTGCATTACTCACGGGCGTGTGCACTGTGCCCCCAACATGTATCGCATTCGCTTTTAACAAGAGCTCACGACTCAGGCTGCCGACACTTTTCCTCCTCCACGAGATCTGAGCTACTTCCCGACGATGTCATGGTTACATTCTGCTGTGTGGCTGTGCCGTGTTGCCTCAAGAATTGAGATACAGTAATAGGTTATGACAGGGCCCTTTCTCTCCCTAGCCTCCGGGGCAGTTAGTCATGTGGGGATTTTTCTTTTTTTTTCTTTCTTTTTGTTTGTTACGAGTCAAGCCTAGCCCTCCCAGGACCTCTCGTTCTCTCCGATCTGAAGCATATTCTGTCAGCAAACCGCCATCTCCTCCTCCCCGGCAACATTTTCTCCATGTCATCTATCAATCTTTACCTTGAGCCCGTAGCGAGCCCTAGAGTTGACAGTGACTGCCATGGCGCTGCCGGGCGGACTGCCACCCTCCCCTCCCCGACCCTCCCTTCCTTGAGAATGGCCCATCGAGCGCTCGACGGCCAATCGCATGTGACAGTACGAGGAGCCCGGGAGGGGGGCTGTTTGAGGCGTAAACAACCTCTGACAGCAGCACTGACTAACAATACACGCGGAAAAGGAGAGGAGAGATGCTATTTATAACAGCGAGCGCAAAACACGCACACGGGTGAAATTTGGCTCTCAACAACCAGGTGACAGCACAGAGAAGAGGAGAGGTAGGGCAGATAAAAGCACTAACATGGAGGGGCGGGGGAGAAAGAGCAAATATTACAAGGGTCTAGCAACATAAGAGCAGGTTTACCAAGCATGTGTCACTGTGGATAATGTTTGGGACACTGTGGAATAAAAAGAATGGTTGGTGGCAGCTGTAGGACACACACTGTTGCATGAATTATCTGTTTGTGTAAGCTCTCAGTCGTCCTGGCCTGTTCCATTGTAGCAAATTTAGCTCTGGGCTTCCACCGGTTAGAAAACTTGGATTTATAGCTTACCGTAAAGGGAGGAATTAGACAATCCATTACCCCAACACTGTTTAACCTCTTAACCCCAGTGTCAAAATAGCATCAAAAACGAGACCTAAGTGAGGAGAAAACGCAGCGAAAAAAGCATCAAAAGACAAAACAAAAAGTGATGAAAAAACAACACAGTTTTAAAAAAAAGTGACCAAAATGCAGCCAACAAGCACCAAAAATACGACAAAAAAGTCACGACAACACGAGAAAAATCTTTGATCAGTGTTGTAAGTCTTATATTTGAAATGAGGCGTCACACTGGCCTATAGGTTGCAAGCTCCAGTTGAGAAGCTTTTAGATTTGGGTAAAACTGAACTGGACAAAATGTGCTTGGTTAAGGTGGGGGTTAAGAGGTTAAACCAAGTTTCCATTTTCATTTAGTCCTGGCCAAATTTCTTTTATTAAAAAGAAAATATGTATGTAATAAGGATAAGGTTGGCTGCATTTAGGTTTATACAGTGCTCTTGGAATGACTAACAGACTCAGATTAGTGAGAAAATTCGGTAACACTTTATAATAATGGTACATGAGTTCATGCATGATTTTCATGATACATTGATGCATTGCTAAATCATGACAGGAACAAACATGATTACACGTTCAATCAATCAATCAATCAATCAATCAAATTTTATTTATAAAGCGCTTTTCATACCGAAAGGTATCAAGTGCTTTACAGACAGATTACAACATTTAAAACAATACACCCGCATCATATATATATATATATATATATATATATATATATATATATATATAAACGTTCTTTTAATGGTTTTTAAATGTCGTAATGGTCTTGGTCCTTCTTATCATTCAGAACTGCTTTTACCTTACAAACCTTCACAGCACCTTCACTCCCACCCCCTCCGGCGGGGTCTCCTAGTTATTCCTAAAGTCAACAGAAAGACTCACAGCAAAGCGTCTTTCCAATATTATGTCTCCGCCTCTGGAACCACCTGAGGAGCTCAGGACCGCAGAAAACGTGTATTTAAGAGCAGGCTCAAGACCCACCTTTTTAGCTTAGCTTTTAACTGACATCTATTTATTTAGTCCTAATTATATATTGTATATTATATTAGTGTGTGTATATATATATATATGTATGTATATATATATATATATATATATATATATTTATATGGATGTATTATACGGGGCGTATTGTTTTAAATGTTGTAATCTGTAAAGCATTGTGATACCTTTTGGTATGAAAATCGCTTTATAAATAAAGTGTGATCGATTGATTGATATCCCCATACACACACACACACACACATACATACATATATATATACTGTATATAGGCCGATGTCCGAAATCTGTGAGGAGCAGAGGATGGACCCAGGACATGCAAACAGAAAGGTCACATATCCCAGGAATCAAATGCCTTGATAACAATGATGGACATAGAGCTTCTGCGTGCATTTATATTACTCTGTGAATGACTCATCTAGAACGTCTAGGTCATGGAAATGACAAATAAACTAAGAGCTCATTAAAATGAACTGTTTCGTGTCATTAGCTCTATGCATGCAAGGTTGTTTTATGCTATTTGTTGTTTACACTAAACACTATGTTTGATATTATAGTGTACTTGTAGTAAATCCAAGTAGAGTCCGTTTGGTGATTGCCGGTCTTTGTACATTTCAAATGCAAAAATCAAGAAAAAGGCTTAAAAAGAAAACAAATGCTAAGTTCTGACATCATAAAAATGCACAAAAAAGTTGTCAATGCCCAGGGGCAACAGTGCAAAGCAAACCAGAGAATGTATTAAGAACTTAACTTGTTTTCATGTTGTTTCAAGCTCTTTATTATTTCAAAGAGAATTAGACATTAAGATGTTTGGATAAACAAAGCATCATTAATTCACACACCAAACACTGTCTAATGATTCCTGTCTCTTCTGAGGAAATTGTCAAAAATCTACACAAACAATGCTTTCATGCGGCATTTTCTCTAATCTGTGGATGTAAATGAAAAAGAAAATAAGAATAATGTTGCTATCATACAAAGAGTAAGATAAAGAAATGCAGTAAAAAGAAAACATTTTGAGTGTTTGTTCTTATTTTTTAAAACATTGTCAGCTTAAACCAATAATTAAGCCAGCGTCACTGTCACAGACAGCAGCATTCTCAAGTGCAGAAAAATAAATTCTGCTATTTGCAGATCTCACAAGTGGGTCAGTCTTCTATGGAAGACTATTGGCACCTTAATTCAATTGTCTATTCATTTGTCAAATGGCTATGCATTATGTTATTTTAGTATTTATTTTGGAATTGTGTTTGGCAAAGTGTAATGTTATATCCAATTTTGACATTTAATGTTCTATTCCAAAAGTTCTAATGGCAATTCAATATGTAAAGTGTCGATACAATGTCTTTATATATTGCAAATTACAAGATTTTGAAATGAATAGCATATTGACATGGAAATTTGGCCTCTTTATTCATTGTTCTATTCATTCTTAAAATGGCATTTAGTTTCGAGTTGTATTTGACAAAGTTGCATGTTATATCCTATTTTGACATGTAATGTTCTATTCCAAAAGTTCTAATGGCAATTCAATATGTAAAGTGTCGATTCAATGTCTTTATATATTTCAAATTACAAGATTTTGAACTGAATAACATATTGACATGGAAATTTGGCCTCTTTATTCATTGTTCTATTCATTCTTAAAATGGCATTTAGTTTCGAGTTGTTTTTGGCAAAGTTGAATGTCATATCTTATTTTGACTTGGAATATTCTATTCTACTTTTGAGTAAGTTTCATTTAATGTGTTGTGAAACAGCACCTCCCTCTGGATTGCATTGCATATTGCATATTGCATTGCCACAAGGTTTGAGTGCAACTATTTTCAATATGCTATGCAGTTCTTGACCCCTGGGAAGGCGGGCCCTGGTCCGCTCTCGGCCAATCAGAGACGAGTCTATATCCTCCTAGCTAGATGCTCTGTGTTGTTGTTTTTTGCTGGAAGTAAATGCTGTTATGACGGATTGGAAGTAACAGATCACCCTTCATGAAGATTCCAAGTTACTCTAAGGAGGTTCTATGTAAGTATAGAAGCGTGTTTGTTAAAATACCAGTACTGTTTAGTGTTTTTTCTCTCTTTTGTTTATTAAACACTTGCTACCTAGTTCAGTCATGCTCAGCAGTCCCACAGAAAGTCAAACTCCACAGTGTTTCAGCTTCTTACATTTTATTTTGGCCCACAAAAAATATCTGTCTGTAAGTATTCAAATGATAGTGATCTTAGCTTCCATTAGATACCAAATTTAGTCATTTTTAGCATGTTTCCTATTCGTAATTAGGAAGAAAATATTCGGCGCTAATACCGTTAGCATCCCTATGGCTTTTCCCATGTAAATTAGCCTCATGCTAATAGCTCGCTAATACAATCGTTTTTTGAAGGTTTTAGTTAACTCTAAGCTACTTATTTTCTATTTGCATTGTATATTTACCCAATTGAGATTGTAATATGCATTCTTTGTGTAACTGTATGTTACAGTTTTAAAGTACTTCAGTAAATCACACAAATACAGCAAGACGCTTCTTGGTTTTCATTAGAGACTGTTCTATCTGCAAAGCTGGTTCTCACACACTAGTAAAGACAGAATACTTACACTAAACCAAACGTGGTGGCACGTGTTTTTGTTTTAATGATTAAGCACTTTATAGGCCTACTTTATTGTACGCCCATGTTAATTTCTATTCTCACAATCTTCAGCGCAGTTATCCTCTTACTCAATTATATCTTTATGCGTGGTGAAACCTCATTCCTGTCAATTTGGTTCACATTTCAGAACAAGAAAAACTAATTAAGCCAGGGTGATACATTTTTCAAACCACCAGGTGCCGCCGTTTAGTAGGGCTGCGAATTACAGTATGATACATTTGATTTTGAATATGTCTATTTCCGTCTCCATCTTCATCACGGACTTCTTCCTCACTTTCCTTGTCTAAAACACGCTGTGGGCAACTGAAAACTGGTATCTTCGGTACTGGGTGGTGCAACCATTTGACATCACTACCCAGAATGCATTGCGGTGTAAATAACAATGGCGACCTACGTGCAAAAAATGTTTCTAAAAATATAAAACTAGCGAATGTTTTAGTTTGTTTTTTGAATTATCTTATAGATATGTTACTGACAGTGAAATTATTAAATTATGATCTATTTCATATAGATCAAACATGTTTGATCTGCTATTTCAGTTTGTTGTAAGATAAGAAAGGCTGTATTTATCCCATACAAGGGAAATGGTATGTTTGAAATAGCTAAGTACAAAAGAGCAACTGAATAAGGAAGCAAAAGTCAAAAAGACCTTGTGTTAAATATTAACTAAATAACAAAAACTATTCAAACATAAATTGTGTACTTCACTATATAAGGTACCAAATTAAATGAAACTAGAACAAAGCGATGACTATGTAGCAAGAGGTCAGGGGACTGTATGTACATGAATGTGAACAGCGTGTGAATATTTGTTAACATTTCGCATAGTGATAAGATAATGCAGATCTAATTCTGTTCTATCCTTAGCATCCAACAGTAATCAATATCCTTTTTTGTTGTGGTCAGTCACTCTAGTTTTCTTCCTTTGTTCATTAGGGCCCAGAGAAACCTGTAAAGACAGACCACCTGTGCGGACAACAGCCTGCTGCCATCTTCATCCAGTCACCTCAGCGCTGTTGACATGATCACATTCATAATTTTCCCACAAATTCTAACAAATTAGTTATTAATTAAATGCAGACTATCTTTGCATCTCTCAGTTTAATATTTATTTACAAGAAGCTCCTGACAACACAAACGGGTTCAACCCAGCTCCTCTGCGACATTCTCCTAGCCTTCGTTCTTCTGAACCGCTCCTGTACCACACAGCTGCTTCTTGGGGTTGCAGAGAAGAATGATTCCACCATACAAGAAGAATCTTATTGGCCCGTCTAAAAATGTTCTACCGTCTCTTGATATTCAGATGTTGTACGGTCTCTTCATAGCGGCATCTGGAATGTAGATGGTTATAAATGATTAAATAAATAAATAAAACAATGTGTTGTGATGTGTGTGCTTATTAGCACAAACATGCTCCGGCTGTCCAGGTGCCTGGGTAAGACAGAGTTTGTGCCTGAATAACTTAGGTATTACTGATGTACTGTGAAATCTCATGATGCTTTCTAGATGCTGTTAGTACCACTATTATAATCACCCCTGCCTGTATCCGGAATGTAAACTAATTTTGAATATGGGGGTAGGCACTTATAAGCTTTCTTGCTTCGGCCTACTCCTTTTGAATTTATGTTACTTTATTTATTTTCTGCACTGCAACAATGTTAATGTAAATAATTACTCAAATAAATCCAATCAATCAACATTGGTAGTAACAGATTAGATTTGTTACACAACTCTGATCTAAAATACAGAATAGTACTTAGCCTCATGTTTTTACAAATGTAGGAGTATTTTGTCGTCACGTTATTTAATCTGATCATCAGGATCACTGCACTGAAGAGTGTGAGAATAGAAATTAACATGAGCATACAATAAAGTATAGTTTAATCATTAAAACAAAAACACGTGCCACCACGTTTGGTTTAGTGTAAGTATTCTGCCTTTACTAGTGTGTGAGAACCAGCTTTGCAGATAGAACAGTCTCTAATGAAAACCAAGAAGCGTCTTGCTGTATTTGTGTGATTTACTGAAGTACTTTAAAACTGTAACATACAGTTACACAAAGAATGCATATTACAATCTCAATTGGGTAAATATACAATGCAAATAGAAAATAAGTAGCTTAGAGTTAACTAAAACCTTCAAAAAACGATTGTATTAGCGAGCTATTAGCACGAGGCTAATTTACATGGGAAAAGCCATAGGGATGCTAACGGTATTAGCGCCGAATATTTTCTTCCTAATTACGAATAGGAAACATGCTAAAAATGACTAAATTTGGTATCTAATGGAAGCTAAGATCACTATCATTTGAATACTTACAGACAAATATTTTTGTGGGCCAAAATAAAATGTAAGAAGCTGAAACACTGTGGAGTTTGACTTTCTGTGGGACTGCTGAGCATGACTGAACTAGGTAGCAAGTGTTTAATAAACAAAAGAGAGAAAAAACACTAAACAGTACTGGTATATTAACAAACACGCTTCTATACTTACATAGAACCTCCTTAGAGTAACTTGGAATCTTCATGAAGGGTGATCTGTTACTTCCAATCCGTCATAACAGCATTTACTTCCAGCAAAAAACAACAACACAGAGCATCTAGCTAGGAGGATATAGACTCGTCTCTGATTGGCCGAGAGTGGACCAGGGCCCGCCTTCCCAGGGGTCAAGAACTGCATAGCATATTGAAAATAGTTGCACTCAAACCTTGTGGCAATGCAATATGCAATATGCAATGCAATCCAGAGGGAGGTGCTGTTTCACAACACATTAAATGAAACTTACTCAAAAGTAGAATAGAATATTCCAAGTCAAAATAAGATATGACATTCAACTTTGCCAAAAACAACTCGAAACTAAATGCCATTTTAAGAATGAATAGAACAATGAATAAAGAGGCCAAATTTCCATGTCAATATGTTATTCATTTCAAAATCTTGTAATTTGAAATATATAAAGACATTGAATCGACACTTTACATATTGAATTGCCATTAGAACTTTTGGAATAGAACATTACATGTCAAAATAGGATATAACATGCAACTTTGTCAAATACAACTCGAAACTAAATGCCATTTTACAAATGAATAGAAGAATGAATAAAGAGGCCAAATTTCCATGTCAATATGCTATTCATTTCAAAATCTTGTAATTTGCAATATATAAAGACATTGTATCGACACTTTACATATTGAATTGCCATTAGAACTTTTGGAATAGAACATTAAATGTCAAAATTGGATATAACATTACACTTTGCCAAACACAATTCCAAAATAAATACTAAAATAACATAATGCATAGCCATTTGACAAATGAATAGACAATTGAATTAAGGTGCCAATAGTCTTCCATAGTCTTCACTTATATACAAGTGTTTACATGAATGTGTAGTATGCCGTTCGCCCCGTACACAATTACTTCAACATTTGTACTTGACTTAAATATTTGTGTGTTTTTAGTACGCGTTTGGTAAGTTCCTTCAAAATTCATCTTTCAATCTTTCTCTAAAATTTACCATTTAAAATAAACTAATTTAATTTCTTCATTCAAATTCATTCAAAGCACTTTTTATTCGATGTTTTACTGAGTTTATAAACAAATAAGGAATATTCTTGTGTCCAAATACAAATATACAGAATAGGATTTGCTTCTGTAACAAACAATGAAAATTATTTTACTGTATATCAAAGATGTGTGTTTTATTATTTTATTTTATTTTCAGTTCGTAGAATTTTATGTAATACGAAGATTTCAACAATCTTTGTATTTTATTAGTTTCATTTTATGTTATGGTCGACTGTATGATACATCTCATCCTTATCTCATAGATCTTGTTTACCTTATCATACTCTTATTTTTACTCCAAACCTTCATCCGTCAGAGTCCATATCCACTCCCACCAAAACCCACTCCTTAACATTATGAACACAGCCTCCTATGCCCTTGACTACGGTCTGTCCCTGCGTCCCGAATGCACAACCGGCACTGCCTGAATCCTCCTCCCTCGCCGGACCTCCCAGCGGCCCACACGGGAGACCTGACCGCTGATTGTTAGTGCATTTGATTTTGCGGTTAGTGATCTGGAGACTTGCGGGTTTGTTTGCTGCGGTCAATAACAAACAGTTGTGGTCTCGCTGCCGAATTGCAAGCCGTCAATCTCGCGCCACGCGGAGTGACCAGCGGGAGACGGGAGGGAGAGGGTGGGGGCGTGAGGGGGGTTCTATAGGCAACGGGGTGTGAAGAATAGGCAAGGAGGTGTCGGGACCTCGGATTGAGAGTGGCCGGTCCGATATTACAAAGGGTGACCGCCTGGGGAAAGATTTGACTTGGACCAATGGGGGAGGCGGTAAAGGATCACGGCGTATGGCAGCGAGTGGGGAAGAAAGGGAGCGCGGAGTGGACACCCTGCCGGCCCTAATTGGTTTGAAACAGCTATCGCTCTCCATCCCCTTCACAACCCAGAGCCCCGCAAAGCCTCTTGGATTTGAAAAAGAATATGTGACTTAAAGCGGGGGGGGGGTGGGTTGACAAGAGGGAGAGGGTGGGTGTGGGGAATTTGCAATCAATAATTCATAAGCCCTTTCCTTATTAGGGCTTCTCGTTACAGGTTCTAATGCCCGGATAAGATGGTTCTTTGAGGTAAAGCCAATAGGGGAAGTGCTGGTATGGTGTGCCGTAATCTTGCTTATGATTTCTCCAAGCCTTTTTTCTTTTTCTTTAATAAGAGCAAGGGTTTTCAACCGGTGGGTCGGCCACATTACTTTTTCAGAGGGTCAGGTGCAGGCCTTTGCCAAAACAACAACGGCTGAGAACTAGTATTCACGGTTTCTGTGGTCAGACTTATGATCTCAGGTTGAATTAACAAGGCCAGGTGGAGAAACACACACCTGACACGTACAAAGAATTTCAATATGTTTTTAAAGCAGAACGAAGTAACTTTTTTACCTTAATAAATCCTGTGCATAGTCCCTCTGAGGGTGATACATGTGTTAATGGGATGATCGGGGGGTCTTTCATCTCCCCCTGCTGTCTCTGGCCAGAAAACCACTCGTGCAGCTTTCCCTGCTCCGATCCGGCAGCCCCAATACACACTAATGGAAAACATCTCCCATGCTGCGCTCAGTCACAAAATCACTTTTGGCTCGCATTTTTGTGGTTTATGACATGATACAGGTAAGTCCAGACTGTATTCTGTCTACAGCTTTTGGCTTGTTGATGAACATTTTGAAAAACATTGTTATTTGGTTTATCATGATCAGAAGAAGCTAACAGGCTAACGGGTAAAGCTAGCGCCTTTTTAGCAGTATTTGCAGCCAAGTCTGAGCGGGGGAAAAAATCATCCCCATTGTGTAATTGGGTTGTGGCACAATGTACAATATCCCTCTTTCCTTTGTCTTTTCTCAGCGTAGTTCCTCTCACAGGCAAATAATGAAAACGCAACATGCCATGACAGCTAAAATAATTGTCAATGCAAGTCTTTCACCTCTCATCACTCTCAACTTAGTCAGCTTATTGAGTCTACAGGTGGGACAGTGGTACAGCGGTAGAGCTTGTGCTTCACAGCTAGAAGGTCCTGGGTTCGATTCCCACCTGGACGGGGCCTTTCTGTGTGGAGTTTGCATGTCTGCGTAGGTTTCCCCTGCCACTAACTGTACATGTACAATAGGTTCCTCTCAGGGGCCCTGACTCCCCTGAAAAAGGGGTTCTTAATATCAGGTTATTTGGGACATGGCTTGTCATGGTAGGGTTGAAGATGGGTCCTAAAGTTGAAAGTTGATAACTATCAGTATGGAGCACTTAATATGGAAATAGCTAAAAATATAAAAAAATGCCATTCAATGTGGAAAACAAACAAATATGTTTTTATTGCATTGTAAAGACAAATGGAGGAGAAGGTAAATTGATTTATAATAGGGTAAGAGACTGTTTAATCATAAGGACATAAAGCGCTGTAAAATCAGAATGGAAGACAAAATGTCTGAGTGCTGCTTGTTTTTCTGGCTGAATTAATGTGTTTGCTGCTGCGTGCTGAAGAGGACCGAAATGGGGGGAGCCGTATTAGTGAAGTGCGTTGTCATCTTGCGCTACACTGTTTTGTTGCAGTGTGGCTTAACATCGAATCATACTTAACTTGCATGTTGAGTTATGTGTGACGCAGCGGAGACTTTTGAGAAGCAATATTGAGCAGGAATATAGTTGATCTAGTAAGAGTCTGTATGATTTACATCCAACTAATGTGCAAGAAAGCAAAGACTTACAGATTTAATGGTTGCATAAGTTACCCTGCCTTCTACTCACCTGTCGCCTCCCAGGTGTGCCGAGTCTTCCTTAGCTACATATTTAATGGTTACCACGGAATGGAAACTTTTCCCAGCCGCCAGCAGAGCATGGCCGAATGAGAGGTCACACAACAGTCATTTCCTCCAATGCGCTCCACAGATACACAATAATACTCAAACAGGATAGATTTTGTGAAGTTGTGAGTGGTAAGGCCATGTCCTGTGTCCGGCCTGTTTCATTAGCCCGCAGCTAAAGCACATTAAGGGCGGATAAATTGCTCATGTGCCATGTGGAGAGATCTCATCAGCAGCACGCAGCCTCACTCGGTGCTTTTCTATCATTAACTCCCCCCTCTGCTCGCCTCCCCACACCTTGTTTGGCTCAACAGACAAAGCCATAAACTGGGCTTGGATTTATGATGCTTGGGAGCACTTAGAGAGGCTAGCGAGCAGTTAGTGACCCTACGACCTGTGCGCACCTAAATCCTATGGCTTAAAGTCTTAATGTGAGGCAACGCTGAAAATACTGCGATCACCTTGCAAGAGATGGATGTAGCTTTTAATATATTATAGCACAGGTCTACAAGAATTGGCAATTCTAACTTTGTATATGTTCCGTTAATGCGGCTGAAAGCGAGTGTGGCGTGCAGGTAGAAGCAATGATGTGAAACAGATAAACAGTGATTACTCTGGCGGAGATAAATGGAAGGGCCACTCGCCAGTAGGAGAAGTTTTACTCACCATAGATCACAATTTGTAAGTACCGCTTGCTTGGGCTGCCAGAGTGGAGTGGAAGCCAGCTCTTTTTCTTCAATCAATAGGGTTTTATGCAGTTGTATGCAACATTAGAAATGTGGCTGCAAAGCAAAAAGGCTTCGGGAGAAGGCTACTTCATAACGTCTGTGTTGAAACTGTGTTTGCGTTGGTGAGATTAAAAAGAAATAAATTGCAAGATTTTTTTTTTTTCTAATAAAAGTAGGATTATTGTCAAACCAATAAAGTCCTGTTGCATGATAATGACACTGGTTAACAGCTGCACAAGATGAATGGCAACTTTATTATATGGAGAGAAATACTTCAATGTTACAAATACAATATATCAATTGTTGTACACTTTGAACTTGATAGATTGTAGCCTGGTGTGACAAGCAGGGAGAGTCTCAGAACCAGCCCAGAGCAAACCCTTTTCAACAGTCCTGTCTAGTTTTAGGACAGTCTACTCACTGCCGTTTATGTGTAACATGTTTCTCAAATCTCCCACTTCTGATCAGCAATGTTTCACGTTTTGAGTGTTTGTTTTTTTTAGCAGAAGTCCAAGCTGTACTTTTGCCCTTGTGTTATCAGCCCATTTGACATCCGCTCTAGTAAAACACTGGCAGACAAAAGGGATTCAACATAAGTAACCATTTTGGTGACATGCACTGCCTTTAATCAAGAGCAATTTGAAAATTACAAGACACTGACATGTCCCACTAAGTGAATAAAAGATGAAGAGCAGCAGAAGCTTTCCCTTTATGAATGTAATAATTCAGTCAACCTGGTGCATTAATGAGTGCTCCGACAGGACTCAGCGCTGGGGGTCGATGCCACATAAACACCTCATTTGTATCAATTTCTGGGGAGAAGCAGGTTTCGCTGGCTCCGTACCTGTCTCCTGCGCCGGAAATGTGCAGAATGCAAAAATGGACATCATCGAGTCAATGTGGAAAAAAGGTTTTAATGTATTCTCTTTTTCTTGCACGAGAGCATTAGCATGTAGGATTATTAGAAGCCTGACTAAGACAGGGCTGTTTATTCTCCCTCTTGAAAACCAAAGTGCATGCCTTCAAGTATTGTATTACAATAAGAAAATATTCAGACACTCATTCAAATACTTATCTTACAATTACAAGGTGCATTTAAATGTTATTCCTCAGTAATATGGCACTTGAAATAAAGCTATTGGAACTCAAAACCTTTGTCCAGATGGAAGTAGTCTTAGCTACACAGACATCTTAGCTAGAGACCGATTTTTGTGAATTTTTATTATCCCGATGCCATTATGCATTGCTGATATTTTTGGCAGATTTTTTTTTTAATGTCTTGTCCATAAGCCTCAGCATTATGCTTCGAGAGCTAACCGCTGCACCACCGTGCTGCCCTGATGATGGATTCATCATGACTTCGTGAATTAATTAATTATGAAGTCATGTGAGGTCATGATGCTTCATGATGAAATACTCATGAGTTCACACCGTTAAAGGCAATGAAGTCATTAATGATAATAATTAATTAATTATGATGAATTCTTTGTTGCGAAGAAACCAATCACGCCAAGGACCAAGCTTTACAACTTACAACTAAAATATCTCATAGTTAGTTCATGACTTCATTAAGAATGTGCCCCTTAAACTGAAGCATTGCAGCTTTGATAACTTAAAACATACAGAACCTGTTTTTCGGAGAGCAAATACGAATACTTCAGGGGGAGCTTGATCAGCAGATTCCAAAACAAAAAACGTAAGTCTCTATCTCTTAAGGTTCTGAAATTATATGCAAAAGTCTGCAACATAAAATACATAAAATAGGTGTTCAAACTTGTGACCTGAGGCCTAGGAAGTTGTGAGAGAGCTCCGGTTCTGGAGATATCGGCCTTTTAGCGGCATGGCCAATTGCCAATAAAATACCCAAGTATCAGTCGACCTCTAGTCTTAGCTATAGCTATAGCGCTGAAGCTGTAGTGTAAAAAGATTCTGGATGAAGCTATGTATGTCCAATAAGCTTACTATACAATCTGGGATGTCATAAGGCTTCAACGTTTCACACCAGGACTAGATGAAGACCAAATCAAGACTATACTGGGTCTAGAAAGGATTAAAAGAGACTTGAATGAGACTAAACCATGTTGAAATTGCTCAAGTACCGCTGGTGTTTGAGAAACACCATAAAAGCAGCAGTTCTATCAAACAAATAAAAAAGGGTCTTCATCTATGCTACATTAAGTAAAACTTCTCCACTAAACATAAGGAAATGCACAAGACTATATATATATATATATATATGAATATATATATATATATATATATTCATATATATATATATATATATATTCATATATATATATATTCATATATATATATATATATATATATATATATATATATATATATATATATATATATATATATATATGAAGGACCTCTCTATGTTATCAATTTCTTCTGCCATTCACATAAATGAGACGGTGCAGAGATCTGGTATTCATGCGCGCTCTCACCTCCAGGCTACTTCTTCACTTATATATGCCTGTGTATAGTATCCATTTCATAGCCCGCCATGCGAATCCGCGCCTCTCCCCCGCTCATCCAGGCAGGTCACAGGGGCTGCCAGATAAGCACAGCTATATTGAAATATTCAAGAGCGGCCCGGGACTGAGCAGGGTGTTAATGCCGGGGCGTCTCACCACAGGATGGACGGGAGAGTATAGCGGAGCCGGGTGAGATGAAGAAGAGATTGTAATTTCTCCCCCCAAAAAGTGGAGACTGTGTATGGCAGGCTTTATAGAGTGCAATGATCTCTTAAGACATTCATTTATAAATAAAACAAATAAATCATGTGTCAACGGAAATGTGTTCTAACCTTATTTTCCAAAGGTAACAGCAAATCCCTCTCTATCCCTTAATTTGTGAAGTTTATTCAGTTGATGTTAACCCTTTCATGCACAAATTATGATAGGCTGCTTCAGGATTTTGTCTTGAAGAAATGTATTCTTCAAGGAGTTGGTGACATGTCCACTAGGGTGGACAACATGCATTTGAACAACTGGTAAAATATGTTTTTAAGAAAACAATTATTATTTTAGGAAGCCAATCACACACTGACATAGGGGCGGGGATCTAGCCTCTGCTTATCCCTATCAGCACATCACATTACACATCAGCACATCACATTACACATCAGCACATTACATTACATTACAGTACATTACAGTACATTGAATCACTCGTGTAGCCCAAGTTTGTGAACTTGTGAACAGGAATCAAGCCCACAGATGAACAACAGGCCAGCATTGTTCTAGTGCCTAGCAATTTAACCACCAGACCAAACGAGCAAACAGCCATTGGCATAAGTTAAGTTTGTAACGAAGAATCTTTATCTCAAATGGTAGAGCTCTTGGCCACTTGATTGTGTTACATTTATAGACTTTCATAGTTCGTTTAGTGTGATTAATGGAGGCTGGCTGTGGGGGAGGGCGTAGCTCAGTGACTAGGACGCTCGGTTGGGAAAACGAACCACCTGAAATGGGAAGGTATTGGGTTCAAAACCCGGCTCTCCCAACGATACCGGATGCTCCTGAGTTTATTTCAGTTATTTTGTTTCAGTCACACAAAATAAGATATGGTTTTACAAATTAAACAATCCATGTGAGACCAAAACAGGCCGAAGCAAAAGCTTGTTTGCCTAGTGTTGGGCTAAAGCCGAGGTATCGACGCACGTATCAAGCACAAAAAGCAACACCTTGGCCGAACTGTGTCATATTAAGAAAAGTCACATTACCAACACTTTCACTGTGTCATTTTGTATCATTTAGTGCCGTATGCAACGCACAGCAGGTTGAAAGAGAGCAACAGACAAGTCAAATTTATAAAGATAAAATAATTTACCTTTATAAACACTTTATTATTTATTTATTTATTTATTGGTTTATTTGGTCGGGACAGTGCATGTTAATGAACACACATGGGTCTCATGCATGTAAACAAGCCACACCGGATTGTAGCCTTGGGCTAATTTCCATCCGTCGTCCCCCATTCGCACTCTCACACGCACTCTCATTCATCCTGGCCTATTGTACATGTTTTTAGTGGTAGGGGAAACCGGAATACCCGGAGGAAACCTACGCAGACACGGGGAGAACATGCAAACTCCACACAGAAAGGCCCCATCCAGGTGGGAATTGAACCCAGGACCTTCTAGCTGTGAAGCACAAGCGCTAACCGCTGTGCTACCAAACACTAAACCGCTGTGCTACACTAAACCTTTCTTTTTGTTTTTACAAATCAAACTATTTTATTCAGACTAAGATTCTGATATTTTAACTTAGCAGTAATCATAATTTACAGAATTACTTGTCACAAACATTTCTAACTACGCAAATCTTAACAACAGCGAGTGACAAACTCATTTACTGCAGCCGAATCAACACCTAAATAATCCTGAACATGTTTTTAACCCCCTCCTGGAACCGTCACCTTAACGTGGTGGAGGGGTTTGAGCGCCCGAATGATCCTGGGAGCTCTGTTGTCGGGGTCTTGGTGCCCCTGGTAGGGTCTCCCATGGCAAACATGTCCTAGGTGATGGGTCAGACAAAGAGCGGTTCAGAAGCCTCTTATGAGTGACCAACAGGCCCGGTTAGAACCATGAGGCCGTCCTTCTGTGGGCCCACCACCTGCAGGAGGAACCATAGGGGCTGGTGCAATGTGATTTGGGCAGCTCCAACAGCTGCCCCCACGACCCGGCAACGGACAAGTGGAAGAAAATGGATGGATGGATGGATGTTTTTAACCACAAATTAATGCTTTAGAAAAGAAAAGGAATCAGTAGCGGATCATGGTAGTTTGGTCTCGGTTTGCATGCCATTTGAGGACATTTTGTGTCAATAATTCAGAGATTTTGATGATTAGAGTGAAGTCACTGTTCATGCAAGAAATTCAGCTGAACAATAAGGGCTTTTCACACCGCTTATTTCTCGATGACGTGCTTTGGTTTCACTAATGGGATGAAACTCCTTTCATTAGTCCTTAGTATCTTGAGTCGCTCTGACACAAACCATGGGCGGTTATTCAACTGGAATTGACACAGAAATGCTAGTTGATTGTAGCGAGCACAGTGGAAATCGATGGAGTTGAACACAGTGGTTGTCCAAATATAATGAGATAATGTGTGCATGTGCGATCAGTTGAGCTATTTTAGCACAATTGGGAAACCAGACACAACCCTATAAGTGTCTGCAATTTCAAAAGATCCAGTGTTGTGTGAGTTTTTCACCAACATCTTGTTTTATGATGGTAAAAATGATGTCTCATGCCCAATGTGAGCCCAATGAATCTTGGCATTGTCTTTTTGGAATATGTCCGTCCCATTAGAGAAGTAGAAATCCAGGTTGTTCAGATAGTCAGCTGATCTCATTAGTGTTGCTGAACCTAGACCTGACCAACTGCAGCAACCCGAGATCAGAACAGTTAGTTGTATAAACACAATACTCATACTGAGCATTTTCATTTTAAGACCGCGTCTCATATCGTGGAATGACAGATGAAGTGATGAAGAATTCATCTGGGAATCCTCTCATTCAGTCCGAGCAGAAGCACCTCTCGTTCCCAGACAGCCGTAGCCCCCTCCTGGCCACATACATTTCCTGTCAGTGCTGTTTCCCCCCTTTATTCCTCCCATCTGCTGCAGTAGACCCCCAAACCACTGGCCTGTCATTACACATCAGTGCAGCTGATTGTTACCGTGACACCAGAATGGGGGCAGCTCAAGCAAAAAGTGCATTATTCAGCCAGGCAAGTGTTGCTGGTATATAAAAGTCCAGAATACAGATAGCTACAGTGCCCTAGAGAAATATTGGCATGCATCAAGCAGAGAAAACAGAAGATTGCAGTGACTAGAAATTGGTTAAGTCCAACGCATTATGAAAAGCAGCATGAATAGTGGGGCAGAAATAAATCTTGTGATATTCCAGATGCTTATCGAAACAATGCCACCACTGTCAATCAAATATTTATTCTATTTCTTCTGAACTAGTTGAAAAAAGACGCACCGAGCAAACACAACGGTTTCTATACAAAACAAATAACTGTCAATCCATGTATTCATTTGTTGAACCAATATAGCACTTATATTTCTTTATTTTCAACAGTATTTGAATAGTGTCAAGACAACAATAGCTTACAAATAAACTAAATTAATGAATGTAGAAATATTTGTTTATTTGAGCAGCAAACACTCAGCTCAAAAGGAGTGGGCTGAAGCAAGAGCTTACTGTATAAGCGCCCACCCCCAAAATCAATACAATTCAAATCATTTCAAAAGAACATAGTGGAACAACAAAGGAACAAAATAGCAACAAGGAAACAACAGCAAAACAAAATGCCAAACCCTGCACACCCAGACAAATTATTTATATATATTTTTTGTCTCACTTTCATTGTTGTAGCATATTGAAGTTCTACTTGAAACTTTTGCTGCGGGGTACTACACACCCGCAGCATCCGACCATACCCCAAAACTGACCAATACCGCTTACGTAACAACTAATTACAACTATGATAATGCTACATACTTACAAACTATTTACAAAGAAGTATAACTTACAAAACACTGTTTGAAGTGTTCGTACATCAACAGAAAATAAGCACAATTACAACAACGGTCTTGTTTCATGTACGAAGTCTAGTACAAAGCAAGTAACAAAAGGCAATCATTACATTTCTTTCAGATGGTTACCATGGCTAACATTGTTAGCATTACCAAAAGTCACTAGTTTTATGTTAAAAGACATATTAATATACATATTATGAATATTATGTACATTTATTATGTAAGCCCTACACAGTGTAGTGTGTAGTACTGTGTGTGCTGCCCTAACTAGCTGATTTTGTAGATGATGTTCCTATGCTGTGTGGTGCGTTAAAAGACGAGGATTACAAGCCCGTTGGGAGGATCCCTCTCAACAGATCCATAGCTCGCCTACCCTAATTCTCTATTTGTAATTTTGAGCAATAGAATGACAACTGTTGAGAGCAACAACATTCTTCCTTAATTAATAAAAAGCAATTTGATCCTATTGCCCCCCTAGTGGCAACTCATTTCTTCTTCTCTATACTTTGCAAAAATATTTTACTTGAATTTATATTTGAACAGGTTGATGTTTGAACCTCGTTTCAACTCCATCTCCAATTTATTCCACGATTGTACACCATTAACTGTCGAACTAAAACTTTTCAAAGTTGTGCTATGTTTCTGAGGCCTGAAGTTTAATTCATCACGTAATTCATAACGACCAGTACATTCTTGGAACCTTCTTTGTATTTGGCTTGGTAACAATTTGTATCTTGCTTTGTATAACATCTGTACTGTTTGGAACTCAACAATGTCACAAAACTTCATGATGTTTGATTTTATAAATAATGAGATGTGGTCCAAAAACCCAACTTTATGAATTACTCGGATAGCTCTTTTTTGCAGCATTACTATTGGTTTTAATGTGTTTTTGTTAGTACAACCCCATACCACAGTGCAATAATGTAAATAGGGCAAAATCAGAGAACAGTATAAGGTATGTAGAACTTTGATGTTTAAAATATGCTTTAATTTCACAAATATTAACTTCTATATATTCAATCAAGTCCATTTTTGTCCTGCATGGAATCGAAGGTAGTGACAAAAATATGCAGATTTTGGTACTTTCACTCAAATTACATCATTTGCACATCTCCCACGCTGCCGAGCCTCTAACATCGCAGAACACTCCACGTTTGTCACATTTTTGTTATTCCCCTTTTTAACCATGCACATCGTGAGCGAGCCCAGCAGTGTGCATTGGGCCTTAGAAGCTCTTATATCTAAAATAGGCCTATGAGCATTAGAAGAAGCCGCGTTGCTTTTAACTGGCTCTGGAAAAAGGGGATCTCAGCTTGCGCTGTCCTTTGTTTCCTGATAGTTGCAGCCCCACTCTGCATCAGCACGGCGGAGCCAGGGACTTCACAGAGCCCTCTCTGAAGCGGAACATCAACCGCTCACATGAACACAGCAGCCCTTACCAAAGCACCCTGGGATTCCCACTGTTTTCAGGACAATAACTAGGGCTAACTTATAGAAAAGCCACATGCCACCTCTGTGGATACATTTTAAAACGGCAATGTGTTGTTAATTATGATGTACTGTTAGAAACTTGAGCACAAGGGACAGTGATACTTCTATTCGAGTGGCTCAGAGTGTTTGTCTTCTGGAAGGTTGGCAGTTTATAATAATAATAATAATGCATTAGTTTTATATAGCGCTTTTCTAGACACTCAAAGACGCTTTACATTGCATTATTCATTCACTCCATACTCGGTGGTGGTAAGCTACTATTGTAGCCACAGCTGCCCTGGGGTAGACTGACGGAAGCGAGGCTGCAAATCTGCGCCATCAGCCCCTCCGACCACCACCAACCACTCACTCCTTCACTGCATTAGCTAGGCTTCCTGGTGTTACCAAACGGTCTCCCATCCAAGTACCGACCGGGCCCTTCCCTGCTTAGCTTCCAAGGTCTGATGGGATTGGGCAGAGCAAAGGCGGTATGGCCACAATAATTTAGGAGTAAACCCATCGTTCGGCCCCTGGGACAGATGCTCCACCTGTATGAAAGTAGTGAATTAGTGATTGGTACAAATATACTGTACTTTTATATTAGTAATTTAGTCTTTTACATTGGACTAAAGTATAACAGTACTAGACTGAAAATATTAACTGTTAAGGGGTATTAATAAACCTCTACTGGCAACCTCTACTAGATAACCTTTTTGTGGAAAAAGGTAACCGGCTAGGTTTAATGGGGATTGCAGTGGACTGTGAAACACACCAAATAAATAAACACAAAGTTCTTGTGACGTCTTCCATGGCATCACACGTTTTAACGACCTGGAAAAAGGATAATGTGAATAATTTGCAAAATCCAAGAACCCAAGACCTCCTCCTTGGACTTGATCACCTGAAAATGAAACATTTATCACAGCTCTTCCAGTGGAGATCAGGGGGAGCCCATTGTCTCAAGGTCACATGAGTCGATGTCAGTCTGGGAGAAACGACGTGCTGGGGTCAAAGGTGGTGAGCGTGGGGAAAACCGTGCTGAATGTCAAACTCTGGATCAACCAAGAAAAACAGCCATCGGGTCCCAGTGAGGTGCTCCAGCCTATTGACTGGTGCACTCTGCTCTGTGACCATGATCCACTAGTGCACAGCAGTCAGGCACAGGTCACTGTTGGATCAGCCAGTAATGCCCTATGGAGCTAATGATGAAACGTCCATGGAAGCAAAACAAACCAGGGCGTTTTGCTTGGCCTGGTTCAGATGCTGCAGGAGATTGGGTGTGGTCTTGTGTGTTGGTCCATTAACAAGTTTTCTAAAAGCAAATTAAATCATGGAAAAAGTCTTTAAGGTGACATGGCTGGAGTAGCCTGTGATGTCGGCATGTCCGGGGCTCATGCCATGTGGACGAAAACATGTAGCTTCACTGCTCTGACCAAGTGCTATCGCAGCTTTGCAAACTGTAACGATACTGCTAACACTCACGTTGCACATGAATAATGAAACATGGAGACGAGTATTGCAAACCATTTCCCATGTGTGCCACCCCACATGACAACTCTTCCACGAAAGCAGCGGGACATGGAGCTCTCTGGAAAACCATTACTGTTGTGTCATACACGTTTTTTGATACGCCATGCCCAGAGCCATGACAACAACCAGTAAACATCTTTTGAAACGTTGCAACAGGCGGACTGTACCCACAAAGGCGGTGATGAAATCCTACTCTCTTAAAGGCTGTTGTACATGAAAAAGCACTTCGTTTCTCAGCCTTCAATCAATTCAAATCATGCATGGCCTTTTATAGTTGCAAAAAAAATAAAAAATAAAAAAAAGTCATATACGGGAAAGTATTTTAAAAGAAAAATCAGAGGCAAATTATTAGTGATATTGTGCCAATGACCGACTCAACCACCTTCAGAAACAGCCTCACATTAAAGCAGTACTAGTAACTCTTTCCCCTAGAGGCCATAAGCGCAACTGCAGTTGTCTTAGCAAGTTACGATTTTTTAACTTATTAAATGTCTTGGAGAGTAAATACTACGCTGACAGAAAAGGTGAAGGGAGAGAGGGGTGTTGTACATCCAGTTATACAATGGAAATATTTTTTTTCACTCAAACTTGGCTGTAAATACTGTTTAAAGTGGCGCTAGCCCGCAGTTAGCTTCGCCCGTTAGCCTGTTAGCTTCTTCTCCGTGATTCTATTAGTGTGTATTGGTTGCTCCGCCCCGGTGGCAGTCAAGTTGCAAGCATGGTTTTCTGGCCAGAGACACCGGGGGAGATGAAAGACCCTCCAATCATTCCATAAACACTTGTATTACCCCCAGAGGGACTACGGAAAGAATTTATTAAGGTAAACACGTTACGTAGTACTGCTTTAACATGTTCAAGCATCAACAAATGAACTGAGCCAGTTCAGTTACAGTGGCCATCTTGTTTCCTCCATGAACAAACTCGCATAATTTGTTTATTTTTAAACCTATAAACCCAAGATTTTCCGTGAGGTGATATCATGTCAAACTACACATACAGTGTCATGACACAATCTTGTTTTATATTGCAGATATTTAATTTTATCTGACAGATAGTAGTATATAGCTGAAAATGTGACTTTTCGGTAAACATTATCTTCTTATTTCTTCAATAAATAACAAACAAAGGTGATACGCGAGTGGTATATTCATGAAATATGTTCCCAACATCTTATATCAACATAAAAACATGGTTGCCAACCCCTAACCCTCCGGAACCACAAAAGTTACAATTTCAGATTTTCACACTAGACTGCAATGGGAGATTAACATCTACTTGTATTTTTTTAATGAAAAATATAATAAGACTGGACTAAATTAAATGAGTAAATCGGGTTATGGGTTAGCTGTTGTTGTTGTTTGTCTATCCAATTACTATTATCCAGTTATGTTAAAAGTTGTATTGTGGCACACGCAGCTGGTAAATGCCCCTTCTGAAAGCTTCTTCCATCAGAAAAGTCAGTATTTTCTTGTATTTTCTTGTTATACAAACTGTGTTGATGGTTAGAAAGGTTAGAAAATGGAAACTTTCTTGAGAAAGAAGGCTGAGTACTTTACGATAGAGGACGTTTAAAGCCAGAGATTATCAAAAAAAAAGCATAAATACACAGGTTCTTAATAAAAAAAAGCCTGTGTGAAGACGTGATGAGGCCTTCACAGCTCTGCTAATGGAACAGTCACAAAGGAAAGATGCTGTACAGCATCAAAAGGCTGACATACTGTAAGGGGAGGGGGAAAAAATCAATTTATAAATGTTTTTAGCCACTTGTGAACTTTTACTCAAGATCAATTTGCCATTTTTGAGAAAGTCAATAGTTTTCTTAATTTGTGTTCCATTGTATAATTTCATTCATGGGGAATTTCAATCACCGTTTCTCTTTTTTCTTTGCATCTTTCTCCGAACACGATTCAAATATTTGTGACTGTACATTTTTGCGAGGCCTTTTGTCATCGCTTTGGTCTCTACGGTTTTAATCTGTGTGGCCGGTCTGCTCCTCGCACCATTCGGATTCCCATATTACCATTACAGTCATCCATTATACGATTAGCGCCCTAATGTATTCTGCACTGCACACTTTAGTAGAAAAGCAGAACGAGAGGTTTCCAGCTTGGAACTTTTTTTTTGGCCAGTTACATTTCTACACCTCAAATGCGGAGGACGACTTGCCCTAATATACCAACAAATGTACAAATTGTATGAATAATCCATAATAATTGTAATGAATTTAGGTTGTAATGGCACAGTTCTTGTACTGTTTTCACTCAGATTTGCTCAAATAAACAACTCATGAAGACAGTCCAATGCAAAGAAAATAAGCTTAGTGAACAACCATCTGCATAATAAACAAAAGTAATGAAAGCCCAGTCTTACCTTTAGAAGAATGACTGTTTTAGCTGAACTCTTACAGATGGATGTCTCTGAAGCTCTGTTACAGATATGATTCTTACAGGCTAATGTCTGTGCTTTCCAAAGTGTCTAAGTGTCTAACACTTCCATGTTCTGGAGCTTGTGCTGTCATTGCAGCTTGTCAGGCTCCATTCTGTCTGCAGTCCGCCTCATCTCAGGGCGCAGAAGTTTGTTTCAATCCATATTTACCCCTTTGTTTTGTTTTTAATTGCATCTACAAAGTCAAACGGAGCACATCACTCTCGTGCTCATCGCCACTTGTGAGAACCTCAATGACCGCGGCACAGGTGGGGTCAGCCAAGGCGTCCTCTGATTCTGACCTTGTTCACTTACTACTCTGAAGCCAGGAGAGCAGAGTCAAGTGTTCATTGTATTTTAACCGAGCAGCGATGGTTGCGTTTCACACACCCTCTCCTGGATCCGCATGTTTGTGTGGACGAGCACCACGTTAAGTTGTTTACAGCGACGCATGGCGCTTTTCATACAACTCAAGGGTGTATGAGTAATGTAGTCTCTGCTTACGGTGGGACGAAATAGGAAGTGTGCATTGTGAATGGAGCTCTGAAAAGCGGCGGAGCAGCCAAAGGATTAAAACAGATGTGCAAATGAGCGTACCGGTATGCTAAAAGCACGTTCTTGGCGCACGGAGAGGTGGCGGTATGCTCAAGAGCTATTTTTGGAAGTGGCGGTACTGAGTGCATACCGGCCCACTTAAAGCACTGGTCAGGTGTAATTAGTAAGTTATTTTCATGTAATTGATGGTTGTGGCATATAACACGCAGCATAATTTATTTATGTATCTTTCCCTAAAGTGTCCAACATGGGCGCATCTTAATAACTAAGGCTGCACTCAGCATGACAAAGACCACTTTTCAAGCCTCTCGTCAACAAGAGCATAGCATTTTGTCCTCATCCTGAATTAGAAACGAGCGCTGGTATAAAGTAGCGCGGCGCCTGCTCATTATTGTCACTGATAGGCTGATTAGCTGGCCATGAAGCCATTGTGAGCATTGTGTGCATAGCAATCAGCTCCATGCTTTTTTTATCTGCAAGACTCTCCGTTCCAAGCCGAGGGAGGACGGAGCTTGATCATTCTTCATTAGGCTTATTAGATATTCTGGAGGTGGGCCTGGCTTAGCTGTATGGAATAGGAATGAATAGACGATACAGATAAACAGGGCTGGGTACAGTGCGCAAACAGAGCAAAGGTTCTGAGTGTGATAGCCAAAGAAGTGAGTCCATCTTACTTCCAAACAATGACGTTGTTACGCTGAAGAGGTTCATTTAGAAGGCTTGTTACAACTGAAGAATCTGGTTCTGCCAAAGCCATATTTATGAGAGTTTGGAAGATTTTTATTTTGTCCCAATTTTCCCCAAATCCTTTAAATTATGCATTATCATTTAACCTCTTAACCCCCACCTTAACCGAGCACATTTTCTCCAGTTCAACTTTACCCAAATCTAAAAGCTTCTTGAAAAAGCAACAACACTGGCGACAAAAACTGTAACGAAAAACGACAAAACCACAACATAAAAAGCGACTGAAACGCATCAAAACAGACGGCAAAAACGTGACAAAAGGCGCAAAAGAAGGTGACAAAAAAGTTTCAAAAAAGCAACTAAAAATGACAAAAACGCAACACAAGTGTGGAAAAAAAAGTGGCGAAAAAGTAACAAACTGGCAACAAAAAATAAAAACATGACAAAAAAAGCAACAAAAATACGATAAAAAAGGGACAGCAACAACGCGAGGCAAAATCTTAGATTTCAAATGAGGCGTTACACTGGTCTGTAAACTCCAGCCGAGAAGTTTTTAGATTTGGGTAAAGCTGTACTGGAGAACATTTGCTTGGTTAAGGCGGAGGTTAACAGGTGAACCACAGAATTGACATTGCTTATTTAACTTATGAACTGAACTTGTACTCAGTGACGTGCATAGACATTTTGAGGGGCAGGTGTAGAATGGGAATACCCATGCTGCTGTGTGTGCTCGAATCCTTTTGAACTTCACAGCAGCCTGAGGACCATGGCCAAAATCTTTGCATGGATTTGGGCACCAATCACAGAACGAGGAGGGACGGGAAGACGATGACACACTATTCAATATACGGAAGCTTGTAGTTTGTTTCGGGATAGAAAAAAAGTTTATTTACGGATCTAACATGACAGCAGCAGACGCGACGCCATCTTTCGATATTTCGTTCTAAATAGTTTAGCTCAAAGGTTTACAGCGCATACGTCATACGTCATCTGATACAATGATACGATTGGCTATGGCTACGTGCAGACGCGTATGATAGACATTCATAGCGCACAATAAACTCCTATGGACAATCGTAAACCGCACCTCTCCTACGAGAAAATGAATTGGTGGTCCCCAGATATTTAGTCTGGCGATAGCCAGGCTAGGGCAGGTGCTCAACCAATACAAAAGGGCAACGCTCTCTTTAACTAACACTAACAGACCATTGATTAATACAGCAACATATAATTTACAATGATGTAGACCTAATAATAAACTAGATTTAGAGGATGATGTAAGGCTCTTCACTTATAATTAGCACAAATACAAATAAATAATGTAAAGGTATAGCATACACTTAAAACATCTGTTTTTTCCATGTCGAAAATATCTTAAAGAGCAAATCAAGTTTTTTTTACTGATAAACTGTCTCAATGGGTGTCTCATAGTGTTGTCTACTGGTCCCTGACATTATTCTGACATTATAGCGCAAACATGTGTAAAATCCTAACTTTGGCCTGAAAACGAATGGGTTGCGCCCCCTTCAGGGTAAACTCTGCTACTAAATTAGAATTTCCTGATTGACTGGAGACGTGTCCACGGCCTCCACAGAACGTCATAAGCCGCACCAGCTCCACACATCGTCACATGTCACCCCCAAACCTCTGAGACCGCCTCTTTCGTGGCAATTTTTGACTTTTGTTTGTGGGTGGGGAGAGGCTTTGGCACGCCCGTTTAGGTACTCTTTAAATAACAATAATCCACTGGGCTGTTCATGTTCCTGTGCTCCACCCATAGGCAACTCTCCTCCTCACTCTTCTGGCTCACTCTGCTCGGGCCCTGGTCTTCGTCCCAACCATGACTTACTGTAGCCTGAGTAATAGAGCTCATTTTAAGACCATTTTATAGCACGACAAACAGAACCACTAAAGTTACTGACTTCTTAGCGCTGACTTTGTCCGGACGGTTTCAAGACTCTCGACAAGCGGCGCCGACAGTCTCGCCCCATCGGCCCTTTCGTCTCCATACCCCTTAATAATCCAGTCATGTCGCAGTAATATCTGGGATAAAAATAACTTTTAAAGGGCACAGGGCAAAGGGACAGCTAATTGAGCATCACCTATAGGCTCTATCTGTGCACGTCCCTGCTTGTGCTGTACTTTTTAGACCTGGTTATTGCAAGACTTCATTTATATCTGCCATGTCAGATGATGACAGTTTTCTCGGGCTGTGAATAAAATCTCCATGCATCGTGAACAATACGGACTACCCATCGCGACAGACACCTCTAATAGACTCTTCGGAAACCCGACACCAGACGCAATCAGACAGCACGCGGAAAATTTGCATCATTCACAAAGATGAAAAAAAAATAAAAAATCTCCGGTTTCGGGACAGAAAAAATAAGGCTTCGTGTTCACATCCTCAAAGAGAGTCCTCACGCACGCCGACAAGCGTACCTCAGCCCCATTATTACTGTTCCTGGTGAAAGCGGCATCAAAAGAGTGGAAGGATCCCCCACGGTGACATTTAGAAAGTTGCCATACGAGAGCTTTGATATTTCAAACACTCCGAGGTTTAAACATGGCGGCTTTGAAGATTCCTGGTTTCTCGAGAATGTCAAATATAATACAGGCGTTTTGCAAAGGGAGCGTTAGCGTCGTTAGGTTTTTATCAAACAGCCCTATTGATGAAATCTCATGCTGCCCACAAGAACATGTTTGAGCTGGCGTACATGTTTTACATTAAAGGTGCATTATACAACTTCTTATGTGGAAAAAAAACAACAAAGTTGATTATTTGGGCTGGGAACCGTTACATTTTTCATTTTCATGCCGGTACTTTAAGGGTTTTCGATATCGATACCTGAACGAGACGATATTTGTCATATAGAACCAGAAAACAGATTGATAATGTTCATTTATTCCTTTTCATTCTGTTTAATTTCTTTTGCATTTGTATCGTTTATTTGAGGAGAAACAACCAAGAAACTACAAACTGACTTAAAAAACACTTATTCCCCCCCCCCAATTTACCATAAATGTATTTGTTTTCCAAATGTTTATCCGATATGTTCCCACTTTTTCCCCCGAATGTTTTCCCACTTTTGCCCAACATTTTTCCACTGTTTTTTCTCACTTTTCCGAATTTTTTGCCCAACGTTTCCCAAATTTTCTTACTTGTTTTATTTATTTATTTATTTATTTTTCAATTAATTTTATGTATTCTTTTGTCATGGTTATGCAACATAAAATTAGTACAACAATCCAACAAACACAACAATAATACATTCCATTTTATGATGACCCACAGCATCAAAACTTGAATAAAAGATTTAATATATCTTTTCCGGTACCTGCTTTTGATAGTTTTCCATCTTTTTTTTTTTTTCTCGATACTTTTTTTTAACATAACATTCTGGTATAGTTTAACGTGCCCAGCTGTGACTCCTTTACACATTGGTCATAGCGCCTTTGCTCTGCCCAATCCCGTCAGACCTTGGAAGCTAAGCAGGGAAGGGCCTGGTCGGTACTTGGATGGGAGACCGTTTAGTAACACCAGGAAGCCTAGTGAATGTAGTGAGTGAGTGAATGGTGTGTGATGGTCGGAGGGGCTGATGGCGCAGACTGGTTGCCTCGCTTCCGTCAGTCTACCCCAGGGCAGCTGTGGCTACAATAGTAGCTTACCACCACCGAGTATGGAGTGAATGAATAGTGCAACTGTAAAGTGTCTTTGAGTGTCCAGAAAAGCGCTATATAACCGATGCATTATTATTATTTATTATTACTTTACTCTAGGACGCTCCAGGATCAATTGTTTGGAAGGTTTTTACTGCTGATGGACCCTCTCACCACCGCGATCGAAAGTGAAGGTGCCATGATGTATGTGACTAACTCCTTTGTCTCTTTTTACTGTGGAAAAAAAGATGGCCCCGGCTTTCTGAAAATTGCTACTTTTCAGAGTAAAATGGCCTGTTTTGTCTGGCAAAAATGTTCAATGTGTTTTTTAAGAAAAGGTGTCAGCCAGACCCAAAAATATAATATGATTATCATTCTCATCATTCCAGGATATTTTATACCAAACGTCTTAATCCTGTCAAAGAGTAATCGTGAACTCATCATCTGAACTCAAGTCTTAAAAAGAGTTTCTAAAAGACTTTCCCTGGAACTAACAGATAACAGTTCCTGCAAAACCACATTAACCAAACGTTTTGTTACATCACTGTGGACGATATCTCTCGAGAGTAGTTCATTAACCCAGTGATGAGACGGAGCAGAGTAACAGTCCCATAAGGAGATGGTGTTTTATGTTCAGTCGTGATGACTTCATGTGAGGGCAAAGTGGTGAGGTAGTGTGTGGCTTTTGACTCCAATTATAAGCAAATCTCTCTTTGTCATGGTTTTATCGGTGCATAAAAAATAGCATCACTCCTACACATGCTGTTTAAATTTTGGGTTATTATCTGGCAGCAATTCGTATACGAACCACATTTTGTTCCTTTCAATGAGGCGCATCCTTGTACAACTCAGTGAGAACAAGTGGAGCCAGAGGTGGTTTCAAAGTGAGAAACAGAGAGAGAGAGGGCATTGAGCAAAGCAATATTTGAACTATTCTATAACGTGTACAAATCATTTTAAAAATAGTTTCTGACCTTTATTTTCATCATATCAGCGGTTGCAAGTGGTTGGATTCACTATGTCCCCTGGCAACCCAGTCTCACACGAAACTGTGACAACGTGACAGTGGTTCACACACCAAAATGTGAACTATTTCACACTTTTTATTTGTGGAATAGTCGCAATTATCTCCTCCATCAATTTATATTGGAGTCATGTGACTAACAACTACTTCCGTCGTTTGGAAATAAAAAATGGCGGACTTTTAGAATTTGTTTGGGTGACATAATGCAATATTATAGCTAACTTAGCCAGTTAATTGCACATATAATCAAACATCTAGCGAGAAATATCTAACTTTGAATCATTATTTTTGTGTATTAATTTGTATTTCACGTGCTTGAATTTATGAGTTACGTTGATTATTTGTGTTTCGTCTGCAGAAATGTTTAATTGTCGCAATTATACATGCTCTCCTCTGTGCTCCTCTTTTTGGACATAATGCGATATTATAGCTACTTTACACAGTAAATTGCACATTAAAAACATCGATTATTTGTGTCTTGCCTGCAGAAATGTGTAATTGTCGCAATTACACATTCTCTCCACTGCTCCTCTTGTATTGAAACACGAATTGTTTCCCCGTTTTATTTCCTATCAAAGAAAAGAAAAAACGCTGATGGTTCCTGAATTAAAAAGCAAATTGTAGTGTGTGACATTTCCAGAGATAGTTTAAACATAATATTACAGTAGACAGCCACTTTAACAGTAAACCTGACAGAGTTTGCAGGTGCTTACACATGTCTCTCTGGTACTTCAGACCAGTCCAACGCCAATAAAAAGATTAATAAATTATAGCAATAATAGCGGTCAAGCCAATGTGCCTGCGTGCCACGTGTTTGCCTCATGGGTTTGGCTCAGCTGTGCGTAACGTAGCGCGCAAATAACCTACGGACACCAACACAGCTTCAACAGTTTCTGAACCACAGACCTCTTATTATGTTATTATTACACCACCAAATTTACGTTTAAACTGACATGAGGGAACTCACCCTAGATGTTAAGCTGAATGAGTGCACTCAAGCAGAGTCCTGCAGAAAAAGCCGGTGTTTCCAGGGCCATCCTCACGTCCACTTGTAGTCATTTCATATCCAAAGCAGTGCTGGTCCAATGCTCCGATGCACAGCAGAGAGGCCTTACACCGCCACACATCCAACGTGCTCTAAGTCATAATATTACACAAATTATGAAACTGAAGAGTGGATATTAACAAAACAACACAGTTTCGCTCATAGCAGCAGTTCGAAACTCGTGCTTCCGGGTTCAAAAACAAAACAAAAACAACAACTATAACTTAATACAATAAATATTTCCGAAAAAAACTTGGGATGAGTTTTTATTAAATATACGGTAGCGTTCTCAAAATCAAAACATAAAAAACATTAATTACAACGAATTATGTTTGTTTAAAGCTCATGACCTTTGTTTGTGGTTACCAAGGAAACCACGTAGTGGTGGAAAAAGTTAAAATAAATAGCCATCCGAAATAATTTGCCTAATTTTTAAGGTCTACCTCAGTAATTTATCAATATTAAGTAGTTCCGCTAGTTTATATGATGTCTAAACACACAAGGTTTAAGGATGTCAACCCTAGTTAGCATCAACACAATAGTGCACCCACTCGGCTAACAGTAACTAATGTGATACATTAAAATTACAAAACTTGTCTGTGAAGTAAGCATAGTTTTCATAGTTCCTAAATGTTATTAATAATTCGGCTACAGTTTATGGGTGGTTTATTTCGCTTTTATTCATGTTTACAGCCCTAATGTCTAAGCCTAATGTATGTGGCAACTACAGAACTTCAAATATGGCAGTGATGGACGTAAAGATGCAGGGAGGGGGTTCATGGGAAATGTAGTCATTTCTATAACATTTATTAAAAACAAATATTTGTACTCATGTTGATTGTCAATACTTGATACATATGTAATTGGTATGCTAATATCATACAATTTAACATGTTTATTAAATATTTTTTGTCATGTAAATAATTTACAGCGCCCCTAGTTTTAAGTGTTCCTATATTAACAATCAGGTCAAAACTGATCCAGCAAAATTTGGTTTGTGATGATAGCTATCTCAGTTCTTGAAAAATGTGCATTTAAAAACTGCCCAAATGCAGTACTTATGCTGAATATTAAAAAACAGGTATGGGGTACAGGCATTAGAATTACATCATCTTACTCCATTTACCATAAGCTTTCAGAAAACGCCTTTGATTTGCCTCTACTATAAAAAGTATATATATATTTTTTTCACTTCAGCCCAGATGCCTCCTTCCAGACATACTTTTACACACCCTAGCTGTTCAACATGGACAAAACATAAGTTATCAAAGTTTATAATTAAACCATCAGATTTTTTTTAATAGTGATTGAAGATATGCCAGCTGTGCACAATTAATTGTATTTCAACAAATTTGTACTGTATTTTAGCCAAAAATGTTATTATCTTACTGAAAAAAGTGGCCAGGGCCTATTTGATAAAAATAAAATATTGTCGCCTCTCATCCAAAAGGCTTTGTCAAAAACGCTTAAGTTTCCAGCTGAACTGCGGACTACTCAATACTACAGGCAGGGCTTTTCACGTCCAACACTTCATCTACTGAGTACAGATGAACAGGGGTCAATAACCTTTATTCAGCCGAGGGCCACTTCAAGAGCATTGAGTTGTTCGAGAGCTACTGTACCAGTTAAAAACAAATCCTAAAGACTTAAACGCACACTGTTTACTTATAGGATATTGACCCCATATTATATCAATAGCTTTATTTTAAACTCATACTGAGTCACAAGAACAGAAATAATTGTATTTTTAAGAATCAGATTCTTAAGTGTTTTACACCTTAGAAAAAAATCTCAAGGGCTACTGGGCATGCCCCAAAGGGCACCTGGTTAGTGACTCCTGCTTTAGAATCTTTATGTCTGTGTACTTGTTTATGAAACATATTGTTCCTGTAGAATAAATACACAAACTTGGTTGATCATAATTATATTGCTTTGTTAATGAGTACAGTGCCTGTTTCACACAAAAAATGTGAATAGTGTTGTGTTGTGACAAAAAGATACATTGTAACAAAGTAACTGTAACTGGATAATACTTTCTACAGACGCTGTATTGCACTTACATTAAAAGAAACATTTTACCTCCCAAAAACAAAGGTTTTATACACACTGTACAAAATCAAATCTAATGCCTTTTTATTCCATTTTAATAACCAAATTAAATCTTTATAATGGCACAAATTCATACATTCATACAATTAACTGGCTAAATTAGCTATAATATTGCATTATGTCACCCAAACAAATTCTAAAAGGTCGCCATTTTTTTTATTTCCAAACGACGGAAGTAGTTGTTAGTCACGTGACTCCAATATAAATTGATGGAGGAGATAATTGCGACTATTCCACAAATAAAAAGTTTAAAGTGTGAAATAGTTCACATTTTGGTGTGTGGACCACTGTCGTCACAGTTTCGTGTGAGACTGGGTTGGATTATCAGACTGTGGAAGGCTTCAAGGCTTGATGTGTGGTACACTGGACTGATTTTCTCCACATCCTTGACAAAGTGCTGAGCTAACAGAAGGTCAGCAAGTCTCTATTTTGAGAATGACATTTAGAATGACAATACTAACCTTAAATCTATGAAATTTACATAAAATTCAATGAGTAAAGGGCCAGTAGTACTGATAACACATACTTAATTGGTTTGAGCCACGGTCTTGACTCTTCCCCAACCAGAGGCTCATGTAGGGGGAACAGGGCTTTGTCATGCGTCTGGACATTCTGCATGTGGTTGGCCACAGAAGTCCACTTAGAGACAGCCTCTTGTCCTGAGGAGGAGGTAGAAGCCGACCAGTAGAGGTGGTTTACCACAGTTTCCCTCCACAGGCCTTCATCTTGGGTGCTCTTTCTCTTCGCGAGCTCATCAACTTTCTTCCCAATTCCTTGGAATTAATGTATATTACAAAATGCCCCAAAACCATACACAGCATTCACAAAATGCATACCCTTCCTATGTGCCAAGGGTCAAAGTAGTGACTGATTTCCTTTTTTTTCCTCCCTCAAAAACGTTTGCACACCTGTGTGTCAATCCGTCACAATGGCCTTCACATTGACACCTCTCTCTTCGAGCATTGTCAGACTCCGCGCAAATCCCTCCTTCTCCATGCGCACACCGTTTCCAACCTCATTGCTAATAAGAGAAAAAAATTCTGTTGTAATGCAGTTAGCACAAATTAAATATTGATGTTTTCAGTATAACTTTCAGGGTTCATTTGGTCAAACATTAGGATTAGAGATGTTGAAATCTTTACCTTTACTAGTAACACAAGCAGACACAATGAACTAAGCTTATACGGATTTATGTTTTCATTGTATTGTATTACCTGGACTAGTTTGATGTCAATGACTTTGTTACTTGTGGGATTCATCATTGTGTAACTGCCATATTTGACTGAATGTCCTGAAAGTATGCAAGTTGTACATTAGCTGACTTTAATTAATACTTCAGACAAATGGAATAAAAGGAAGAACATAAGGCATCGCGATGTAAAACGATGGAATGAATGTCAGCGGTGCTCCCATCAGAGCAGTCACCTCGGCTGTTTCCCTAAGCCTAGGTACCTTACCTTGCCTTGATGTTGAAGGCAGTGCCACCAAACTCACTTCCTTCCAGTTCAAGGCAAGTGTCCTGCCTTGGTCCAAAATGAGCTGCTACGGGAACACACTTCAAAAGTAAAGGAAGTGACATCACAAAATAAAAATGGAAGTCTTTATTTTTTTTTATTGAAAATACAAAACACAAAAAGTGTTTAACAAACATGGCGAAGTGCTGAGTATAGTGCAATCAGATGAGTGCAAAATAATACAGTAAAATGTGCGAGGTGGTCATGGATGTAAATCAGATTGCAGTTCATAAGGTCCATAGTCAGGTTGAGTCCAGGGGGATTTCACTTAAACAAGAATACAGTTTTATGGCATTTTTGACATTTGCTTTTGTGTATACAGAATTTAGCAAGACATACAATCGGCACGGTAGCGCAGCGGTTAGCGCTCTAGCTTGTGTGTATGTATGTATGTATGTATGTATGTGTATATGTATATATATATATATATATATATATTAGAGCTGGGCGATTTTTCCCCCAAAAAATCTGCGATTTAATAAAAACAACTCGATTTACGATTCGATTTCCCCCCCCCCATTTAAAACAAAATAACTGCAAACTATAAATATATTTAAATATATATATATATATATATTTATTGTATTTAATTAAAGTGAACCAACATATTAAGGATTAAGCTAATAAAACAACAAAAATCCTGAGGTAACTAAGGCACATTTGTACAACAGGACCTTATTCCTCTAAGCAGAGGGCAGAGAGCTAAAAAAAAAAAAAATCTAAATCTAATAATCTAGATTTTTGGAAAATATGAATCGATTTGACATACCAACTCGATTCAATCAAATCCATTTTATGTATGTGGGTCAATGACGTTTAAGGGGTCTAAAAATGTATTTTCAAAAAGTTTTTTCAAAACTGATGACATGCATATTTTTGAGTCGATAAGTTTGTGTTTAAACAAGTTATGTTTGTTAAATAACATTTAAAAGTATTTAAATGTATTTTTGTTATGTATTTGTAGCTTCTCTGTATAAAAACGTGGCAAGTTTTTTCTAAAATTTAAATAGTTTCCAAAAATGTTTACAAAGTCAAATATTTGCCAAGTATATCTTAGACAGTCTTTCTCCTCTGAACATTTCATCTGTAATTTGTATCAGACTGATGCTGTAATCAGCAATAAAACAGGAGGACCATGGACTGAGTGCTCAGTGTCAGCCCAAAACTGTTATCGGTTCAGTATCGGATATTTTAAACCAATATCTGATTTTATTTTTCTAGTATTGACTCTGATAACTTATACCAGTATTAGATCAGTGCATCCCTGATTTTTTTAGATAGTAATTTGACTAGCCTGGTTGCACCACCTGACATTAGCAACTAATTTCAAATTAAATTGGCTTTTATGTGGACTCTTACATTAGCTTTAGCATTTGTAAGCATGGGTAAACATTTACTTTTAAAACAAATTAAAACTTTTATAATAAAATAATATTTTCCAATATTTACATCGGTTGTACCACCTGACACCAAAAGTGTGACAGTTTACCTATGAGTCGGATATAAGCAATTTTTTCTCAATTCTTGAAAGATAATTTTAAACCTTTTCACTCAGACATAAAGACAACTTGTTCTTCTGTGGCTGTCATATCCTGTTTGCTGGTACTATTCTTTATTTTAAAAAAATTAAATATCCAAGATGGCTGCTGTGCTGATGTGGTGGTGTCACTTAGCTCCACAATCTTAACTATATCAAGGAAATAAGACAGCATCTACCTCATATAAAGTAATCCCTTATGAACTGAACAAACAAGGATTTTGGATGTGCAAGTATTTTGAGTCTTGGTGGCATACAGTATCTTGGACATTTGTGGACACAAGGCCTAAACTGCCCAACAGCACACACTGAAGAAATCCCAACCCTGCTAGCATACCTACCTGTACAATCTTCATTGATGCAATGGCTAATAAGAAACTGGCTGAAGACATTGAAGAAATTAAGAAGGCTCTGGGCTTCATGTCACAGGAAATAACTCAAGTGGCAACCGAACAAAGAGGCCTAAAGGAATTGCTGGAGGAAATTAAACAACTGAAAAAAGAGGCACAAGAAAATTGAACAACTGGAAAGAAGAATTGATGACTTGGAGCAGTACTCAAGGATGGACGACCTGTTGATATCAGGGCTTGAAATAAAACGATCTTATGCACAGGCAGCAACCCGTGGTGGGGGAGAGGAAAATCTTCTAAATCCTGCTTCAAGTCCTGAATTATCAACGCTTGAACAACAGGTAATCAAGTTCTTTGACAGCAATGGCATTGCAATAGACAGTAAGAACATTGTTGCTTGCCATACTTTGCCCCAGAGAGACCGCAAAAAGTCAAATATCCTGATTCGCTTTGCCAATAGGAAGCACAAAATGGAGGTGCTTAGGAATGGCAGAAATTTAAAGGGCACAGGTGTTTATGTGAATGAGCACCTAACTAAGAGAAATGCTACAATTGCAAGAGAAGCAAGGATTCTGAGGAAAGAAAAGAAGATTCAAGACACCTGGACAAGAAACTGCAGAGTTCTGATCAAGCTGAACGGACATCCAGAAGAAGCTAAAGTGATCACTGTTAAGGATATAACAGAGCTGGACCAATATAAATGACTGAATATTGCCATGGATCACCCAGATTGAAAGAAAGGGAATGCCATGAAAGACAACAAATTGGATTTACGACACAACCAGATGGACCCACCTCAACTTCAAACGCAGTAAGAGCAGATTCTGGTTATTCTGATTATGAAAATCTGCAATTTAAAACGTTTGATTATACAGAGTATAAACCACAAGATATGCAAAATGATCTTGATCCAGAGAACAATTTGTATACAAAAATACTGAACAGTTGTGAATACTTTACTGAAGACCATTTTGAGGCCCAAATGACTCTAAGTGATTCATTGTCCATAATACATTTCAACTGCAGGAGTCTTAATTCAAATTTTTCCAAGATCTTAGACTGTCTGGAACAAACAAAAAATAAATTCTCTGCAATAGCAATTTCAGAGACATGGCTTGGCTGTGAAGAGCAATCTTGTTTGTTAAAAATAGAAGGATATAATGCATTCTACAAAAGTAGAAATTGTCAAAAAGGCGGGGGAGTTGCATTGTATATTGATCAGAATTTGAGAAGTAAACTCGTCAGTAGTAAGTGTTTAAAACCTGGATAACATCATGGAATGTGTTACAGTGGAAATTGAGATTGAAAAATCAAAAAATGCCATAATAAGCTGTGTGTATCGAAAACCAGGGTCTTGTATTGAAAAGTTTCAGGAAATAATGATTGATCTGTATGAGGATATAAGTAGTAAAATGGTCTTTGTCTGTGGAGATTTTAATATTGACCTGCTCAATCCTCAAAAACAAAACACAGTTACAGAATTTATTCATTCCATGTACAGTTTATGCTTGTATCCATCCATAACAAGACCAACTCGAATAACAAAATCCAGTGCAACCCTGATTGACAACATATTCACTAATGTTCTAGAAAGTGAAATAACAAGTGGAGTTTTAATTAATGATATATCTGACCATCTACCAGTTTTTACAGTAATAAAGAGAGTTTCCAAATCAGTAAAAGAAAAAGAAAAAATCATAGTAAAAAGGTTAAAATCTCAAGAGGCTATTTCCAGACTCAAGGATGAACTAACGGAACAAAGTTGGGATAATGTTTATGTAGAAGATGTAAATACTGCATATGATGCATTTATCAAAATCTTTATTACCTTGTATGAAAAACACTGCCCTCTAGTTAATAAAGTTATAAACCATAGATTTACAGAAAAGCCCTGGTTTACGAGGGGAATTCAAAAAGCATGTAAGAGGAAGAATAAACTGTACAAAGACTTCTTGCGAAAGAAGACTAAAGAGGCTGAATGTACTTACAAACAATATAAGAACAGATTAACTACTATTATAAGATCAAGTAAAATTAACTATTATGGTGCTCTTTTGGAGAAGAATAAAAGTAACTTGGAGTGTTTTAAACAAACTAATCAAAAAGGGAAATCAAAATGCTGACATTCCAACTGACTTTCTAATAAACGATAGAACTTTGATCAATCAATCCGATGAAATCGCAAACCAGTTTAATCAATATTTCACTAATATTGGCCCTAAATTAGCTAAAGAAATAGTCAACACTAATCAAGTTGATGCTTTAAGCAAAATACCAACCACTGATAAAAACTATATTTATTCAACCCACTGATGAAAATGAAATAATTTCAGTTGTCAAAAACTGCAAGACTAAGATGTCAGCTGACTGGAATGGACTAGACATGTCAGTATTAAAAGACACTATTGAATGTATTGTAAAACTAATCGCTTACATTTTTAATCTTTCTTTACAATCGGGGGTTTTTCCAGAAGGAATGAAGACTGCGAAAGTGATTCCTATTCACAAGGCTGGTGATAAACAGAAATTCACTAATTATAGACCTATTTCCATTCTGTCACAGTTTTCCAAGATCCTGGAGAAGATATTCCATAAAAGATTATTCAGTTATGTAGATAAGCAAAATATTCTTTGTGAAGAGCAGTATGGTTTTAGACCCGATAGGACCACTACCTTAGCATTAGTGGACCTTGTAGAAAAAATATCAAATGCTATAGCCGATAAACAATACGCTGTTGGTGTGTTCCTAGACCTAACCAAAGCTTTTGATACAGTGAATCATGAATTGCTACTTCAAAAACTGTACAGATATGGGATTAGAGGAGTGGCTTTTTCTTGGCTCCAGACTTATTTGAAGAACAGATCCCAGTATGTCCACACCAATGGCACTGATTCCCAGCTGCTGACAGTTTCCTGCGGGCTGCCACAGGGGTCAGTGTTGGGTCCGTTTTTGTTTCTTATGTATATTAACGATCTTTGTTTAGTTTCAAAAACATTAAACCTTATTTTATTCGCTGATGACACCAACATGCTTAGTTGTGGTAAGAATTTAGAAGCATTGATAGATATAGTAGAGAAAGAATTATTATTGTTAAAGAAGTGGTTTGATTCTAATAAGTTAACCCTTAATTTAAATAAAACCAAATTTATAGTTTTTGGAAATCATGCCATTAATGTGTGTAGAAATTTAAGAATAAATGATACTGAGATAGAACGAGTGAATGAAATAAAATTTCTTGGAGTACTTTTACAAAATAAGCTTAGCTGGAAGCCCCATATAAACTACATCAAGGCAAAGCTATGTAAATCTCTTGCAATAATATCTAAAGTTAAAGAACTCTTAAATGAAAAAAACGTATATATTTTATACTGTTCCCTGGTTCTCCCGTACATGACCTATGGCCTAGAAGTTTGGGGAAACACTTACAAAACCAATCTTAATCCAATAAGTATCATTCAAAAAAGAGCGATCCGCATTGTGAATAAAGTGGCTTACAGGGCACATACAAATGAGCTTTTCATCAAACTAAAAGCACTAAAATTGAAGGATTTGGTTGAGTTTAAAACAGCACAATTTATGTATAACATAAGCCTTAACAAGTTACCTGTGCATATCCAGGGATTGTTCCAAAAACGAGACTGCGTTTATAATTTCCGAAAGGAAGAAATGTTTCAAAAAACATATGTGAGAACGAGTGCAAAGCAGCATTGTCTTTCTTTTGTTGGGATTAATGTGTGGAGTGAGTTGGACCAAGAGCTAAAAGACTGTAAAACCTTAATTCAATTTAAAATTCTTTTGAAGAAATCAATTATAAAAAATACATTGAGAATGGATGCTAAGGATGCAAACTTTTTTTTTCTTCTTCTTTGTGACGATCTAAAAACCAAAATTGTATAACTACTTGCATAAGACATTGGCAGCTTTACTGTTCATGTTTTGTAAATACTCTGGGATAGGCGCAATAAGCTTTAGCTTCTGCCTATTCCATTTCAGATTTATGTTTATTTATCATCTGTTTGTCATCTGTTGAATGTTTGAATGTCTGAATTGAATAAAATAATCTGAATCTGAATCTGAAAAATACCAGCCCTGTTCTTACGGTTGTGCCACCCTGAAATTTTAAGATTTGTAATCTTAAAATTGTCGGACAAAAGTTTTTAGTGATCTCAAAAGCTTTAAAACTATTAATTTTCACAAATGATGGCTTATTTGAAAGATATTAACATACAATTATGCCATGATGTTTTATTTTTTAATTGTTACCCTGAAAATACAATTTTCAGAAGCTTTATTAGTCTAATCATTTGCTCGGACGGTTGCACCACCTGACATTTTAGGGGTTTGAGGTGTGAAAACATAAAAAAATATTTACTATTGAAATGTGATGAAAATGTGTTTAAACTAAATAGGTTATGTAGAATAAAGTGATACATGTAATGAAAAGATCAAATTATTTTAAAAAGAAATATAACACTCGGACACAAAAATATGCACATCATGTCAATCACCCATATACACATGTATATATAAGAGTCCTGTGACATCATCACATTCTAGAACCTGAAAACAACCAATAGGCTGTTTAGAATGTTGTGATGTCACGTGAACACAACCTATGTCACATGTTACCAGCCGGTTGCCTAGAAACTATTTGGAATGATTTTCCTTTTTCTGATTAGTTAATCACATCCATGCATCCATCACATTTCAAAAGCCTTTGTACAGACAAACTGTTGAATCCTTCCCTGAAGCATCGTTCAAGCCTTAAAAACAACAGTCGTCTGAACATTTCACCTCTTCAAGAACCCAATTCTGTAGTCTTATTTGCCACAGTTTAGGCCTAAACATGGCCAGCAAGATCACGGGACAAAATGACGCCAAAGAACATGTGGAGTACTGTTTAATCGAAGAAACTGTGTCAACAATCAAGGATAAACTAAAAGGGAATGGTGCAGAACGATTGAACATGCTTCAATCTTTTTTAAAATTTGTAAAACAAGAATACCAATGGGAACGCACAGAAACTCAAGAAATTGTTATGTCAGGAGACCCATCAGTAAGCCAGGCAGACACAAAACAGCCCCTAAGAGCAGCTGTGCAAGCTCTAACCACTACATTAAAGGCTGAATGTGAGAAACTAGAAAAAGAGATCCCAGAACTAATAAGAAATAGCAGCTCTATTGAGGTGGAAAAAAAATACATGCAATGCAAACTACAAGATATAACAGACTTGGAACAGCGCTACGTCAAATTAACAGGTGAGAAAACTTGCCACGTGGAGCAGACGAAGACTCTACAAGATGAAGTTACAGAGCTTGCTACAGAAATACTTCTCCAGACATCTGTGGTATCTCAACGCTGTCAGGAGTTAGAAAGTGAAAAAGATTGCATTCTTCAGGAAGTTAAGGCCCTTGAAATCCGCAAAAGCACATTACAAGACCAGCTAAAAAGCCTGAAAGATACAAAGAAAATGTCACTGCACAAACAAGCAGTTTTGGAAGTGCAGTGTGAAGACTTACAAGCCAAATTAGAGTACATCGGGAAAGAAAATGAATATTTAGACGAAAATATCGGCAAAATACTGGGAAAAATCGCAATGGAGTTAGCTTGGGAGCTAAAAGTCAAGGAGATGACGGCATTGAAAGGGGTCATGGAAAGACAAAATGGGGAATTGAAGCAGTACCTTGAGAGGCTCACGAAACAATGGAAGGAGTTAAGTATTAACATACTGAGTTATGAGCACATGGTACTTGAAAATGACGACCTGAGAAAGCAGAATGTCAATCTGGAGAATGTAATTAATAATATGACGTGTGAAATAAGAAAGTCAAAAGCCACGTCAGATAGTTACGCTCAAACCATGAAGGACGGTGTAAACCTGAAAGCAAAAAACAAAGAGTTGTGTAAAAAATTGAAAAGTTTAAAAAACAACTACTGAAGCTTAAAGATGTGGAGACAAAGCATGAGCAGATACAGCAGGACCAAGATGTCCTGAGAAAGGAGAACCTTCACTTACACGAAGAGATTTATTCATTGAATGAGGAGATCTCAAGCATGAAGGTGATGAAAGCCGAAGAAAAGGCCCTTAACAAGGAGATGAAGTCACTTCAGCAAAGTAACTGTGCCATCAGAAAAGAAGTAGAGAGTTTGGAAAAGAAAAAGCAGAAACAGAAACAATTCAAAGATGGAATTGATCGTTTGGAAAGCAGCATTCATCTCCAGAAACTGAAGAAAACGAGGCTTCTAAAAGAGCATGAGAATTTATTTGTCGACGTGAACACGGCAGAGGTCAGAGAGGCTTTAGCAAAGGCTTTGACGAGACAGGAGTATTCTTTGGAAACTCTGAATAAGGAGCTGGCAGTGAAGATCGGCGAACAATACAGGAACAGCATCGCAGCAATGTAATGGGAGTGGAAAGCAGAGTGGAGAGCAGAGTGTTGTCAGAGAGCGGGCTTGAGAGAAGGGCCGGCGGCTGGTTCCAGTACTTGACTTTCTTTGGGTGAAATCGTACAGTCAAAGTCTCTGTGCTGTACCCTGTACTCTTTCAGCGGGCCGAGTGGAAAAAGGTTCGGTAACACATTATAATAATGGTACATGAGTTCATGCATGATTTTCCTGAACTTATGCATGAATAAATGCATGATTTCATGAAACATTCATGCATTACTAAATCATGGCTTCTCAGGAACAAACATGATTACATGTTGGTTCATGGATGAATTCATTGCTGAATTAAATGTCTAACTACTGTAATGAATGTAGATGAAAATCTTAATGATTCATCATAATCATGAGGATCACATAAGAATACCATGTGTTCACTGAATCAGCAATGAAATTACAGTAAAATGATCAACCAATCATGATCATGAGGATCATGCATGAACATCATGACTCATATCATATCCTCTGTCAGTAGGGTCTTCAACTCCCACCTCCGGAATGAGCTTCACCCAGATTCCGAGGGAGGTTGTGGACATTGAGTCCGAGTGGACCATGTTCTCCTCCTCCATTGTGGATGCGGCTACGCGTAGTTGTGGCCGTAAGGTCTCTGGTGCCGGAAGTAAGGGATGCCCTCAAGCTGAAGAAGAAATCTTACCTGGCCTTGTTGGCTTGTGAGACTCCGGAGGCAGCTGAGAGGTACCGGCAGGCCAAGCACGCTGCAGCTCGTGCGGTCACAGAGGCAAAAACTCGGGTCTGGGAGGAGTTCGGAGAAGCCATGGAGGAGGACTATCACTCGGCCTCGAAGAGATTCTGGCAAACCATCCGGCGCCTCAGGAGGGGAAGCAGTGCTTCACCAACACTGTTTACAGTGCGGGCGGGGAGCTGCTGACCTCGACTGGGGATGTGGTCGGGCGGTGGAAGGAGTACTTCGAGGATCTCCTCAATCCCACTGTCACGTCTTCCGATGAGGAGGCAGAGGCTGGGGACTCGGAGGGGGGCTCGCCCATCACCCAAGCTGAAGGCCCCGGGGGTGGATGAGATTCGTCCCGAGTAACTTAAGTCTCTGGATGTTGTAGGGCTGTCTTGGCTGACACGTCTCTGCAACATCGCGTGGTGGTCGTGGCGGGGACAGTGCCCCTGGATTGGCAGACCGGGGTGGTGGTCCCTCTCTTCAAGAAGGGGGATCGGAGAGTGTGCTCCAATTACAGAGGGATCACACTTCTCAGCCTCCCCGGTAAGGTCTACTCCAGGGTGCTGAAGAGGAGGATCCGGCCGATAGTCGAACCTTGGATCCAGGAGGAACAATGCGCAATACACTCTGTCACTGCATCGAACAGATCAATTTGTGGATGCAAAACAACTTTCTCCAACTAAACTCAGACAAAACTGAGATCATTGTCTTTGGCCCACAGACACAAAGACAAAGTGTTATCAGTCACCTTGAGTCTCTCTCTCTAAAACCAAAAAATCAGGTTAGAAATGTTGGAGTAATCATGGACTCAGACCTGAACTTAAACAGCCACATCAAAGCAATAACATCATCAGCTTTTTACCATCTGAAAAACATTGCTAAGATCAGAGGAATAGTGTCAAAACCAGACTTAGAGAGACTCATCCATGCATTTGTCTCCAGCAGGTTAGACTACTGTAACGGCCTGCTCACCGGCCTTTCTAAACGAGCTGTTAGAGCTGCAGAACATCCAGAACGCTGCTGCTCGAGTCCTGACAAGAACCAGGAAATACGACCACATTAGTCCAGTGCTCCGGTCTCTGCACTGGCTTCCTGTCACTCAGAGAATAGAATTTAAAACAGCTCTGCTTGTGTACAAGTCTTTTCATGGTTTAGCACCAAAGTACATCTTTAACATGTTAGAGCCGTATGAACCAACTCGGGTCCTGAGAACTTCAGGGAGGGGTCTCCTGGTGGTTCCCAGAGTCAATAATAAACACGGTGAGGCTGCGGTACAGACGTGCATCATGACAAGTTGAGCAAAAAATATTATTATAATATAATATTATAATAATAATAATAATAATAATAATGATAATAATGATAAATAAACCCGAATTAAATTATATTAAGGATGGTATTGACAACTGGGAAGTAGCAAGATCTCAGAATATAATATGTATTAATGCACCTTTAATAATGATAATTAATGATAATTAAACCCAAATTAAATTATATTGAGGATAGTAATGACAACTGGGAAGTAGCAAGATCTCAGAGTATAATATGTATGAATGCACCTTTATAACATAAAAGTAGCACATTCTTTTGTTCTTTATTTTGCTGTTGTTTTTGTCTTATTCTTCATCATTTATTGTTACTTTGCCCTATGTTCCTTTGTTTATGATTTGCTACCTTGTAAATATTAAATGTAATGTTACTATTTTTATTTTGGGGTGGGCGCTTATAAGCCTTTGGCTTCAGCCCACTCCCTTTGAGCAGGTTAACTGCTCAAACAAATAAATAAACTAAAACTAAACTAAACTAATTACAGTAACGCTGTCCGCCATATTGGGTGTCGGCCATTTTAGATGACAGCCCGCTAAGCGGGAATCCGCCTTTATTTTTCACTTCGTACAAAATCTATCTCCTCCTACAGCGTTTATCGGAACAAGCTAATTTTGGGTGGAAAATAATCTTGAGAAGTAGAACTTTAAAAGTTATCCAAATTACTTTTCTAAGTTTTGCGTTTTTTATGCGGCGAAGCAGCAAACTGTACAAAGTATTTTGAGATTTTTCGCAAACAAAAAATGGCTCCCATTCGCACATATGAAACCCGATTTCGCTCATTTTGTTATCAGTTGTTAAAGTCACAGTCCTAAACACTTTCATTTGGCAAAATTCAAATTGGTCGCGATAGTGCCCCCTATAGGAATTATATGGAGTACTAATTTTTGTTTTACGAACATTAAAAAATAAGAAAAGTCCAATAAGAAAAGTCAATTACACCATGCCATATTTTTCACGGTGTTGCCGTAGCGATGACCAGAACGTCCCATTTTATTCTGATGTTAATGTTAATCTCCATAATTCAGCGAGAAGTGAGGAACCAAAGGACCTTTGTGGATTTTCTGCGGCACAGCCGCAACCCTAAGTAAAATGTAAAAATATGCTTTAGTTTGCAGATATAGTGTGGGGAAAAAGTTAAAAACTATATTTTTATTTGTGCTGGAAATGAATAACACAACTGAACATCTGAAAACTCAAAGAAATGTACACAATAAATGGAATATTTGAGATAAACTGAATCCCTGCTCTCTGTAATTGTCAAAAACAAACTTGTGACCTTCTTATTATGTGACCTTCTCTTGTTTGTTGTTTAACTCACACTGGCACTGTTGGTCACACAATTTTATAATTTACCATCATGGTAAACCGTCTTGCCTCACAGACAAAAAATAAATAAATCTTGTGTTGCTACAAATACAAAATACAGTGGAATTGAATGAAATCAATTCCCAAAAGGGACAATAAGCACACCTTAACTTACATAGCACCAAAAATTCAAACCGAGACCAAACCATCACAAGCCCCCCTTTAAACCGCAATTTTAAAAAGTCCTGAATTTTATTGGACAGCGCCCATTTTCTTTTTACTACCTTCTCTCCAGTCCTCATTTCTTTTTACACCTCCCTATGATGTGTCTGCCCCTCCCTTGTCTGGGCTCCTTTTTTCCTCCATAACCCTTCCGCTACAGCCTGCCTGCCCTTAAAAGCTGATGATCCATGCTTCTCCGGACCAAGCCTACACACCGTTTAATGAATCTCTCTCGCCCCCCCCCCCTCCCCTCTCCCCTCCTCCTTTGCACACCTTGCTTCTCTTGCGGTTCCATCACAGTAATAATGTGCTGTAGAGTATAATCGGTGTGCTAGCGGGGAATAACATATCACTCTGGGAGCCCCCCCGCCGCCACCGAGCCACGATCCTTATGAAATATTAATCTGCGGGGCTGTTAATGATAATGCACTATCAAGCGTGAGTTGGTTGGATGGAGGCAGGCTGTCACGCTGGTGTTATGACAGGGCATCCCCGCGATTATACGCCAGCAAATGAGATCTGAATGTGCAAATTACAAAGCAGTTAAAGGGGCCGGACCGCTGCCTATATTAATTCTTTACAGGCGCTGATTTCCTGAGACAGTTGCACTATAGACCTCCTCGGCACGGGCCTGCTATGTAAAGCATGTGCCAATTAAGTAAGATCTTTTCATGCTAATTCCAGTCCTTTCTGTCCATGTATCCGTCTAGGCTTTAGAATTTAAAGATTCGGCTAAAGCGATGTCACATATAAAAACCAGTCATTTAAAATAGGGGTTTTGCTGGAATACAACCCTGTAAGTGGAGCACCATGTTGCTACAAATCGCTCACATCAAATATACAGTTTGTCTAACGCTCTAAAGACTGGGTGGTGGTCTTGTTTGCGAACAGTTTGAAAGCACTGCACGATGAACACCGGCACAGGTGGGCGCGGGTCAAGGACGAGAGAGAAAAATGGGTTTTCAATTATTGCCGCGAAGCGACGGAGAGTGCATGCGTGTTTATGTTTGTTGCTGGTATCGTGGTGTACGAGGAGAAGAGAGACCGAGCTCGGCAGCATCCAGGCATTCTGGGTTAATGAAAACGGATGATCGCTCAGAGGTGTTTGAACAATTTAAAACGGTAGCACAAAGCACAGGATGATATAATATAGGATTAATGGTAACACATGAGGCCAAAGCCCATTAAAGTCCCATGTGTAGACAAGAAGGTATTTAGATATCTAAACACATTAAGGCAAGACACTGCAGGTGAATAGGGATTTTTCATTTATTTAGAGATATCAATTTGAAAGTTTTGTTGTACATTACTGACATAAATATGAGAAAAACATGTATTGCAATTTTTTGGGCATTTTATGTTTTCATATAAAAAATAAGGCCCAAATTCCACATATTTTTGGCGACGAAAGCTGAATAATGGATGGAGCCATTTATGGATTTATTTTGTTAACATATTTGTTACAAATATTTTTTCAGAGGAGATTTTGAATATCTTGTTTACTGTAATTTAAAATAAGATTGTTTTTGTTGTTGTGGAAAAATCAGTAAAAATTGAAATGTTGCCTTGTTGTTTTAATTTCAAAACTTATTAAATCAGGGTAGGAGTTAGATATTAAAAAATCTCTCTTAAAAAAACATTCATAATATTGTTAAGTCCAAGACTGGAAAGGTTGAAGTGTGTAGGAGCGCTACTGATGTGGAGATACTGTCGCCACAATGTGAGGAAAACGCATTTTGAGAAAATAACTTGAAATCATAATTTTCCATATAAACCTATGGATAAACATTGAGTCGGTGCTATAATCAAACACACTCAGTGAGCCAACTCCTCCCAATTGGTCTTTATCTACGCTGCTTGCTGAGGGAAACCTTGTTCACTGACGAAGCCTTTTGGATGAGAGGCGAAACGTTTGGAGACCTCAACTACCAAGTACAGAAGATGACTCAAGTACCTTCGTTGAAGATGGACAACTCCTGTACGACTGAGAATTTACACAGATATAATCAAACATGTTATTGTGAAGATTTGGTTTGTTTCCAGGTGAAAGTTTATATGTTAAGAGAGCAAATTGACCCAAACCTGAAAATGGAAACAAATTGCCTGCAGTGTCTCCCCTTAAAGTGCAAGAGTTGATAAATGTGTACAATATGTAGGTGTACGAGTAACAAAGGCGTACATAGTGTCTCACTTTAGATTACAGCCCATGCTCACATGTAATTACACATAAGGTATGGTGTATTTGCACATTAGTTATGCAGTTGTTTTCTCTTTTTCCACATCTTTACTCTTTATTTTTCCCTGTTCCCTCTTGTATCTTCATACAATCTTTTTTTTTTAAATAAATGAAATAATTTTCATTTATTTATTTATTTAATATGGACATAGCAATTACATTGGACGAACCAGATGCATTGTTTAAAGTGTTATAGCACATGTGCTAATTTTCAACACTATCAAGCATGTCCATCTTGTAGCTGCAGACCATAGCGTCTAACTTTAGATCACAGCATGCGCTCACATGTAGTTACACATTAGGTAAGGTGTATTAGCACATTAGATATGTAGTCATGTTCCCCAATTCGTGATATTTAATAAAGCTGGCACAAGCTAGCCAAAACACCGGCAACTCTGTACTCCTTTGTTACACACCATTATTAAACCTTGCAGTTTATTGTGTAATTACCTGTATTTACATGTGAAAGTACAGGTAAGTAAGTGATGGGGAATTATAGAGTTAATTCGGCCCTCACACATGGCCTTATCATATCGTACTACCAAAACAGTACAATTTGGCCTTCTATGACTTGTGGCATAGAATTCACGTGGCACACTGCCAGTGGTAGATGCTTAGTGCCTACGTGGCACCAGGTTTACTTAACTCTCTTGATGCGGAAGGATGGACAGATTTGAATGTTAGGACTGTGCTACTGTACTGTGCTTTGAGCTCATGTCTCGGGTCTCGCAACGATGGCAATAAAACTTCTCCTGCATAAGACATCCGACTGCTGCCCATTCTTCCCGACCTTTCTACCATCGTTTTGTAGGAATTCTCTTACAAATTGGCGTCCACGAACTCGTTTACACAGCTGCTCTGGTAAGTGCGTTTCTTTTTTTATCCTTGATAAAAAAGGAGGGAGAATGGCCTTACCAGACGCATGCTTGCTAAAAAAAGAATAATGCAATGGGAAATGTTTAAAGAGTAAAAAAAACAGTGTTATTGGTTGATTCTGGATGTTTGTTTCTGGTCGAGAGTAGGGATTTAGGTCCTGTACTAAGACCTAGGGTATTCGGATGCACAAGTTTAGACTAGAATGGCTACAAAGATGTGAGGCTCGATGCAGACTGTAGAGTCTACTGTTTAAGCAGCTAGTCGTCACAGGTATGAGAGGGACACATAATGTAGACTATTTTGAGTGTAAGCTTTGTTTAAGGTTGATTTGAATCTTGAACTGAGTGCTGAATATTGATCCGGTAATGGATTACATAGGCCGTGTAATTAATTACTTAGACGGTTGGAGGATAGTATAGTCACGGTCGAGTAGGACCGTGAAATGCAGACTTTATGTGGCCCTTGTATCGGAAATTGATGCAATGTTTACATGAAGTTTGTAGTTAAACTGCAGCTGGTGGTTTTGTCTGAACGTCGTTTAGAGGAAATCGGGCAGTTGTGGTGAGTAACGGTTGGTGGGAGAGAGCCTAGGATAATCTTTCCCACAAGGGAGACCGTTGAAGTTGTTGTGCACAAAAAGAGAGAACGCTTCTGCAACGTATACAACCTACGTTTGTCTTTTGCGTTAACTTGAATTTAACCGTGAAAGTCCAGAATCAACTAATAAACATTGCGATAAATATCACGTTATTTTATTTAAAAAGGTGAAGTTGGCTATAGTTTTGGATGCAGCTAGAGATTTTTTTTGTCCGTTGTTTGCGTTCCGTGTCATGTATCTCCGTGTTTTGTCTGTCTGTCCACCTGCTGCTTTATCTAATTGTTTTGCTTGTCTGCAAGGTCCGTGAAACAAAGTGTTCCTGATAACGTCTGCCTAGAGACAGATTGCTGAGTCAGCATTAAAAAAAAGAAAAAAAAAATGGCAACATTGTTTACTAGAACTAGCTACTAAGCTACGGTACAGATTAAGAGTCTCTGTAGGGTAAACAGTGTCGCATTTTGAATGACAGTTCAATTGATGATTCACGCTGGTGATAATGAATTGAGATTGTGTTTTGTTTTTCGAAAGTTGATGCTGCCTCTAATCTCTGCTTACAGGCCACGGGAACTGTGAAGGAGGACTGACTTCCGGTGTGACACCGATGTGTTTGTTTAGCTGCAACTTTGTGAGTACAACAACTGGGTTTTTAAAACACATAAGGTTAAAAATAATGAGAGAAAGGCGTATGATTTATGGCATTAGGCTAAAAATATTAAAGATTGTGCTTGACAGGCAATCAAAACAAATGATATTTGGCAACAGTGAAACAAAGTTAGGATCAAAATGTGTACAATTGAGAAGTAAAAATGTCTTGCTTTTGTTGTTGTTGTTGTTATGTTGTAAAATGTTGACAGATGTTATTCTGCTGTGATTTGTTTTAGAAAACTGAGCTTTAAACCTGATTTTCAAAGTACCAGGACCTAAAAAATAATATACTCTGTTTTTTGTAGTTGGATTTGCGGTAAAGTGATGCGACCTTCGTTGAGGTTTTAGAAATGAGATACACTTAGGCCACGTCAGCAGATCGGCTCTCGCTGGTTCTCTTAAAGATAGTTTAAAGCACTTGCTTATAATTTTTACATATTTAGAGTCAGCCCCAAGGTTAGATTTGAGAAGTGGTCAAAACACTACCTTTGTGAGGGGAACGGTTAAGATTAGATTAGCTGGTATCCAAGCTGGTTTGGAAAAAATGTATTGTTTTGACTAAGGCTGTATCGCAGGCTAAGTGTTTAATATGAAGATTCAACATTAGTCGGAATAATGTTTCCCAAGGTGATGTCGGATCCCCAGGAGATGGCAGCGCCGAGACATAATGAATTCAAAACAATTCTTAATTGCAAACAACACTAATTTGAATATATAGGTCAAATAAAGAAGATAGGTCTAAACAAAACAAAGTTTAGAGTGGTGTTTTGCTTGAAATGGTCTAAATTACTAATACACTTTTACATCTCGGTTTTGCTTGCAAGGTTTTTGGGGGTCCTGACAGATCATTGTGCGTATAATTTAATTTCCTTTAAAAATACCAATTTATTTGAAACCTAGAATAGACGATTGACGTTAACATGATAACATAAACTGATCACTAATTGATATGAGTAGGTAAAACATGAACAGGAGATTCTCCGTTTTCTGAAGATTAGCCCTTTTTTTTTTGATAGTGTACAGAGGATTTTCTTACATTCTTTATTATTATTATTATTACTTTTATTATTTACTCTTATTATTATTATTATTATTTACTTGTGTTGCTTTTCTTTCAAATTTTCTTGTTTTATTTTATTATTTTTTTTTTGTTAGCATTTTTGAATTTTTCTTATTTTGTAATGCTTTGCGCGATAGGACAAGCTGATTTTTTAAGTCTTTAATTTACTTTTACCTTGCCTTTTTTGGTGGTTGTGGGGAGAAGAGCATGGGCCGTGCGCAATGCGTGAGCGCTGGTCCAAGTGCATGAAGGACAGTTTACAAAACCTGAGAGTCTGCCCTGCTCTCGAAACCAAAACACCTCCTCTGCCGCCGTCCCCCAACGCCCTAAAAAGCTGTCTGCAGGCGGACTAGTGCTGCAAATTTGTCTCAGGTCCTGTGCTTCGCCCCTCTTCCACTTTTAGTTTACACTTGTTTTGAATTTTTGCGTATAAATAGATGTTTATATATTTTTTTTAATCAATTTTTGTGTTTTGCCCTTGGGCTAGGCCCCATGGGACTCCGTGTTACTGTAAATTCTCTTTATTTATTTTTCTAATCTTCATTTTTTGATTTTTTTAATGCTCAGATTGGTCAAACCATTTGAATCTTAATTGAACAGCTATAATTATCAAGATAAAGTAGATAATGAAATAAATAAATAAATGTAATTGAATAGTTTGATATTTACAGAGTGATAAATAACTAACAAACATAGAGATTGTAGGGTTCACATGAAGTAAAATTATTCAATGTTAACGAGGCGAGTTTAGGTGAAGCCAAGGCCCGTTATTGCTTTAATAGTATATTAATTCTAATACTTTCTTAAGTTATAGGCAAATTGTACTAAGTTCAATCCTACCTGATTTGCAGTAGGCCTTAGGAATTTATGTAAGATAAATACATTACTAAATAAATTAATGACAGAGAGATCTTGAATATTTAATCAGTGATATCCTTGCAGCTGATAAAATATTGTCCCCTTAACTTTGAAAAGTAACTTGAGGTTACCATTCTCGTGTGAAAATGTTTTGTTGATAGTAGTGATAGAGATTAATTTGCTTGCTTTCTGATTAGTGCCCGAAGTGTGTTATAGCTCCCCATGGTGATGAGTTTCGCCGGTGGGACGGAGAGTTTGAGAGTGAAGATATGTACAGGGACCAGGTTATGAAGTGCCTTTGGGGTGATGTGGTGAGAGGTAGAGGCCCGTGTGATCAGGTGTCGATGGATAATGGAGATCTCGGAGGCAGGGAATGGTTACACGTGTTGAAAACGAGAGTCAGAGGTTTTGTGATATTGGCGAGGAGATTGAGGAGGGTTTTAGACCTATGTTGATTGGAGTCAATTAAACCGGAGTAGTAGGCGGATTTGGCAGAGGAGAGGTTGTCAGATGATTAATGATGTGATTATTGTATATTTCTTTCTATTTAGTGAGTCTAATTTTGTATAGTCGTTCTAGTTGTGTTCTAGGGATCTGGGTTAAGGCTTAACAATTCTCGTATTGTGTAAGTGTTGTCTCTGAACCTCACGAAATAGTGTGACTTTTATTTAAGTAAGTTGAGTGAGTTTTGTGCAGAAATTGATTGTGCAGTGTTTTTATTGTTGGTTTAGGTTTTAAGCAAAAGAAGAAGTCCTAAATTCTGATAAGCGGTTGGTACTGGTGTACTTTAATTTGGAGCATTGTAATAAAGTAATCGTTTACACTTACACTGAAAAACCCTTGGATGCTGAAGTTGAAGTATAGTGTCTTTTGCCAAGACTTGTCAGCGGAGGCTGAATCCAGATTTGAACTCATAGCGTGTTCTTAGATTTAGATCTGAGACTGTTGTTTTGCGTTGCGCGCAGTCCGATGAAGAGGTTTGCATGCAACGTAGTAGTAACGGTGTCTTCTAATCTGAAGTTTGTGCTGGCAAACCTGTTTTATTTCAAAAAATAGCAAAAGTGATAATCAGTGTAAATCCGGTATCTTAAGAGTCACTTAAAAAAAGGTCACACTTATGACCTCAAAAGTATATTGCCCATCTTCAACACTTCATGACTCCGGGTGCACACCGAGTTCATGTAACTGTTGAAAAGAGGAGGGGCCAAGAAGGAGAGTCGATTTGATCTCTGTAGAAATAATTGTGACTCTTTTGATCAGAAGGAACAAATTTTGGGAAAACAAAAGTTACAGTAAGTGGTTGAACTTTAAGTCTAAAACCCGATCATTAAACACAGGGAAAGCGTCAGAAATAACGTGACGTAGTGTAAATAAAACCCAGTTGTTGTAAACAATAGGAAGCGTGTAATGATATTATGGCTTCATACTAACCATACTAATGCCATGATTGCATTTTTAATGTATATTTACTATAAGATCATAGGAGTGTGCCTATTTTTTAGTAACCTGTATGTATTAAGTGTGTAACATGTTTTAATCTATATTCTTTCTAGTTGATAACGTTCATTTCCCACAGAGACAGGGAATTTGCAGAAGGGCCTGACTCAGGACAGGAGCAGAGAGCAATAACACCATGGTATGATAACATGTGGCCGGTGCAGGCCGGAAGTGTGCTTCTTTGTGTTGCAGGAGGCAGCGTGGAAGAAGAGAATGTCAGTTCGCTCTGATGTCCGGAGGCATCTGTATCCTTGTGTATTTATTTTGTGTTTCCAAGCAAACGAAGGAAGCACTTATTATCCCATCATATATATTAACTTGCGAGTGATAGTAATGATTGACATTTAGGTCATGATAATTGAACCCAACTCTAACGAAAAGTCATATTTGGTCGGCAAGTTTGTAGAAATTGTACTGATGTGTGTGCTGTTTGCAAGTATAACATTATTTTCACAGGCGACCTGAGAGACGGGTTGGATCTGACAAAAAGGCAACCACATATCGGTTTGGGTTTGAATAATTGGTGATTAAGATTTATGTAAGCAGACATAATGTATCGAGGCATTTAATACAAATTTAGCAAGATAATTGGTTCTACATTTGCATTTAAAAGGTTTACATTGGTTTAGTGTCAAAGTGTGGTTGAGTTTAGCCAGAAGTAACTGTATGATATGATTTTGATGCAGGTGTTTGAAGGAGTTTGTGTTTGGATAGGAACGACAGGTTCACCTTACACACCCCACTTTGCCTTTGCATTTATTTCATTTTGCATCATTTTCATTTGTACATTTATGAGTGTTTTCATTTTATATTTGCTTTTAATTTTATATTTAGCTCTATTTACTTATTATTTACATTTATTATTTAAAATGTTTCTTCCTCTTTTATAGTTGATAAGTTTTATACATTTTTAACTTCATAGGATGTGTTAAGGTTTTTATATATTTAGTTTTGTTATTCTAGTTTTTGTTATTTTATGCATTTAATATTTTGTTATTTTTTATATTTGTACATTGCCTTTTTTATTGCCATAACACTGAGGTCCGACATCAGTGGCAAATACCAAGTTGAGCGGTAAAGTCAGGATTTGTTCCCGCGGCTCATAACCACTGATGGTTCACATTTTGTTTCCATAAGCGCGACAAATGTACAGAGATTGATTAGGACTTAGTGGGAGGCCATTTTTGTATACCTATTTCTATATTTACCTAGTTTTTAACATTTCATTTTCATGTTTTTATATTTATTTTTTCTATTTACTATTATTTTTAGTATCGTTTTTATTATTACTATTTTTTGATTATTATTACTATTATTATTATTATTTTTGTTATTATTACTATTATTATTATTTTTATTTTTATTATCCTTATTTTATTCTTATTTTTTATTCATTTTTTGGTCCAGTCAGTTTTCAGCCTCTTGTGATTTTGCATTTATATTCTAATTCATAGTGCTTATCTTTCATGGCTTTATATATCTGAATTTGAATTCATAACTTTGCAGGTCCGGACTCACAAGATGCATGGAGCAGGTTTTAATACTTGGTTGTCTTGTGGGGAGGTCCTGTCATTTTATGTTTTGTGTGTTGCTTATTGCAGGTATGTTTAGGTCGGAGGAAGGTTTTAAGCTCTACGTCAGAAGCCGATATGCCTGAAGTATACAAGGATGAATATGTTTTGGTCTTATTGGGGGTTCTTGCTTAGCATTTTTCAGTAACATTACTTTTAATCTTGATTAAAATATGGGAAGCGGGTGAACTGTATTCTGTCTTAAGCTAGTTAAGATCGCAAATAATGAGGGTTACCATCCAGTTAGATTTGAATTTTATGGGAAATGTCATTGTGCATAAAAGTATGACTTAGCATGCTTCTCCTCGGACGCCGTTGACTCTACACGCCATTCTATTCCGACATGGAGGTTCGTAAGGACATCTTGATGGCTGTGGGTATATTAATCCCGATGGCTCATCCAAGATGGTCCAGTCATGTCCCTTATAGATCCGAGGCACCTGGAGGTGTTTCGACGTCCTGAGTGTGAAGATTGTTCTTTTTTGCTTATGGGCATTTCTCTTAATAGGTGAATGTGGTTTTCCTGAGAATTGAAATACTTATTTTTTTATGTTTTTGTGGTGTTTGTATTTTCTTGTATGTACATTTTCTGACTTGGACCAATAATAATATAATTTGCAGGAGAAACTGAATTGGTGGCCATAATCTTTTACCGTCCCTGGATAATTGGCAATAGTCTGGGATCGGACGTTTGGTTATGGTGCCCCCTCTTATACGCCCTTAGTACTTGATGCATGTGTTTTATTGGTAGCAGTATTTACCCGATTGGGTGATTAAGTGAATCTAATGACCACATGCCTCAGTATTTTGGGGTCACTGAGAGGGGGGTCATTTTATTCCATCACAATGACCCGTGTACTGTTGAATTAAGTGTTGAATATTGTTATGAAATGTAGATTCTGTGTGTCCTTCCACATAGGAAGTTAATCTTGTTGAGAGTTTATTGGGACTTAGCTTTGATTGATCTTAACTTGATTCTAATTGGGTTTTATTTAAGGTTACATTTACTTTTAACTTGGGTGAAACTACTACGTGTTTCAAAAGGGTGGCGTGATGGGGAATTATAGAGTTAATTCGGCCCTCACACATGGCCTTATCATATCGTACTACCAAAACAGTACAATTTGGCCTTCTATGACTTGTGGCATAGAATTCACGTGGCACACTGCCAGTGGTAGATGCTTAGTGCCTACGTGGCACCAGGTTTACTTAACTCTCTTGATGCGGAAGGATGGACAGATTTGAATGTTAGGACTGTGCTACTGTACTGTGCTTTGAGCTCATGTCTCGGGTCTCGCAACGATGGCAATAAAACTTCTCCTGCATAAGACATCCGACTGCTGCCCATTCTTCCCGACCTTTCTACCATCGTTTTGTAGGAATTCTCTTACAGTAAGTTTCTTGTCCCTTGTTCCAATACATGGGACTCACGGGCTGTAATCTAAAGTGTGACCGGATTATTATTTACTGTGCCCTTACATTTGCTGAATCCGTGGTGAATTGGATCGGGAAAGCAGTAACTTATGTAATGTTTGCATTTCTCTATTGAAATATGGAGATTTTGTTCCCATAATAAATGAGTAAGTACATTTTAAAAAGTAAGTAAATTAGACTATATTAAGCATTAGAGCTGCATATTTTTTTGGGGGGGAAATGTGTGGAGGTCTAATCTCGGGTTGGATGGTTTAATGAAGAACCCATGGAGAGATTACAGTTTGTTGGTTGCAAAGAATATTGGCCTGCCTAAAGGCTTCTTTTATGTGGTTTGGGGGATAGTTGAACAACCTGAACCGATCCGTACCAGGAAGGGGGTCCCAGCCCCTCTACACCAGGACGGGTACACTCTTCTGTGCATTGATTGGATCAGTGAGACAATGGGGAAAACACACACTCGAGCAAATACAAAAGGCCTAAAAAGACAAACACACATTTGTCATGAAGCACTAACCTTTTTTGGCGATAAGCGGTTATATTCCATGAGAATAGCAATTTTAAAAATGTCTAGCAAAACTATTCGCTTGGGCACTGTCATTAAGAGATGCATTTAATTGTCGTCTTTATGATGATATTTGCTAATAACAATCACTGAAAATGCAATTTAGATTCAGTTGCTCTTGCACAGCTTTATTATGTATTATTATTTAATCGCAGCACTTATACTTTGTGCTATCGCTTTCCCGGCGACAAGACCAAGCATTACAGTAGCTCCCCCGGATTCCTCCCTCAGCCCGCGCGCCCTCGTGCACCACCTGCACAGCCTCTGCAATCCCATCAAAGCCCCTGGACATATACTCTCCGTGCCCCTTCCCTGGAGAATGCGGGTTTCTTCAAATTCATGGGCTGATATGAGGGTAATACAATAGGCAGCAGTAAAAAAAAAACTCCCAGCGTACCGTGGCAGTAATATTCAGTATTGGTATTGAGCCAGGCAAGCCGTCCCCACTGCTACATCTGCTCTAATTGTGCTAAATTAAATGAGTGCTGTTAAATGATACGAGTTGTGCCTGGCCTCCGAATGGATCGCTGCCAGTTTTTTGGTAGCGAGAGCAGATTTTTCCCCCCAGTGCGTCATTTAGTTGAGTGTTTTTGGCTGGATAAAAATTCGACATGAGAGGAGAAAAGGCATTGTCTTGTTTGATCTTGTTTTGTGTTTTACCTCGTCTTTGGTGCGCCAGATTGGTACAGATGTTCAGAGAGAGAGAGAGAGAGAGTGCATGCTGGGGTCTTGATGCAGCACGCTTCAAGGCTCCCTGTCATACACCCACTGTAATATTTGCATACGGGCTATTTTAAGTATATTAGGGATTTTGTGATGTGCCATTTCGTGTCGTTATTCCACTCCCACTGATTTGTTTATGCACTTTCGAAGAAACAAATTTAATGCATGCTGTTGCTTGCGGTTATAGAGCGGTTGCTTGGTGACATGAACTTTGGAGGTTTTATCCCAAAGTCTTTCACCATCTTTATGGTTGTTGTTGTTTGCCCTATAAACGTCTGTGTGTACAAAGTATGAAAGATGATTGTGTGAGACTTTGTGATTAGACTTTGGTTTTTTTGCAAGATTTTAGTTTGTGTGTACTCGAAGTCCTGGGTTATCTTCTCTTTTTTTGCAAAAAATTCTAAATTGCAACTTCTGATGTGTGGGTGAATGAGTAATAATTCATTTTTAGCGACCAATAGAGGTAGGAAAGGGCCCTCATGACAAAACCGGCGGTTTAGTGGGTAAGGCTGTTCTAATTCTAGCACTGTGGGTTTAAGTCCCAACTTTTCATCCTATGTCTCGTCTGAACTGTCTTGTCCAATAAAGCCTATCGGTCAACATTCCTAAAATTAGGAAATATCAAGAAAGGGCTCTTATGTGATCTTTCTCCAATGATTTAAAAGAGAGGAAAAAATAAAATGTGCTGCAGGTGTGTTGGACTCTTGTGCCTCTTCAGTGTTCCAGAAGAAGAGGCACATTGCATAAGATATTACTATATGCGGTGAGTACATGGAGATAAAGTAATACTGTATTTCAGTTCGATACAGCCCAGTCCAGATTGCTATGTTTCTGGCACTTTTTCTTTGAGGCAAGTGGGAATGTGCATATTCAGGTAGAGCTGGGTCCACTGTTAAAAGGTAGTAATGAAAGAGAGGAGTTACTACTTAAGATACTGGCAGTACTCGGAATTGAAAACAAAAAGCCAGTAAGGAGAATAAAATACAAATGTAAATCTAAAGTTTAAACAAAATCTATGTTTCAGTTCTCATGCCTGGTTCTAACTAAATCTGTCTGTAAAGTAAGTATTTTGCTGACACACGTTCTCAAACATTCTGTATGAGTAACAAAGTTGATAAACAATAAGCCTATGATTCCATCCCCATAACTGTAGTGTTTCCCCATCCTTTCTGCTGAGGCTGGTACATGCAGATTACCTCTCTATCTGCATTTACACCTGTCTGTTAAATAACTCTTGAGTTTGTTTTTGTCGTGAGAATCTCCTTGAAAGCTGTGAGCTGCCTATTTATTTGTCAGCATTCATCCTCCGGCGTATTCCAATCAATACGCCATAAGGTTTTAATTAATGCGCTGACAGCCTCTGTATGTTTTCTCCGAGATAAAGACAAGCAGAAAACAGAGGCGCTGTTTTCATTCGCTTGCATTGTTTGTGCAGACGATTGCATTCTTTCTCTGCAGAGAAGTCCATAATGCAGCTGGCTTAGGAGTTGGTTTACAATAGAATACAATGCAAAGTTAACAACGGGAACTATTTGTAATTTAACACTATAAAACTGATAATAGGTATGGCCAGAGAGTCTGTTTTTTGTTTGGTGCAACAGAATATGATAATTCCTTTGACGTTGTACTTGATTGATTCACAAAACTGACTTATTATTCTTACGGCTTAAAAGTCATTTCTATTGGCCAAACTATTGGCCATGTTTTTATACATATACTGTCGCCACTTTGGGTCATTTTTATGAAAAAATAATTGGACACTTCACTGATCATGAAGATGTTGATCTTTGATCGTTTTTGTTTCCATCCATCCATCCATCCATCCATCCATCCATTTTCTTCCGCTTTATCCGGGGCCGGGTCGCGGAGGCAGCAGTCTCAGCAGAGATGCCCAGACTTCCCGATCCACGCACACCTCCTCCAGCTGTTCTGGGGGACCCCGAGGCGACACCAGGCCAGCTCGGAGACATAGTCCCACCAGCGTGTCCTGGGCCTTCCACGAGGCCTCCTCCCAATGGGACATGCCTGGAGTACCTCCCGAGGGAGGCGACCAGGAGGCATCCGGAACAGATGCCCTAGCCACCTCAGCTGGCTCCTTTCGACGTGAAGGAGCAGCGACTCTACCCCGAGCTCCTCCCGGGTAACTGAGCTCCTCACCCGATCACGGAGGGGGCGCCCAGCCACCCTGCGAAGGAAACTCATTTCGGCCGCTTGTATTCACGATCTTGTTCTTTCGGCCATTACCCAAATCTCATGACCATAGGTGAGGGTGGGAACGTAGATCGATCGGTAAATCGAGAGCTTTGCCCCCTGACTCAGCTCCCTCTTCACCACAACAGTCCGATACAGCGACCGCATCACTGCTGACGCTGCACCGATCCGTCTATCGATCTCACGCTCCATCCGTCCCTCACTTGTTTCATGTCCTACAAATAATAAAGACATTAGCCATGAAGTAATCTCCAAGTAATACAGACGGCATCTTTGAAATTCCTCATTTCCGAAATAAGTGTTAGGTCACTTTGCTCATGCGGAGCAAGCCTCAAACAAGTGTGAACGGCTGGAAGTTGGGGCATGGTTGGAACAGGTTAAATGAGGCAGAACTGTAGAAATATTTGCGTGAGGGGAATCAAAGTCTAAAAGCATCTTAATTGATCATATGTCCTTTTGTGTATGCATGTTAAGTAGTATAAACCATGCGACTTCCCGATTACATCTGTTTGACTCGATTCTACCAAAGTTCTGACTACTCCTCTAAAGGCAACATGTTTGCACTGCAGAGGTAAGTCTTTACTGACAATAATGATGTTTTAGCAGGTGTAGACCCTCCTCAGTGAGTGTAAGCTGCTGTGGACGTTAGCACTAGCTGCGTTAGCATTAGCAAATATGTTGTGATTAGCCTATTTATGCAATCATGACTGTACCACAGGGATGGTATGGTCTTAGAGCATGACCCAATATGATAAATGACAATGTTAGAGTGTGATTCTCCTGTCAGTCATGCAAATATTTTTTACAGTTCTGGCTCATTGACGCCTGTCCCAAACATGTCCCTAAGTTTCTCTTGCTCATGCTCTTGCGCATGTGCAAAGTGACCCAACACGTATTTCGGAAATTAGGAATTGCCCATATATGATCATGTTCAAAGCAGTCAGAGGGGGGAAACACCATTACTTTAACAAAATGCTGAATCATCCATATTTTTTTTACAGACATGGAGAAGAACAAAGTGGTTCAACAGCCCATAGCCTAAAATCTTTAAAAACTGACAATGCTAACCAGAAAACTAACGTTAGCTCCACGCTACATATGCTAACATTAGCGACGAGTGCCGTTTTTCTCTTCTCCTGAATACGTTGCAGTGAAAAAAATTATATATTGGCTTGACTTTATTGGTGTGTGATAAATATGTTTATAGTCCGCCAGAAAACGGCTATAAAGAGTGAACAATTGTGATTCCCATTAGAGGTTTTCTTCCCCCATGCCCCTTTGTATGATGCGTCCTGGATGAAGGAGAAGCGCCGGTTACTGAGGGCTGCTCCGGGACAACGAATGGAAAAAATGTCCAACGCACTCTCCCGCCAAGTAAGTAAATAAATGAAATAAAATTATATTAATTACGTAACATGAGTCCACACACACAAATTGCATCGTTGCACCTGTGATTTATTCTGAACAGTGCACTGCTGGCGAGTGTTTGGGCAGAAGTTGGGGGGTTGGAGACCTTGCTCAAGGGCACCTAATTAGCAGCTGGGGGCAGACGACTACTTGCTCTCCTCCTGCACTCGGAGAAGTTCAATCCGCTGACCTTCCGCTCACCATCTTGCTTCGCTAACCTTGGGGGTACATCTGTCCTCCATTATATAAAACAAGAAGCAGCAGCGTGAACCAAAAGCAACGCCGCATTAGCACATGAAGGTGTTTTATTTATATATCTCCCGCTGTATTCCAGACAACAAACCAAGACAGTTTTTTATCTTTTTAATCGCACATCCTAATAACCTCAATGATCCACGCAGTTGTTTCTCATTTATTATTGCATATCGATTTTCATCATCACTGCTTAACCGCACGTCCACCCCCTGTACCTCTCATAAATTATTCTGCTCTCACACACAGCACACTCTCCAGCTGATGTTGCATCTCCCGATCGATCGAGTGCCCGGAGTGTATGAAGAATGGCTTGCTTTCATTTTCACTATATCACAACCAACAGTGCTGTGGTATTATTGTGGGTAATATGTTGTTCACTAAGAGCTGCGAAAACATGTCCGAGTATTCTGGTTTCCCTCCCATTAACCGAAAACATAAGCGATTGGTCAAGATCTAGAGATGGGAGTAATGAAATTGTAGTCTGTGCCCTTCCATATTAAATGAAACTTGACTTGAAGTTTGTAGATATTGACATTTTTGTCAATTTCAGCACAAGGAAACCAATTGTTCCTTGCTATCTTTGAAATTAGCCACAGTGCCAAAAAGGTAATCAGAAAACTGAGGAAAGAATTGGTGGAACTTTGCGCAACTCTGAAGACTGTTTAGACTTGTACCTACACTGAATATTATTTAAAATCAGACTTTTAACAGTTTGTAAATCAAATAAACAGACAAGACCATTATTTCATGTGTCATTAGTAAAGAAAAGATTTCGCTATTCATGTTGACACTTCACTAATTACACTCAGCAAAATAGTATTTGAGAGAAATAGGTCTATTATGTACAGTACTCTGTAGAAAAATGTTTTGAGTTCACGCCATGACGCCTTTGCATTGAAATGTTTGTTGAGAGCATATTCAAATCAGATGAGGTATGAACATACTAATAACTTTATCTTTTTCTGTGGGAATAATACATACCTTTAAAATGCATGACATGACAAGCAATTCTGTAACAATTAATTCAGAATACAGAATTAGAAATCAAACAAAATGGATGACATGTCTATACTCTACATACCAGGATATATAAATGTAACTTGTAAGCTGCTTGGCCCAATTTGTTGTCACTAAACCAGTTCTCCTGGAATTTTTTTTTTTTTTATACCGAACTGATCTAAACTGAACTCAATTACACTGTACTGAGCTTACTGTGTCTGTGTCTTTCTCATTTCCTCTTGTGCTCTCAGGATCTTTATCTCTGGAGGCAAGGTTTTAAAGCATTAACGTCTTGGGAGATGGAGGTAGAGATAGATTTTGTTGGGATAGCCCCCAAAGCCCCACGTACAAGTTTTGTTTTTTGTTTTATTGTAAATGAATCCATTCTAAAATTAAAATAAGACATAATAATCACAAAGTCCACATCACAGCTCAACACTGAGCACCGCGCACCAGAAACGTATACAATTATACAAGTATAAAAAAGCACAAGATTAAAAAAAACAGTCAAATATAACGTGACCTGAAGTCTTTTTTATTTAGCGGTGGTGATCGTGTGTTTTTTATTTTAGTTTTTATTTACTTACTCTCACAGAAATAGAGATGGGAAATGTGCAAACAAAAAAACAAATAAAAAGACACACATTACGGTTCCATCAATTTGCATGTTATAAAGTCTCAAAGAAAATCGAATGAAGTAACTGATGCTTGTGCTTCTTCTGAAAGTTCACACTTCACTGTGACCGGGTAAAAACCTTCTGTCACTCTCTCAGAGCATAGCAACGGGGGATGATGGGGAGTAGGTGAGTGTGTGTTCGGACTGAATCACAATATGACAATTTCTCAAAAATTGGCATATTGTCCCAGGGACCAGATGAAAATTTGACTCTCATATCTTGGACCTTCTTGTTGAAGAAACAAATGTGAACAAAATTATCACAGTTTTCGGTATTATCGCGGTATTTTTTTTAAAAGTATGTTGTGTATGTTCAGAAAACATTGATAGTCCTACAGAAACTGGTGTTGTTGATCGTTTTGAGGGTATTACATGTACTCATTATAGCGCCAGAAACATGTTCTAATATGTCCGGACAACTAAATAAACCTTCTATAGATTTGGGAAAATGTCTTCAAACAGTAATCATTGTTAAATTCATAATCATGCGGCGAGAGTGAATCTATTGCAATTTGCCCCCTGGGAGCCCTGTAATGTATTGTACCATTTTAATATAGAGGTACTGTATCTGCAACACGGCTTATATGCTGGGCGCTGTAGCTGCACTATGGGGCGACTCGTTGCATTCTCCCTCAACCCAAAGCCCCCACATCACATTAACTTACCTTGCATTGGCTATATAGTTGTGGGTGACAGTCACGCAGATGAGTCATGAGGTTCGAAGTATTGCTGCCTTTAGTAGACAATTTTCTTCCTGCACGTTCTGCAAATATGCAAGTATGGAGTGAATGTAAAATGCTCTCATGTAAAGCGCATTGTGACCATGTCTGTGAAAGGCGCTATAGAAATAAAGATCTTCTTCAAATGGATAACTGTCTTCCATCAACTGTCCCTCACCATTCTTAACCCTTTATTGATCATGTGACTATTTTTGGTAATTTCCACACACTTTACATATGGCCTCCCTTCTGCACATCAGTAAGGTAAAGAAGCATGTAGTCCTCACTCAGCCAATCAGAAGAGATCACCCTACATCACAGATCCTATGGCATTTGACCAATCAGCAGAGACTGGTCGCACTCTACCTTTGGTGAATAATTGTGCTGAGTGATGATATATGTGTTGGTTTTGGAGGACGTAGTGAAATAAGTGAAATTACAGCAGGAAAAAGTCAGGCACCATATTTGACCATGGTTCACGTAAACCAAAAGTTAATTAGGCCCGAGCCAGGACAAAGTCCTGGTAAGGGACTTTTGTTCTCCCCCGGTTTCTTGTTATTATTATTATTATTATTATTATTAGGCCCGAGCCAGGACAAAGTCCTGGTAAGGGACTTTTGTTCTCCCCCGGTTTCTTGTTATTAGGCCCGAGCCAGGACAAAGTCCTGGTAAGGGACTTTTGTTCTCCCCCGGTTTCTTGTTATTATTATTATTATTATTATTATTATTCGCCCCCTAAGATCCTGTTTTTCAGTGCCTTCCCGTGCAAAAGTACACGCAGAAATTGGCACAGTGATCAGAGTCGGCGAAAATTGCATGTCAGTGGGCGACATGCGCACGCCCAAAACAAAATGGCTCCACAGCGCCCCCTCAAAGTTGACCCCCATTCAAAAAGAACATGCGTTTTTGGGCGTAGGCCCAAATCCTTGGGTACAGTGAAAGGGCACATCAGGACAAACCAAAAACTCCATTGGAGCGCCACGCCTGGACGCACAGGGAGTCGGCCATTTTGACTTGCAATTGGAAAACCGGCTGGACTCAACTTATGTTTTAACGAACTCGTCCCTGGTTTTTCAGCTAAATCCACTCATACATGGTTTAACAGACTCTAGAGACATGGGGCTAAAAAGTGATGCCAGCTTTTTTACATTGAACCTCCGGTTTTCAAATAGCGCCCCCACAAAAAACATGCTTTTTCCCCATACCTTGGACAACCCCTCGCACGTATGCGCTCTATCTAATCTGGATCATATTTGGCTGACATAAGGCCTCTTATGGTCTGAATTCATAGAGCTCAATAACTGCACGGTGCTCACCACTATAGCGCCCCCTATCTATACCTTGAACATTTTAGTTTGTACGATTTATATGAAACGTTGCAGGTATATTTTACACATTCAAACAAACACAAAAATATATTACATGTATTTGATATTTCCGAAGATGTGGGCGTGGCAAGGGCGCACAAGAAGTCGGCCATTTTAACTTTTAATTGGGAATCCGTCTGGACTCATCTTATGTATTAATGATCTAGTCCCTGCTTTTTCAACAGAATAAAATCACACCTGATTTAACAGACTTTAGAGACATGGGGCTACAAAAAACATCCAGCTTTTTTTTCATTCAACATCTGGTCTTAACCTCTTAACTCCCACCTGAACTGAGCACATTTTCGTGGTATTTTTGGTGCTTTTTGGGCACTTACGTCTCATTTTTTTAACTGCGTTTTTATCGCTATTTTGACGCTTTTTTTCAAGAAGCTTTAAGATATGGGTCAAGTCAAACTGGAGAAAATGTGCTCGGTTAAAGTGGGGTTAAGAGATTATAATGCCACCAACATCCCTTTTTGCTGTACACTTCACAACACCTCGCAGGCATGCGCTCTATCCAATCTGGATCATATTTGGCTGACATAAGGCCACTTATGGTATGAATCCATAGAGCTCAATAAATGCACGGTGCTCACTACTATAGCGCCCCCTATCTATACCTTGAAAATTTTAGTTTGTACGATTTATATGAAACGTTGCAGATATATTCTACACATTGAAACAAACACACAAATATATTACATGTGTATGATATTTTCTAAGATGTGCTTGTGGCAAGGCTAAATGTCCCAGAGACTGCATAATATCCTTCATAATTCTCACATACCTTGTCAGATTGAGTTGAAAATGTAATCACTTATGAACTTGATGAAAATGAATCCATGTTCATGACAATAGACATGGTTCATGCTATAGCACACGCCAAAACAGCGATAAAGCCAGTGTGAATTGTCTGGGTGGTCCCACCCCCATTTGAACGAAAGTGAAAACAAAAAATATTTTCTGATTCCCCATGCCATACTGATCCAAAAAGTCAATTACAACATGCCTCTATCTTGCTTCATTCACTTTATAATTAGGCCCGAGCCAGGACAAAGTCCTGGTAAGGGACTTTTGTTCTCCCCCGGTTTCTTGTTATTATTATTATTATTATTATTATTATTATTCGCCCCTAAGATCCTGTTTTTCAGTGCCTTCCCGTGCAAAAGTACACGCAGAAATTGGCACAGTGATCAGAGTCGGCGAAAATTGCATGTCAGTGGGCGACATGCGCACGCCCAAAACAAAATGGCTCCACAGCGCCCCCTCAAAGTTGACCCCCATTCAAAAAGAACATGCGTTTTTGGGCGTAGGCCCAAATCCTTGGGTACAGTGAAAGGGCACATCAGGACAAACCAAAAACTCCATTGGAGCGCCACGCCTGGACGCACAGGGAGTCGGCCATTTTGACTTGCAATTGGAAAACCGGCTGGACTCAACTTATGTTTTAACGAACTCGTCCCTGGTTTTTCAGCTAAATCCACTCATACATGGTTTAACAGACTCTAGAGACATGGGGCTAAAAAGTGATGCCAGCTTTTTTACATTGAACCTCCGGTTTTCAAATAGCGCCCCCACAAAAAACATGCTTTTTCCCCATACCTTGGACAACCCCTCGCACGTATGCGCTCTATCTAATCTGGATCATATTTGGCTGACATAAGGCCTCTTATGGTCTGAATTCATAGAGCTCAATAACTGCACGGTGCTCACCACTATAGCGCCCCCTATCTATACCTTGAACATTTTAGTTTGTACGATTTATATGAAACGTTGCAGGTATATTTTACACATTCAAACAAACACAAAAATATATTACATGTATTTGATATTTCCGAAGATGTGGGCGTGGCAAGGGCGCACAAGAAGTCGGCCATTTTAACTTTTAATTGGGAATCCGTCTGGACTCATCTTATGTATTAATGATCTAGTCCCTGCTTTTTCAACAGAATAAAATCACACCTGATTTAACAGACTTTAGAGACATGGGGCTACAAAAAACATCCAGCTTTTTTTTCATTCAACATCTGGTCTTAACCTCTTAACTCCCACCTGAACTGAGCACATTTTCGTGGTATTTTTGGTGCTTTTTGGGCACTTACGTCTCATTTTTTTAACTGCGTTTTTATCGCTATTTTGACGCTTTTTTTCAAGAAGCTTTAAGATATGGGTCAAGTCAAACTGGAGAAAATGTGCTCGGTTAAAGTGGGGTTAAGAGATTATAATGCCACCAACATCCCTTTTTGCTGTACACTTCACAACACCTCGCAGGCATGCGCTCTATCCAATCTGGATCATATTTGGCTGACATAAGGCCACTTATGGTATGAATCCATAGAGCTCAATAAATGCACGGTGCTCACTACTATAGCGCCCCCTATCTATACCTTGAAAATTTTAGTTTGTACGATTTATATGAAACGTTGCAGATATATTCTACACATTGAAACAAACACACAAATATATTACATGTGTATGATATTTCTAAGATGTGCTTGTGGCAAGGCTAAATGTCCCAGAGACTGCATAATATCCTTCATAATTCTCACATACCTTGTCAGATTGAGTTGAAAATGTAATCACTTATGAACTTGATGAAAATGAATCCATGTTCATGACAATAGACATGGTTCATGCTATAGCACACGCCAAAACAGCGATAAAGCCAGTGTGAATTGTCTGGGTGGTCCCACCCCCATTTGAACGAAAGTGAAAACAAAAAATATTTTCTGATTCCCCATGCCATACTGATCCAAAAAGTCAATTACAACATGCCTCTATCTTGCTTCATTCACTTTATAATTAGGCCCGAGCCAGGACAAAGTCCTGGTAAGGGACTTTTGTTCTCCCCCGGTTTCTTGTTATTATTATTATTAGGCCCGAGCCAGGACAAAGTCCTGGTAAGGGACTTTTGTTCTCCCCCGGTTTCTTGTTATTATTATTATTATTATTATTATTATTATTATTATTATTCGCCCCCTATGATCCTGTTTTTCAGTGCCTTCCCGTGCAAAAGTACACGCAGAAATTGGCACAGTGATCAGAGTCGGCGAAAATTGCATGTCAGTGGGCGACATGCGCACGCCCAAAACAAAATGGCTCCACAGCGCCCCCTCAAAGTTGACCCCCATTCAAAAAGAACATGCGTTTTTGGGCGTAGGCCCAAATCCTTGGGTACAGTGAAAGGGCACATCAGGACAAACCAAAAACTCCATTGGAGCGCCACGCCCGGACGCACAGGGAGTCGGCCATTTTGACTTGCAATTGGAAAAACGGCTGGACTCAACTTATGTTTTAACGAACTCGTCCCTGGTTTTTCAGCTAAATCAAATCATACATGGTTTAACAGACTCTAGAGACATGGGGCTACAAACTGATGCCAGCTTTTTACATTCAACCTCCGGTTTTCAAATAGCGCCCCCACAAAAAACATGCTTTTTCCCCATACCTTGGACAACCCCTCGCAGGTATGCGCTCTATCTAATCTGGATCATATTTGGCTGACATAAGGCCTCTTATGGTCTGAATTCATAGAGCTCAATAACTGCACGGTGCTCACCACTATAGCGCCCCCTATCTATACCTTGAAAATTTTAGTTTGTACGATTTATATGAAACGTTGCAGGTATATTCTACACATTCAAACAAACACAAAAATATATTACATGTATTTGATATTTTCGAAGATGTGGGCGTGGCAAGGGCGCACAAGAAGTCGGCCATTTTAACTTTTAATTGGGAATCCGTCTGGACTCATCTTATGTATTAATGATCTAGTCCAGGGGTGGCCAAAGTGGGGCCCGCGGGCCAAATTTGGCCCGCCGAAATAATTCTGTTGGCCCGCCAAAGAATGACCTACTTTTGCGCTGTATGGTTAATACCAACTCATTCATTCTCAATGGTAAATATGGATGCAGTACATTTTTGGCCACTAGCGTCAAATCGGGGGCGCTGTTTCACTCCTTTCGCAAAGTTAAGGAAACACTGTTGTGGTGTCTTGGTGTTTATCACAGAGCGTTGTAGCATCAGCTTTCCCAGTTTTCCAAGTTTTATTGCAAAGTTTGTTGACATCAACATAGGTCATGTTAAAAATGTACTTATAAAATAATTGATGCTGAACTGACACTTTCAAAATGATCTAATATGCCATTTTCTTTGAGTTAACAAATGAATGAGGTAAAGTCAATGTAAGTAAAAACAGGTGATTTTTACATTTTACATATTGCTACAATTGTTGATTTTGTTCTACTAAAACTAGGCTTTTGCCATAGTTAACATTTGTTTTATATAGTATGTTATGTGCATAGATATAATCAAATACAAATGTATACCGAAAAATTAAATAAAGTAACTATTATTATTTGCCGTTAAATGTGTTTCACGCTTGACATTGCCGTGTTTGGCCCGCGACCCACAGGCACTTTTTCATTTTGGCCCTCGGAGACAAAAAGTTTGGGCACCCCTGATCTAGTCCCTGCTTTTTCAACAGAATAAGCTCACACCTGCTTTAACGGACTTTAGAGACATGGGGCTACAAAAAACATCCAGCTTTTTTCTCATTCAACATCTGCTCTTAACTTCTTAACTCCCACCTGAACTGAGCACATTTTCGTGGTATTTTTGGTGCTTTTTGGGCACTTACGTCTCATTTTTGTAACTGCGTTTCTATCGCTATTTTGACGCTTTTTTTCAAGAAGCCTTAAGATATGGGTCAAGTCAAACTGGAGAAAATGTGCTCGGTTAAAGTGGGGGTTAAGAGATTATAATGCCACCAACATCCCTTTTTGCTGTACATTTCACAACATCTCGCAGGCATGCGCTCTATCCAAACGTTGCAGATATATTCTACACATTGAAACAAACACACAAATATATTACATGTGTATGATATTTTCTAAGATGTGCTTGTGGCAAGGCTAAATGTCCCAGAGACTGCATAATATCCTTTATAATTCTCATGTACCTTGTCAGATTGAGTTGAAAATGTAATCACTTATGAAGTTGATGAAAATGAATCCATGTTCATGACAATAGACATGGCTCATGCTATAGCACACGCCAAAACAGCGATAAAGCCAGTGTGAATTGTCTGGGTGGTCCCACCCCCATTTGAACAAAAGTGAAAACAAAAAATATTTTCTGATTCCCCATGCCATACTGATCCAAAAAGTCAATTACAACATGCCTCTATCTTGCTTCATTCTCTTTATAATTAGGCCCGAGCCAGGACAAAGTCCTGGTAAGGGACTTTTGTTCTCCCCCGGTTTCTTGTTATTATTATTATTATTATTATTATTATTATTATTATTATTCGCCCCCTATGATCCTGTTTTTCAGTGCCTTCCCGTGCAAAAGTACACGCAGAAATTGGCACAGTGATCAGAGTCGGCGAAAATTGCATGTCAGTGGGCGACATGCGCACGCCCAAAACAAAATGGCTCCACAGCGCCCCCTCAAAGTTGACCCCCATTCAAAAAGAACATGCGTTTTTGGGCGTAGGCCAAATCCTTGGGTACAGTGAAAGGGCACATCAGGACAAACCAAAAACTCCATTGGAGCGCCACGCCCGGACGCACAGGGAGTCGGCCATTTTGACTTGCAATTGGAAAAACGGCTGGACTCAACTTATGTTTTAACGAACTCGTCCCTGGTTTTTCAGCTAAATCAAATCATACTTGGCACAGTGCATCTAGACATCTGACAGTCACATGCGCCTCAGTCAGAGCTTTCCGAAGATGTATAATATGTGGGGGTCAAGTTAACCACTCCACTTATTATGCCTCAGCAAAGTGGCCGAACAGCGCCACCTGCTGGCTTAAGATGGCTTTTAAGTGGCTTGTAAGTGGCCCGCCCATCCTCCGTGAAAATAGCCAGAGTTCTTATTCTGGCACCATGATGGCCTCTGTCAGAGTTTCTCCTGAAAATCGTCCATTTTTCCCAAATTACTCCTTTATTCACAAAAGCCACACTTTTAGACTCCTACATAGTTTTACTACCCCTCTGTTACAGGAAGAAGCTTTAATTTGAACGTTTTGGCTCCAAAATCAGTTTTTTGGAAAGTACAATCACAGGAAGTTCAGATAAGCTGTTTCCTGTCCGTCTCCCGTGTCCCGTGTCTCCCGTGTCCTCGTACTATTTTGGTGTCACCAAAATATTCCGTCATCTATCGAGACTTTTGTGGGGCTGGAGCACCTTCTCAGATCTTTGGGCGCCCAGGGAATTAGCCCTAATTACAAAATGTTTCAATAAATATTGCCTGAACTGTAATTCCGTTTTCTGTGAACACACGAGTGTAACTGTTTCATAAGATTAATATAAAATCCGCGGTGTTGTTGCTTAAGCTTGTATAGCTCCATTAGTAAAGTGCAGGGTTCCCATCCATTAGATTGCTGGTTCAAACCCCACAGTGACTTCTTTTTTTTTCTTTTTATTTGTGACTCAGTACCTACTGGGAAGAACCTGAATCGGCGCCTATGGCCCCACCCTCACTAAAAACGGGGAAATGACCCACACATTGTCCGAGCCTGGACTACATGAGCACATGGCGTTTCATAAGATATTTGTCAGTTCGGTTGTAAAAGTATCTGTGCTTGTCTAGCTCTCTTTATAGAGTGCAGGGTTCCCATCCATTAGATTGCCGGTTCAAACCCCACAGTGACTTCTTTTTTTTTCTTTTTATTTGTGACTCAGTACCTACTGGGAAGAACCTGAATCGGCGCCTATGGCCCCACCCTCACTAAAAACGGGGAAATGACCCACACATTGTCCGAGCCTGGACTACATCAGCACAAGGCGTTTCATAAGATATTTGTCAGTTCGGTTGTAAAAGTATCTGTGCTTGTCTAGCTCTGTTTATAGAGTGCAGGGTTTGCATCCATTAGATTGCCGGTTCAAACCCAACCATGACTTTTTTGTTTTTCTTTTTTTTAATTAATATTTTATTAAATCCTCATTAATAACGAAGAAAGAACAGTTTCAAAATATGTGGAACTACACAGAAAGAAATGTGGGGACACTAGGGAAACACTTGAGGCAAAACTGAGGAGGGTGTCGAAAACAATCAAGAAATGGAGGGGGTGGGGAAAGTGACCTGAAATGACCTCTCTCCTCCAGTGGCATGGTGGGATCTAATTTCACCCTGGTCATTTAGATAATAGTAGTAGCCCACATTAGGCACACCATTACACAGGGTTATAGCTCAGAGATAGTGCGCTGGTCTTTGGTGCAGGAGTTTGCTGGTTCAAACCCAACCATATTTTTTTTTTCTTTTTTGGTTTGGACTGGGCATCTACTGGGAAGAACATAAATCGGCGCCTATGGTCCCAACCTTATTAAAAATGAAGAAAGAACAGTTTAGAAATATGCACAACTACACAGAAAGACATGGGGGGACAGTAAGAAAACAATAGAGGAAGAACTGGGGGAAATGTAGGGCCAAAAATGACCTGAAATGACCTGAAATGACCTCTCTTCCCAAATGCCTTGCTTGGACATATTTTCACACCCGGGGATTTAGACAAAAGTAGCCCATATCAGGTTAACCTTGGGGTCATGTTATAGCTCAGTAATAATGTCCTTGTCTTTGATGTAGGAGGTTGCAAGTTCAAACATGGTATTGACACTTTTATAATGCTTTCTCTTTTCACATGGGCCACTAAAGCTCTGAGCCCGATACAACTCCAGAATGAGCACCAAGTTATGTAGACACAATTATTTATTTAGCCACTTTTCTACCTTTCACTGCCATTTTCCTCTTTACTCGTGCAGATCACTGCTCTTTTTTCTGCAAATACAAGAGTGCACCTCTGTCCAGATGCTGTTTTGCATGCTGGCTTCTCCCGAGTATTGCAGTTCACTGGTCATAGAAGGTATTTCAACTATAGAACGAGTGAAAAGCACCGCTGTGGTGAACGTGAGGCCGGGGCCTAATGCACGTGGGCTGGCATCATAGATACCTGGGGCAAGAGTAAGGTGTGACGAAGGCAAGGCGAGAGTGGGCCGGAGCAAGAGTTAGCAGAGAGCACACAGGTTGTGTGTGAGGCCGAGGGGAGAGCAGGTTTGGGCGAGAGCGGGGGCGGTAGCAAGGGGGGCGGTCGCAAGGGGGGGCAGCGCCAGGGGCGAGGGCCTACATCGCCGCTTGCGGCTTTAATTATTATTATTATTATTATTATTATTATTATTCGCCCCTAAGATCCTGTTTTTCAGTGCCTTCCCGTGCAAAAGTACACGCAGAAATTGGCACAGTGATCAGAGTCGGCGAAAATTGCATGTCAGTGGGCGACATGCGCACGCCCAAACAAAATGGGTCCACAGCGCCCCCTCAAAATTGACCCCCATTCAAAAAGAACATGCGTTTTTGGGCGTAGGCCCAAATCCTTGGGTACAGTGAAAGGGCACATCAGGACAAACCAAAAACTCCATTGGAGCGCCACGCCCGGACGCACAGGGAGTCGGCCATTTTGACTTGCAATTGGAAAACCGGCTGGACTCAACTTATGTTTTAACGAACTCGTCCCTGGTTTTTCAGCTAAATCAAATCATACATGGTTTAACAGACTCTAGAGACATGGGGCTACAAAGTGATGCCAGCTTTTTTACATTGAACCTCCGGTTTTCAAATAGCGCCCCCACAAAAAACATGCTTTTTCCCCATACCTTGGACAACCCCTCGCAGGTATGCGCTCTATCTAATCTGGATCATATTTGGCTGACATAAGGCCTCTTATGGTCTGAATTCATAGAGCTCAATAACTGCACGGTGCTCACCACTATAGCGCCCCCTATCTATACCTTGAAAATTTTAGTTTGTACGATTTATATGAAACGTTGCAGGTATATTCTACACATTCAAACAAACACAAAAATATATTACATGTATTTGATATTTCCGAAGATGTGGGCGTGGCAAGGGCGCACAAGAAGTCGGCCATTTTAACTTTTAATTGGGAATCCGTCTGGACTCATCTTATGTATTAATGATCTAGTCCCTGCTTTTTCAACAGAATAAAATCACACCTGGTTTAACAGACTTTAGAGACATGGGGCTACAAAAAAACATCCAGCTTTTTTTTCATTCAACATCTGGTCTTAACCTCTTAACTCCCACCTGAACTGAGCACATTTTCGTGGTATTTTGGTGCTTTTTGGGCACTTACGTCTCATTTTTTAAACTGCGTTTCTATCGCTATTTTGACGCTTTTTTTCAAGAAGCTTTAAGATATGGGTCAAGTCAAACTGGAGAAAATGTGCTCGGTTAAAGTGGGTTAAGAGATTATAATGCCACCAACATCCCTTTTTGCTGTACACTTCACAACACCTCGCAGGCATGCGCTCTATCCAATCTGGATCATATTTGGCAGACATAAGGCCACTTATGGTATGAATCCATAGAGCTCAATAAATGCACGTTGCTCACTACTATAGCGCCCCCTATCTATACCTTGAAAATTTTAGTTTGTACGATTTATATGAAACGTTGCAGATATATTCTACACATTGAAACAAACACACAAATATATTACATGTGTATGATATTTTCTACGATGTGCTTGTGGCAAGGCTAAATGTCCCAGAGACTGCATAATATCCTTCATAATTCTCACATACCTTGTCAGATTGAGTTGAAAATGTAATCACTTATGAACTTGATGAAAATGAATCCATGTTCATGACAATAGACATGGTTCATGCTATAGCACACGCCAAAACAGCGATAAAGCCAGTGTGAATTGTCTGGGTGGTCCCACCCCCATTTGAACGAAAGTGAAAACAAAAAATATTTTCTGATTCCCCATGCCATACTGATCCAAAAGTCAATTACAACATGCCTCTATCTTGCTTCATTCACTTTATAATTAGGCCCGAGCCAGGACAAAGTCCTGGTAAGGGACTTTTGTTCTCCCCCGGTTTCTTGTTATTATTATTATTATTATTATTAGGCCCGAGCCAGGACAAAGTCCTGGTAAGGGACTTTTGTTCTCCCCCGGTTTCTTGTTATTATTAGGCCCGAGCCAGGACAAAGTCCTGGTAAGGGACTTTTGTTCTCCCCCGGTTTCTTGTTATTATTATTATTATTATTATTATTATTATTATTCGCCCCCTAAGATCCTGTTTTTCAGTGCCTTCCCGTGCAAAAGTACACGCAGAAATTGGCACAGTGATCAGAGTCGGCGAAAATTGCATGTCAGTGGGCGACATGCGCACGCCCAAAACAAAATGGCTCCACAGCGCCCCCTCAAAGTTGACCCCCATTCAAAAAGAACATGCGTTTTTGGCGTAGGCCCAAATCCTTGGGTACAGTGAAAGGGCACATCAGGACAAACCAAAAACTCCATTGGAGCGCCACGCCTGGACGCACAGGGAGTCGGCCATTTTGACTTGCAATTGGAAAACCGGCTGGACTCAACTTATGTTTTAACGAACTCGTCCCTGGTTTTTCAGCTAAATCCACTCATACATGGTTTAACAGACTCTAGAGACATGGGGCTAAAAAGTGATGCCAGCTTTTTTACATTGAACCTCCGGTTTTCAAATAGCGCCCCCACAAAAAACATGCTTTTTCCCCATACCTTGGACAACCCCTCGCACGTATGCGCTCTATCTAATCTGGATCATATTTGGCTGACATAAGGCCTCTTATGGTCTGAATTCATAGAGCTCAATAACTGCACGGTGCTCACCACTATAGCGCCCCCTATCTATACCTTGAACATTTTAGTTTGTACGATTTATATGAAACGTTGCAGGTATATTTTACACATTCAAACAAACACAAAAATATATTACATGTATTTGATATTTCCGAAGATGTGGGCGTGGCAAGGGCGCACAAGAAGTCGGCCATTTTAACTTTTAATTGGGAATCCGTCTGGACTCATCTTATGTATTAATGATCTAGTCCCTGCTTTTTCAACAGAATAAAATCACACCTGATTTAACAGACTTTAGAGACATGGGGCTACAAAAAACATCCAGCTTTTTTTTCATTCAACATCTGGTCTTAACCTCTTAACTCCCACCTGAACTGAGCACATTTTCGTGGTATTTTTGGTGCTTTTTGGGCACTTACGTCTCATTTTTTTAACTGCGTTTTTATCGCTATTTTGACGCTTTTTTCAAGAAGCTTTAAGATATGGGTCAAGTCAAACTGGAGAAAATGTGCTCGGTTAAAGTGGGGTTAAGAGATTATAATGCCACCAACATCCCTTTTTGCTGTACACTTCACAACACCTCGCAGGCATGCGCTCTATCCAATCTGGATCATATTTGGCTGACATAAGGCCACTTATGGTATGAATCCATAGAGCTCAATAAATGCACGGTGCTCACTACTATAGCGCCCCCTATCTATACCTTGAAAATTTTAGTTTGTACGATTTATATGAAACGTTGCAGATATATTCTACACATTGAAACAAACACACAAATATATTACATGTGTATGATATTTTCTAAGATGTGCTTGTGGCAAGGCTAAATGTCCCAGAGACTGCATAATATCCTTCATAATTCTCACATACCTTGTCAGATTGAGTTGAAAATGTAATCACTTATGAACTTGATGAAAATGAATCCATGTTCATGACAATAGACATGGTTCATGCTATAGCACACGCCAAAACAGCGATAAAGCCAGTGTGAATTGTCTGGGTGGTCCCACCCCCATTTGAACGAAAGTGAAAACAAAAAATATTTTCTGATTCCCCATGCCATACTGATCCAAAAAGTCAATTACAACATGCCTCTATCTTGCTTCATTCACTTTATAATTAGGCCCGAGCCAGGACAAAGTCCTGGTAAGGGACTTTTGTTCTCCCCGGTTTCTTGTTATTAGGCCCGAGCCAGGACAAAGTCCTGGTAAGGGACTTTTGTTCTCCCCCGGTTTCTTGTTATTATTATTATTATTATTATATTATTATTATTATTATTCGCCTCCTATGATCCTGTTTTTCAGTGCCTTCCCGTGCAAAAGTACACGCAGAAATTGGCACAGTGATCAGAGACGGCGAAAATTGCATGTCAGTGGGCGACATGCGCACGCCCAAAACAAAATGGCTCCACAGCGCCCCCTCAAAGTGACCCCCATTCAAAAGAACATGCGTTTTTGGGCGTAGGCCCAAATCCTTGGTACAGTGAAAGGGCACATCAGGACAAACCAAAAACTCCATTGGAGCGCCACGCCCGGACGCACAGGGAGTCGGCCATTTTGACTTGCAATTGGAAAACCGGCTGGACTCAACTTATGTTTTAACGAACTCGTCCCTGGTTTTCAGCTAAATCCACTCATACATGGTTTAACAGACTCTAGAGACATGGGGCTAAAAAGTGATGCCAGCTTTTTTACATTGAACCTCCGGTTTTCAAATAGCGCCCCCACAAAAAACATGCTTTTTCCCCATACCTTGGACAACCCCTCGCAGGTATGCGCTCTATCTAATCTGGATCATATTTGGCTGACATAAGGCCACTTATGGTATGAATCCATAGAGCTCAATAAATGCACGGTGCTCACTACTATAGCGCCCCCTATCTATACCTTGAAAATTTTAGTTTGTACGATTTATATGAAACGTTGCAGGTATATTCTACACATTCAAACAAACACAAAAATATATTACATGTATTTGATATTTCCGAAGATGTGGGCGTGGCAAGGGCGCACAAGAAGTCGGCCATTTTAACTTTTAATTGGGAATCCGTCTGGACTCATCTTATGTATTAATGATCTAGTCCCTGCTTTTTCAACAGAATAAAATCACACCTGGTTTAACAGACTTTAGAGACATGGGGCTACAAAAAACATCCAGCTTTTTTTTCATTCAACATCTGGTCTTAACCTCTTAACTCCCACCTGAACTGAGCACATTTTCGTGGTATTTTTGGTGCTTTTTGGGCACTTACGTCTCATTTTTTTAACTGCGTTTCTATCGCTATTTTGACGCTTTTTTCAAGAAGCTTTAAGATATGGGTCAAGTCAAACTGGAGAAAATGTGCTCGGTTAAAGTGGGGTTAAGAGATTATAATGCCACCAACATCCCTTTTTGCTGTACACTTCACAACACCTCGCAGGCATGCGCTCTATCCATCTGGATCATATTTGGCTGACATAAGGCCACTTATGGTATGAATCCATAGAGCTCAATAAATGCACGGTGCTCACTACTATAGCGCCCCCTATCTATACCTTGAAATTTTAGTTTGTACGATTTATATGAACGTTGCAGATATATTCTACACATTGAAACAAACACACAAATATATTACATGTGTATGATATTTTCTACGATGTGCTTGTGGCAAGGCTAAATGTCCCAGAGACTGCATAATATCCTTCATAATTCTCACATACCTTGTCAGATTGAGTTGAAAATGTAATCACTTATGAACTTGATGAAAATGAATCCATGTTCATGACAATAGACATGGTTCATGCTATAGCACACGCCAAAACAGCGATAAAGCCAGTGTGAATTGTCTGGGTGGTCCCACCCCCATTTGAACGAAAGTGAAAACAAAAAATATTTTCTGATTCCCCATGCCATACTGATCCAAAAAGTCAATTACAACATGCCTCTATCTTGCTTCATTCACTTATAATTAGGCCCGAGCCAGGACAAAGTCCTGGTAAGGGACTTTTGTTCTCCCCCGGTTTCTTGTTATTAGGCCGAGCCAGGACAAAGTCCTGGTAAGGGACTTTTGTTCCCCCCGGTTTCTTGTTATTATTATTATTAGGCCCGAGCCAGACAAAGTCCTGGTAAGGGACTTTTGTTCTCCCCCGGTTTCTTGTTATTATTATTATTATTATTATTATTATTATTCGCCCCCTAAGATCCTGTTTTTCAGTGCCTTCCCGTGCAAAAGTACACGCAGAAATTGGCACAGTGATCAGAGTCGGCGAAAATTGCATGTCAGTGGGCGACATGCGCACGCCCAAACAAAATGGGTCCACAGCGCCCCTCAAAATTGACCCCCATTCAAAAAGAACATGCGTTTTTGGGCGTAGCCCAAATCCTTGGGTACAGTGAAAGGGCACATCAGGACAAACCAAAACTCCATTGGAGCGCCACGCCCGGACGCACAGGGAGTCGGCCATTTTGACTTGCAATTGGGAAAACCGGCTGGACTCAACTTATGTTTTAACGAACTCGTCCCTGGTTTTTCAGCTAAATCCACTCATACTTGGCACAGTACATCTAGACATCTGTCAGTCACATGCGCCTCACTCAGAGCTTTCCGAAAATGTATAACATGTGGGGGTCAAGTTAACCACTCCACTTATTATGCCTCAGCAAAGTGGCCAACAGCGCCACTTGCTGGCTTTTAAGAATGCTTTGAGATGGCTTTTTAGATGGCTTTTTAAAGATGGCTTGTAAGTGGCCCGCCCCATCCTTCGTGAAATAGCCAGAGTTTCTTATTTCTGGCAGCATGATGGCCGTTCTGTCAGAGTTTCTCCCGCTGAAAATCGTCCATTTTCCCCCAAATTCGCCTTTATTCACAAAGCCGCACTTTTTTAGACTCCTACAATAGTTTTTACTACCCCTCTGTTACAGGAAGAAGCTTTAATCTGAACGTTTTTTGGCTCCAAATCAATTTTTTTGGAAAGTACAAATCACAGGAAGTTCAGAATAGGCTGTTTTCCTGTCCGTTCTCCCGTGGTATTCCTGTACTATTTTGGTGTCACCAAAAATTTATTCCGTCATCGTAATCGAGACTTTTGTGGGCTGGAGCACCTTCTTCAGATCTTTGGGCAACCCAGGGAATTAGCCCTAATTACAAAATGTTTTCATAAATATTGCCCCTGAACTGTAATTTCGTTTTCTGTGAACACAGCAAGTCTAACTGTTTCATTAGATTAATATAATCCGCAGTGTTGTTTGCTTAAGCTTGTATAGCTCCGTTTAGTACAGTGGCAGGGTTCCCATGCCATTAAAGATTGCCGGTTCAAACCGCCACAGTGTGACTTTCTTTTTTTTTTTTTCTTTTTTTTTTGGGTGACTCAGTACCTACTGGGAAGAACCTGAATCGGCACCTATGGCCACGCCTCAACTAAAAAACGGGGAATCGACCCAACAATGTCGGCCTGGACTACATGAGCGCAAGGCGTTTCATAAAGATTATTTGTCAGTTCGGTGTTAAGGTACCTGGTGCTTGTCTAGCTCTGTTTATAGAGTGCAGGTTTTGCATCATTAGATTGCACGGTTTCAAACCAAACCATGACTTTTTGTTTCTTTTTTTTTTAATTAATATTTTATTAAATCCTCATTATACAAGGAAGAACACTTTTCAAAATATGTGGAACTACACAGAAAGAATGTGGGACACTAGAAACACTTGAGGCAAAACTTTGGGGAGGGTGTCGAAAAACAATCAAGAATGGGGGGGTGGGGGAAAGTGACCTGAAATGACTCTCTCCTCCAGTGGCATGGTGGGATCTAATTTCGACCTGGTCATTTTAGATAATAGTAGTAGCCCACCATTAGGCCACACCGCCATTACACAGAGTTAATAGCTCCAGAGAAGTGTGCTTGGTCTGTGTGGTCAGGAGGTTGCTGGTTCAAACTCACCAGGTTTTTTTTTTCTTTTTTTGCTTTTGGATCTCTGGGCATCTAACTGGAAAGAACATAAATCGGCGCCTATGGTCCCCAACCTTCATTAAAAACGAAGAAAGAACAGTTTGAATATGCATACAACTACACAGAAAGACATGGGGGGACAGTAAGGAAAACAATAGAGGAGAACTGGGGAAAAATGTCGAAAACAATGGAGAAAATGGAGGGGCCCAAAAATGACCTGAAATGACCTCTCTTCCAAAATGCCTTGCTTGGACATATTGTCACACCCCGGGGATTATAGAAAAAAGTATAGCCCGTATTCAGCGTTAACTTGGGGTCATGTTATAGCTCAGTAATAATGTCCTTGCTTTGATGTAGGAGGTTGCCAGTTCAAACATGGTATTGACATTTTACAATGCTTTCTCTTTTCACATGGGCCACTAAGCTCTGAGCAGATAACAACACCAGAATGAGCACCAATTATGTAGACACAATTATTTATTTAGCCACTTTTTTCTACCTTTCACTGCCATTTTTCCTCTTTACTCGGTGGCAGATCACTGCTCTTTTTCTTGCAAATACAAGAGTGCACCTCTGTTCCAGATGCTTGTTTTGGCCTGCTGGCTTCTCCCAGTATTGCAGTTCACTGCGTCATTAGAAGGTATTCAACTATTAGAACGAGTGAAAAGCACCGCTGTGTGTGAACGTGAGGCCTGGGCCTAATGCACGTGGTGCAGCATAGATACCTGGGACAAGAGTAAGGTATGACGAAGCAAGGCGAGATGGGCCAGAGCAAGAGTTAGCAGAGAGCACAACAGGTTTGTGTGTGAGGCTGAGGGGAGAACAGGTTTGGCGAGAGTAGGGGCGGTAGCAAGGGGGGTGGTCGCAAGGGGGCTGCGCCAGGGGCCGAGGCTACATTCGCCGCTTGGGCTTTAATTATTATTATTTATTATTATTATTCGCCCCCTAAGATCCTGTTTTCAGTGCCTTCCCGTGCCAAAAGTCACGCAGAAAATTGGCACAGTGATCAGAGTCGGCGAAAAATTGCCATGTCAGTGGGCGACATGCGCACGCAAAACCAAAACAAAATCAGGCTCCACGGCGCCCCTTCCAAGTTGACCCCCATTCAAAAAGAACATGCGTTTTTGGCGTAGGCACAAATCCTGGGTACAGTTGAAAGGGCACATCAAGGAACAAAACCAAAAAACTCCATTGGAGCGCCACGCCTGGACGCACAGGGAGTCGGGCCATTTACTTGCAATTGGAAAACCGGGCTGGACTCAACTTATGTTTTAACGAACTCGTCCCTGCGTTTTTCAGCTAAATCCACTCATTACATGTTTACAGACCTCTAGAAGACATGGGGGCTAAAAAGTTGATGCCAGCTTTTTTACATTGAACTCCGGTTTCAAATAGCGCCCCCACAAAAAACATGCTTTTTCCCCATACCTTGGACCAACCCCTCGCACGTATGCGCTCTATCTTAATCTGGATCATATTTTGGCTGAATAAGGCCTCTTATTGGTCTGAATTCATTAGAGCTCAATAACTGCACGGTGCTCACCACTATAGCGCCCCCTATCTTACTTTGACATTTTAGTTGTACGATATTATATGAAACGTGCAGGTATATTTTACACATTCAAACAAAACACAAAAAATATATTACATGTATTTGATATTTCCGAAAGATGTGGGCGTGGCAAGGCGCGCACAAGAAGTCGGCCATTATTAACTTTTAACTTGGGAATCCCGTCTGGGACTCATCTTATGTATTAATGAATCTAGTCCCTGCTTTTTCAACAGAATAAAATCACACCTGATTTAACAGACTTTAGAAGACATGGGGCTAACAAAAAACATCCAGTCTTTTTTTTCATTCAAAACATCTGGTCTAACCTCTTTAACTCCCACCTGAACTGAGCACATTTTCGTGGTATTTTGGTTGCTTTTTGGGGCACTTACGTCTCATTTTTCTTAACTGCGTTTTATCGCTATTTTGACGCTTTTTTTCAAGAAGCTTTAAAGATATGGGTCAAGTCCCAAACTGGAGGAAAATGTGCTCGGTAAAGTGGTTAAGAGATTATAATGCCACCAACATCCCTTTGGTGCTGTTACACTTCACAACACCTCGAGCATGCGCTCTATCCAATCTGGATCATATTTGGCTGATCATAAGGCACTTATGGTATGAATCCATAGAGCTCAATAACATGCACGGTGCTCACTACTAATAGCGCCCCCTATCTATACCTGAAAATTTTTAGTTGGTCACGATTTATATTTGAAACGTTGCAGATATATTCTACACATTGAAACAAAACACACAAATATATTACATGTGTATGATATTTTCTTAAGATGTGCTTGTGCAAGGGCATAAAAGTCCCAGGAGACTGCATAATATCCTTCATAATTCTCACATACCTTGTCAGGTTTGAGTTGAAAATGTAATCACTTATTTGAACTTGATTGAAAATGAATCCAGCTTCATGACAATAGACATGGTTCATTGCTTATAGCACACGCCAAAACAGCGATAAAAGCATGTGAATTGTCTGGGTGGTCCCACCCCCATTTGAACGAAAGTGAAAACAAAAAATATTTTCTGATTGCCCCATGCCATACTGATCCAAAAAGCCAATTACAACATGCCTCTATCTTGCTTCATTCACTTTATAATTAGGCCCGAGCAGAGACAAAGTCCTGGTAAGGGACTTTTGTTCTCCCCGGTTTCTTGTTAGGCCACGAGCCAGGAACAAAGTCCTGGTAAGGACTTTTGTTCTCCCCCGGTTTCTTGTTATTATTATTATTATTATTATTATTATTATTATTATTATTATTATTCGCCCCCTAAGATCCTGTTTTTCAGTGCCTTCCCGTGCAAAAGTTACACGCAGAAATTGCACAGTGATCAGAGACGGCGAAAATGCATGTCATAGGTGGCGACCATGCGCCCACGCCCAAAACAAAATGGCTCCACAGCGCCCCCTCAAAAGTTGACCCCCATTCAAAAAAGAACATGGTTTTTGGGCGTAGTCCCAAATCCTTGCGGTTACAGTGAAAGGGCACATCAGGGAACAAACCAAAAAAACTCCATTGGAGCGCCACGGCCCGGACGCACAGGGGAGTCGGCCATTTTGACTTGCAATTGCGAAAACCGGCTGTACCAACTTATGTTTATAACGAACTCGTCCCCTGGTTTTTCAGCTAAATCCACTCATTACATGTTAACAGACTCTAGAGACATGGGGCTAAAAAGTTGATGCCAGCTTTTTTAACATTGAACCTCCGGTTTTCCAAATAGCGCCCCCACAAAAAAACATTGCTTTTTCCCCATACTTGGACAACCCCTCGCAGCGTATGCGCTCTATCTAATCTGGATCATATTTGGCTGACATTAAGCCACTCTATGGTATGAATCCATAGAGCTCCAATAAAATGCACGGTGCTCACTACTATACGCGGCCCCCTATCTATAACTTTGAAAATTTTAGTTTACGATTTATATGAAACGTTGCAGGATATTTCTACACATTCAAACAAACACAAAAATATATTTACATGTATTTGATATTTCCGAAGATGTGGGCGTTGCGGCCCAATGGCGCACAAGAAGTCGGCCATTTTTAACTTTTAATTGGGAATCCGTCTGGACTTCATCTTATGTATTAAGATCTATGCCCATAGCTTTTTTCAACAGAATAAATCAACACCTGGTTTAACAGACTTTAGAGACATGGGGCTACAAAAAACATTCCAGCTTTTTTTTCATTCAACCATCTGGTCTTAAACCTACTAACTCCCACCTGAACTGAGCACATTTTCGTGTGGTATTTTTGGTGTTTTTGGCGGCACTTACGTCTCATTTTGTAACTGCGTTTCTACGCATTTTGACGCTTTTTTTTCAAGAAGCTTTAGATATGGGTCAAGTCAAACTGGAGAAAAGGAAAATGTGCTCGGTTAAAGTGGGGGTTAAGAGATTATAATGCCACAACATCCCTTTTGCTGTACACTTCACAACACCTCGCAGGGCATGCGCTCTATCCAATCTTGATCATATTTGGCTGACATAAGGCCACTTATGGTATGATCCATAGAGCTCACAATAAATGCACGGTGCTCACTACTATAGCGCCCCCTAATCTATACCTTGAAATTTTAGTTTGTACGATTTATATGAAACGTTGCAGATATATTCTACACATTGAAACAAACACACAAATATATTACATGTGTATGATATTTTCTACGATGTGCTTGTGGCAAGGCTAAATGTCCCAGAGACTGCATAATATCTCATAATTCTCATCATACCTTGTCAGATTGAGTTGAAATGTTAATCACTTATGAACTTGATGAAAATGAATCCATGTTCATGACAATTAGACATGGTTCATGCTATAGCCACACGCCAAACAGCGATAAAGCCAGTGTGGAATGTTTCTGGGTGGGTCCCACCCCATTTGAACGAAAGTGAAAACCAAAAAAATATTTTCTGATCCCCCATAGGCCATACTGATCCAAAAAGTCAATTACAACATGCCTCTATCTTGGCTTCATTCACTTTATTAATTAGCCCGAGCCAGGACAAAGTCGGTTAAGGACTTTTTTCTCCCCCGCGTTTCTTGTTATTATTATTTATTATTAATTATTATTATTTATTATTATTCGCCCCCTATTGCTCCTGTTTTTCATGCCTTCCTGTGCAAAAAAAGTACACGCAGAAATTGGCCACAGTGATCAGAGACGGCTGGATAAATTGCATGTACAGTGGGCGACAAATGCGCACGCCCAAAACAAAATGGCTCCACACGCCCCCTCCCCAAAGTTGACCCCCATTCAAAAAGAACATGCGTTTTGGGCGAGGCCCAAATCCTTGGGTACAGTGAAAGGCACATCAGGACAAACCAAAAAACTCCATTGGAGCGCACGCCCGGGGACGCACAGGGAGTCGGCATTTTGACTTGAATTGGAAAACCGGCTGGACTCAACTTATGTTTTTAACAACTCGTCCCTGCGTTTTTCAGCTAAATTCCACTCATACTTGGCCCCACAGTACATCTAGACAATCTGTCAGTCACATGGCCTCAGTCAGAGCTTTCCGAAAATGTATAACATGTGGGGGTCAAGTTAAACCACTCCACTATTATGCCTCAGCAAAGTGGCCGAACAGCACACCTGCTGGCTAAAAGATGGCTTTTAAGTGGCTTGTAGTGGCCCGGCCCATCCTCCGCTGAAAATAGCCAGAGTTCTTATTCTGGCAGATGATGGCCTCTGTCAAGTTCTCCTGAAAATCGCTCCATTTTTCCCAAATCCCCCTTTATCACAAAAGCACACTTTTAGACTCATACATAGTTTTTACTACCCTCCTGTTTACAGCAAAGAAGCTTTAATTTGAACGTTTTTTGACTCCAAAATCAGGCTTTTTTTGGAACAGTTACAGTACAGGAAGTTCAGATTTGGCTGGTTTCCTGTCCGTCTCTCCGTGTATTCCTCGTACTATTTTGGGTGTCACCAAAATATTCCGTCATCTATCGAGACTTTTGTGGGGCTGGAGCACCTTCTCAGAATCTTGGGCGCCCAGGCGAATTAGCCCTAATTACAAAAATGTTTAATAAATATTTGCCTGAACTGTTAATTCCGTTTTCTGTGAACACACGAACTGTAACTGTTTCATAAGATTAATATAAAATCCGGCAGTGTGTGCTTAAGTTGTATAGCTCCATTAGTAAAGTGCAGGGTTCCCCATCCATTAGATTGCTGGTTCAAACCCCACATGACTTCTTTTTTTTCTTTTTATTTGTGACGTCAGTACCTACTGGAAGAACCTGGAATCGGCGGCCTATGGCCCCACCTCACCTAAAAACGGGGAATGACCCACACATTGTCCGAGCCTGGACTACATGAGCAAGGCATTTCATAAGATATTTGTTCAGTTCGGTTGTAAAGTATCTGTGCTTGTCTAGCTCTGTTTATTAGAGTGCAGGTTTGCACCCTTAGATTGCCGGGTTTCAAACCCAAACCGATGACTTTTTGTTTTTCTTTTTTTTAATTTAAGTATTTTATTAAATTCCTCATTAATAACTAAGAAAGAACAGTTCAAAATATGTGGAAACTACCCACAGAAAGAAATGTGGGCACTAGGGAAACACTTAGAGGGCAAAACTGGAGGAGCTGGGTCGAAAAACCAATCAAGCAAATTGGAGGGGGGTGGGGGAAAGACCTGAAATGACCTCTCTCCGCCAGTGGCATGGTGGGATCTAATTTCACCCTGGTCATTTAGCAGAATAGTAGTAGCCACATTAGGCACACCATTTACACAAGTTATAGCTCAGAGAAGTGCCGCTGGTCTTTGTGTGCAGGAGGTTGCTGGTTACAAACCCAACCATTATTTTTTTTCTTTTTTGCGTTTGGACTGGCATCTACTGGAAGAACAAAATCGGCGCCTATGTCCCAACCTTATTAAAATGAAGAAAGAAACAGTTTAGAAATATGCCACAACTACACAGAAAGACATGCGGGGACAGTAGGAAAACAATAGATGAAGAACTGGGGGAAATGGTAGGGCCAAAAAATGACCTTGAAATGACCTCTCTTCCAAATGGCCTTGCTTGGACAATTCACACCCGGGAATTTAAGAAAAAATAGCCCATATCAGTAACCTTGGGCGTCATTATAAGCTCTCAGTAAATAATGTCTGTCTTTGATGTAGCGAGGTTGCAAGTTCAAAACATAGTATTGACACTTTTATAATGCTTTCTCTTTTCACAGGGCCACTAAAGCTCTGAGCCCGATACAACTCCGAATGAAGCACCAAGTTTGTAGACACAATTATTTTATTTTAGCCACTTTCTACCTTTCACTGCCATTTTCCTCTTTACTCGTGCAGATCACTGCTCTTTTTTCTGCAAATAACAAGAGTGCACCTCTGTCCAGATGCTGTTTGGGATGCTGGGCTTCTTCCCGAGTATTGCAGTTCACTGGTCATAGAAGGTATTTTCAACGTATAGAACGAGTGAAAAGGACCGCATGTGGTGAACGTTGAGGCCGGGCCTAATGCACGTGGCGCTGGCATCATTAGGATACCTGGGGCAAGAGTAAGGTGTGACGAAGGCAAGGCGAGAGTGGGCGGATGAAGAGTTAGCAGAGAGCACACCAGGTTGTGTGTTGAGGCCCGAGGGAGAGCAGGTTTGGGCGAGATCGGAGAGCGGGGGCGGTAGCAATGGGGGGCGTCGCAAGGGGGGCAAGCGCCAGGGGCGAGGGCTACATCGCGCTTGCGTGCTTTTAATTATTATTATTATTATTATTATTATTTATTCGCCCCCTAAGATTCCTGTTTTTCAGTGCCTTCCCGTGCAAAAAGTACACGGCAGAAATTGCCACAGTGATCAGAGTCGGCGGAAAAATTGCATGTCAGTGGGCGACATGCGCCACGCCCAAAACAAAATGGCTCCACAGCGCCCCTCAAAGTTGACCCCCATTCAAAAAAAGAACATGCGTTTTGGGCGTAGGCCCAAAATCCTTGGCGGTTACAGTGGAAAGGGCAACATCAGGACAAACCCAAAAACTCCATTGGAGCGCCAACGCCTGTGGCGCACAGGGAGTCGGCCATTTTGACTTTGAATTGGGAAAACCGGGGCTAGGACTCAACTTATGTTTTAACGAAACTCGTCCCTGTTTTCAGCTTAAATCCACTCATACATGGTTTAACAGACTCTAGAGGCATGGGCTAAAAGTGATGCAGCTTTTTTTTACATTGAACCTCCGGTTTTCAAAATTAAGCGCCCCCAAAAAAACATGCTTTTTCCCCATAACCTTGACAACCCTCGCACGTATGCGCTCTATCTAATCTGATCATTATTGGCTGACATAAGGCCTCTTATGGTCTGAATATCATAGAGCTCAATAACTGCACGGTGCTCCACCACTATAGGCCCCTATCTTACCTTGAACATTTTAGTTTGTACGATTTATATTGAAACGTTGCAAGGTATTATTTCTACACAATTCAAAACAAACACAAAAATATATTACATGTATTTGATATTTTCCCGAAGATGTGGGCCCGTGGCTAAAGGGCGCACAAGAAAGTCGCGCCATTTTAACTTTTAATTGGGGAATCAGTCTGGACTCATCTAGTATTAATGATCTAGTCCCTGCTTTTCAAACAGAATAAAATTCACACCTGTATTTAACAGACTTTAGAGACATGGGGCTACAAAAAAACATCCAGCTTTTTTCATTCAAACATCTGGTCTTAAACCTCTTAACTCCCACCTGAACTGAGGCACATTTTCGTGCGTATTTTATGGTGGCTTTTTGGGCACTACGTCTCATTTTTTTAACTGCGTTTTTATCGCTATTTTGACGCTTTTTTCAAGAAGCTTTAAGATATGGGTCAAGTCAAACTGGAGAAAAATGTGCTCGGTTAAAGTGGGGTTAAAGAGATTATAATGCCACCACATCCCTTTTTTGCTGTACACTTCACAACACCTCGCAGGCATGCGCTCATCCAATCATGGATCATATTTTTGGCTGACATAGCGGCCACTTATGGTATGAATCCATAGAGCTCAATAAATGCACGGTGCTCACTTACTATAGGCGCCCCCTATCATATACCTTGAAAATTTATAGTTTTACGATTTATATGAAACGTTGGCCAGAAAATTTGGGGATTAAATAATTCTTTAACACATTGAAACAAAACACACAAATATATTACATGTGTATGATATTTTTCTAAGTGTCTTGTGGCCAAGGCTAAATGTTTCCCAGGGACTGCATAATATCCTTCATAATTCTCACATACCTTGTCAGATGAAAGTTGAAAAAATCCAATCACTTACTTGAACTTGATGAAAATGAAATCCATAGTTCATGACAATTAGACATCGGTTCATGCTATAGCACACGCCAAACAGCGATAAAGCCAGTGTGAATTGTCGGGTGGTCCCACCCCCATTTGAACGAAAGTGAAAAACAAAAAATATTTTCTGATTCCCCATGCCATACTGATCCAAAAAGTCAATTAACAACATGCCTCTATTCTTGCTTCATTCACTTTATAATTAGGCCCGAGCCAGGACAAAAGTCCTGTAAGGGACTTTTGTTCATCCCCCGTTTCTTGTTTATTATTATTATATATTATTATATTATTATTCGCCCCCTAAGCATCCTGTTTTTCAGCTGCCTTCCCGTGCAAAAGTACACGCAGAAATTGGCACAGTGATTCAGAAGTCGGCGAAAATTGCATGTCAGTTGGGCGACATGCGCACGCCCAAAACAAAATGGCTCCACAGCGCCCCCTCAAAGTTGACCCCCATTAAAAAGAACATGCGTTTTTTGGGCGGTAGGCCAAATCCTTGGGTTACAGGAAAGGGCACAATCAGGACAACCAAAAAACTCCATTGGAGCGCCACGGCCTGGACGCACAGGGAGTCGCCATTTGACTTGCAATTGGAAAAACCGGCTTGGACTCAACTTATGTTTTAACGAACTCGTCCCTGGTTTCAGCTAAAATCCACTCCATACATGAGTTAACAGGACTCTAGAGACATTGGGGCTTAAAAAGTTTATGCCAGTTTTTTACATTGAACTCCGGTTTTTCAAATAGCGCCCCACAAAAGAACATGCTTTTTCCCCATACTTGGACAACCCTCGCACGTATGCGCTCTATCTAATCTGGAATCATATTTGGCTGACATAAGGCCTCTTATGTCTGAAATTCATAGAGCTCAATAACTGCACGGTGCTCACCATTATAGCGCCCCCTATCTATACTTGAACATTTTTAGTTTGATAACGATTTATATGAAACGTTGCAGGTATATTTACACATTTCAAACCAAACACAAAAATTATATTACATGTATTTGAATTTCGAAGATGTGGGCGTTGGCGAAGGCGCACAAGACAAGTCGGCCATTTTAACTTTTAATTGGGAATCCGTCTGGATCATCTTATGTATTAAATGATCTAGTCCCATCTCTCTCTTT